>PVKZ01001186.1:0-339674 GCA_004027375.1 Macroglossus sobrinus
TGCACACCTCCTAATGTGACCACACCAAAATTATAATGAAACTACAGAGCAATCAGTATGCGAAATCACTTGAGGTCTAGCTGAACAGAAGCTCTACAACTAGGGACACAAACAACAGATTACCTCAAATTGGTAAGAGAAGTGAAAACACAAAATGGCCCAGTCCCACAACTGCATGTGGGCATCAAGAATGGAGAGGATTATCTTGGCTGCAGAGCCCCCTCCCCAACCTGAAGGAGCAAGGGTCCCATCAATGCTGGGAAGAGAAGTCCTCACAACCTCTGGCTGTGAAAACCAGTGGAAGTTGCAGTTGATTGAGTTGGGGGCTGCTAGAGTCATAGATGTTCCTCTTTAAAGGCCTACACCAAAGGTCTTACTTGCTGACAGACTCATTGGCTTTGAGCTCCAGCACTGAAGAAGCTGCTCAAGGAGCACCAGGGACATACAGGAGGTGCTGAGTTGTTGGGATACAGGGTGAGGACTGGAGGGGCGGCTTTCTCTAAGACATAAGTGCTGGCAGTATTTGTTTTTCCTTTGTTGAACCCTCATCCCTCCCAGACTGTGAATGCAGGCAACAGTCATATCTGAGTCTCTCTCAACCTTGTTATTACAGATCACTCCACTCAGGAGATTTCCTGAGACCCTGCCCTCTCAAATTCTGGGCTCACCAAAGCTGTTTCCAGTGGTTTATTCCATACAAATGGCCTGTTTTGGCTCTTGCTGTGGACTTTCCTAAAATCTCTCAAACACTCACAAAAAACAAAGAAGCAGCATCTGGCCTCAGCATGCCCCGTACCTCTTTCTGAGCAGCACCAAGCCCAGCACTAGTGGCAGCCAGGCTTGCTTGTTTGCTTGGCCTCTCGAGGCACCTACAAGCCTAGCACAGGTGGCAGTCATCTGTGGACTGCTTAGTGACTCTTACCAGGTGGCCCTGGAGGTGTACAGGTTGCAGGTAAACTTGGCCTGCAGCTGGACCCTTCCCAAAACTGTGCCACTTGGGCCCCATAGCATTTCCACTATGTAAAGCCACTCTACTAAGACAGGAAGACTTAAGAGCTTTACCTAATATAAAGAAACAAACACAAGGAGGCAGCCATAATGAGGAGACAAAGAAGCATATCCCACATGAAAAAAAAAAAAACAGAACAAAGCTTCAGAAAAAAGAACTCAACAAAATGGAGACAAGTAATCTACCAGATGCACAGTTCAAAACACTAGTTATAAGGATGCTCAATGAACTTAGAGGAAGAGTAGATGAACTCAGTGAGAACTTTAACAGAGAGAGAAAAACATAAAAAAAGGAGTTTAAAAAAATAAAAGAGAACCAGTCAGAATGAAGAATACAATATTTGAGATGAAGAGCAGAGGCTTGAATTGGAAGTTTAAATAATGGGGTATCAGAAAACATCCAATTAGAATAGCATCTAGAAAAAAAGAACCCAAAAAATTAAACTAGTTTAAGTAACCTCTGGGGCAAAGTCAAGCATAACAACATTTGCATCACAGGGGTACAAGAAGCAGAAGAGAGAGCACAAGAAATTAAACAACTTTTTGAAGAAATAATGATGGAAAACATTCCAAACCTGGTGAGGAAAATAGGCATACAATCCTAAGAAGTTCAGATAATCCCAAACAAGATGAACTCAATGAGACCCACATCAAGAAACATCATAATTAAAATGCCAAAGTTAAATTTAAAGAGAGAATCTTAAAAGCAGCAAAAGAAGAACAATTAGTTACATACAAGAAAACACCCATAAGACTGTCAGCTGGTTTCTCAACAGAATCTTTACAGGCTGGAAGGGCATGGCACAAAATATTCAAAGTGATGAAAACCCAGGACTTACAACTAAGTTTACTCTACCCAGCAAAGCTATCATTTACAATTGAAGGACAGATAAACAGCTTCCTAGACAAGAAAAAGCTAAAGGAGTTAATCAACACCAAGGCAGTATTACAGGAAATGTTGGAAAAACTTCTTTTAGAAAAAAAAAGTATCAAAAATCTAAATAAAGAATGGAAATACCTACATATCTATCAACAAGTACTTCAAATGAAAAAGAATTAAATGCTCTAATCAAAAAGTAAGATGGCTAAATGGACAAGAAAACAAGATCTCTTACATAGGCTGCTTACAAGAGACTCACTTCAGATTAAAAGATAGACCTAGACAGAAAGTAAAGGGATAAAAAGATATTTTATGATGAACCTAGAGGGTATTGTGCTGAGTGGAGTAAGTCAGATAGAGAAAGACAAATGCCATATGATTTCACATACATGTAGAATCTAAAGAACAAAACAAACAAACAAAAAACAGAAACAAACTAAAAGATACAGAGAATATTTTGAGAGTACTAGATGGGAGGGGGTTGGGAGAGTCAGTGAAAAAGCAAGAAGGGATTAAGAAGCACAAATTGGTAGTTACAAAATAGTCATGGAGATATAAAGTATAGCATAAAGAATATAGTCGATAATATAATGACTATGTACAGTGTCAGAGGGGAAGTTGATTTTTGAGGGTGATCACTTTGTGAGTTTCATAAATGTCTAATCAATATGTTGTACAATTGAAACTAATATAATATTGTATGCCAGCTATAATTAAAATTTTTTAAATATTATTTAAAAAAAGAAATATATTAACAACCACTCCAAGAACATACACATGTAAACATAGGGTCATATAATTTCACAAGTTTTCCAGATCCCCTGTAGCTCAACCATAGCACTGAGGGGAGGTCATAGTAATGGACTCCAGTTTATAAACCTCTATTATAATTATATCTTTGGGTCTTTGAGTCTTATGGCTGTGATTCAATGAGGGTTCTAGAAATAAAAGCAGAGCCAAGGAAAGTAAGAGCCCTTATCCATAAAGCATAAATCTGAGTTGGTATAAGTCATCCATCCTAGGCTTCCTTTCTCTCTGAGATTTCCACTCTACTTTTCAACAAAAGGAGAGATAAGTGCATTGGAATGTAATGTTAACAAAACTTGCCAAATAAATCCCATAACTCAGTTGACATGATCTATTTGTTGATATTTTATTAGATTCCAATAAAACACTTTTAAAAAATATTTCACATCATATTTACCTTTGCACTTAATTGGTCTTTTAAAAAAATAAAGATCAAAAGGATGAAGGAATATAAAATGTTTAAAATAAAACCTAGCATTTAGTAAGTGTTGTATAGCTCTTAGCTGTTGTTGTTGTATTATACACACCCAGAATGAATACTGAGGGATGTTCCCAAATATAATTAATTAGGTAGTGGGAGAGGAGAAAGATGGGGAGATTAAAAAGAGGAAAAAGGAGAAAAAGAATAAGAAGGAGGAGAAAAAGAAGAAGAAGAAGAAGAAGAAGAAGAAGAAGAAGAAGAAGAAGAAGAAGAAGAAGAAGAAGAAGAAGAAGAAGAAGAAGAAGAAGAAGAAGAAGAAGAAGAAGAAGGGGGAGGAGGAGGAGGAGGATGAGAAAAAGAAGCAAAGACTATAATAATCATTTCAAGAGTTTATGTGTCAAAATTAAATCTAAAACCATCTGTGTCATAGGGATACCTGATGGAAAACAAGAAGTTGAAGTATTTGAAGAAATAATTTCTTTCAGCTACCACATATTTGATCCTCTTTACCCCTTATATTTGACCCCCTTTACCCCATCTGCCTCCCCTCTCTTCCCCCACTCCACTAGTAACCACTAGTCTATAGTCCTCTAGTAACCACTAGCCTATAGTCTATGTCCATGAGTCTCTGTTTGTTTGTCCTGCTCATTTATTGCTTTTAGTTTTATATCTCAAATATAAGTGATACCATGTGATTTTCAACTTTTTCTTTCTGGCTTATTTCTCTTAGCATGATTATCTCGAGGTCCATCCTTGTTATCATGAATGGCAGTATTTCATCTCTTCTTATGGCTGAGTAATATTCCATTGTATATATGTACCACAGCTTCTTTATCCAATCAATATTAAGTCCCTGAAAATGCAATTTTATTGTTAGAGCAGCTAATCATCCCTTAACTAATACATCCAAAGATCATGATATGACTAGGTCATATTATTATCAGAAATGGATAAAAGACAGCTCTACAAACTTCAAAAGTGGGAATTCTTGGACCTTTTCTCTAGTGCTATATTGTTAATCTGACTCATCTACAATCCAATCTTTCTTTGTGTTCTATCTAACTTCTTTCATTTCCATCTGGCTTCCTTCCACATTCCTCTATTTATTTTTTCTATGGCATAGCTACAGCCTACTCATCATTCCTGTTTCCTTCTGACTTCAGTTTGCTCCTGTGTCCTCAAAACCTTTTCAGCTTGGGATTTTCACACTTCAGAATCCCATTGCTATCTATTTCTCTTTATATGTCCCATATCAAGTACCTGACTGGTCTAGTTTGTTCTTGTTGAATTATGCTGTCAGGGCTGGGCCATGTCTTAGATTAATGGCTGATCTAATGCTCCGTGGTCTGGTTTCCAACTGATGTTCAATAAACTGTAGTGGCTTGGTGGGGAGACAGGTTTAAGGTAGGATCATGTGATGTAAAACCTGGTTGCTTATGGCTGGCCCACTAGCAAGTGCTGTAAAACTAGGTACTTTATTAAGGAAACAGTGCTATGGAAATGGCAGAAACTGATTGTTCAGTATGAAAGTTCTGGTATGAAGGTAAGTTTTCTCTCCAGTCTTTGCAATCAAAGGTAGCATCTACACAACCTCTGGGCCTGTATGGCCCCCACAAGACTCAGCTCCACCAGCTGGTGGAGCCTAATATTAATCTTACTACCCTAAGCTCAGACACAATCAATCCCAAGTCCCATCCACTGCCATGTGTTCCCAATCCATAATTCTATATAATCATATCAGTTATTAATTTATACTACAGTCCTTCTGAACAGTTAGTACTACCCTAACCTGAAACTCATTAGGCTAGAGCCATGACCCCTAACAATGGTCTTGTTATCTCTCCTCCCTAAAGGATAGATCCTGCTCCATGTTCTCCAGCCACATTCTGGAGTCCTGCTCTAGCTAAACCAGACTACTTTGTACCACGTTACTGTCTCTCTTCTCAGTTTGAGGGTCAGCACTGTCTGAGATTCCTGCTGCTGTACCTCACTGGGCTTCTTTAAATAGTGACACTGGCCTGGAAGGAGCCCAAGCCCACCTTTTTTCTCTGGATGTGATGCTTTAGATTGCACTCAGTCAAGTGCATGAACAGAAAAGGAGTGCTAAATAGCTCGGTCCTGGACAAGGAGGTAAACCAGCCAGGAAGAATGAGTAATCAACAAGAGATAAAACAATGGCAGACTTGAAGAAAATGAGTAATATTTTAGCCCGTTAGACAAACTGTGCAGCATGAGGTCATGATTACATTTGCAATTTCTCTGGGAGAAAGAGGGACAGACACTAGCATTTATTAAGCAGTGACTCTAAGCCAGTCAATGTGTTAGTTGCCATATATATATATATATGTTTTATTTACTCCCACAACAACCCAATAAGTAGTACTATCACTCATTTTATAGATGAGGAAATTGAGGTGTAGAGTACATGTGTGGCATGTCCGTGGTTATATGGACAGAAAGTGGCAGCACAGGGGTTCAAATCCTGTTCTATCAGATTTTTTTAAATGTACTTTGCTTAGTATAGCAACACCAAACTTCTTCATAGCACATACCTACCAGGCTGTGGTAAAAATGTTTTTGGATGGCTGCCTGTACCACCTATATACTCTTCTAGTGACAGGATGAAGGTGGTATCCTCAAAGAATTGAAAAGCTAAGTTTTCACTCTTATAAGATGGCTACTTTGGACCACTATCTTTTCCTCTCTCCCATATTTTTCTCTGTGTGGTAGCAGCAGAAAGGTATTCAAGCAGGCTGTGGAGATATCTGCTCAAGGATCTGTTTGGAGATGGTCCTGGGGTAGTAGGTAGCACTGTCATTACGCTTCCATCTTTAGTCTCTTAATCATATTTGCTTATGTTGTCCAGCTGTCTTATATTTATTTTTCAGACCTATACTTTTCAAATGTCATAGTATCTTGAACAGTTACTATGTGCTTGTACTATTCCAAGTGCTTTATATGCAAAAGCTTTATTGGTCCTCTCAACAATCCTACAAGGCAGGGGAAGAGTAGAAATAAATCTAAGACCAAGCAGGTAAATGAACGTCACATGCTAGTAGTGTTATTCTCCCTCTATGTTCCAGATGATGAAGCAGAAATACAGAAGAGTTAACTAACTGCTCAAGGTCACACAGTAAGGAAGTGGCAAAGCCAGGATTTACACCCACCCAGGTAGCCTGCCTCTGAGTCTATGCTCTTAATCATTGTTTTCACTGCCTTCTTGTCCTTATATCCTCAGCTTCTGATCTCTTGCTTCAACTCTTCACTGTGGCCTCACACTTGACTATGGCTCTAAAAATGGATGCTGTCCTAAAGGTCTTGGACTGTGACTCCTTTCTTCTATTAATATACATTCTGCTGCTCGTAGGCAATTCTCCAGTGCAACCCAACATGGTCTCGCCATTATACCCTTGCCACAGCTTATGTGTTTTTTCTCAGTCCTGGCGCTGGGGACCAAACAAAGCCCAAACTTTTCCTTTTAGAACTCTAAACTTAAGCTCTTTCTATTTCCCACCAATCAAAGTTACTGCTCAGAAATTTCTGCAAGGACAGGTTAAAAAACAAAGAGCTCCACCAGCTTACATAATAGGACTTTTTTTTTCAATGAAAAGTTACCTTAGTGGTACATTTATGGCTAAACCATTCCTTTGCAGCTAGGAGCATTAGCACAACCCAGTTTTAAATCTTTCAATAGACTCAAAACAAGTCAAAATCACAATTTATTTTTAGTAGTCCTGTTGTAACTAGACAAGCCTCTAGGGTGGGAAGAAGTTAGTCCTTTAACAAGGGCCAGCTCTTAATTATGTTGCTTCCAAGAATGCTGAGGCATGTTCTGCATTCAAAGGTGCTCCGGAAGACTGGCAGTGGGCTCTTTGTCATCTAATCACCTGGTAAGAACATCATCTTTGCTTAGTCTTTCCAGACTCTCTGAATGGTCAACATTTGGAGTAAGTATGGCAGAACAGAGAGGGGATTGTTAATTATTTCACAGGCCTTCTCATCCACAGAACAATAGATCAGGCTGGATGTTTATTGAGCGATTAGGGAAAGCGGGGAGGTGGGTGCAGTGGTTCAGGATGGCCTCTGGGTCACAAGGTCAGTTTTCTAAAAGTTATTGTACAGACTGCTGTTGGTAGCTCTGCTTATTAGAGAGAATTAGGTCCTTTGTGCTGTTTGTAAAAGCGAGAAAATCCCAGCCGGACTCTAGCTTAACTGAAACTTTTATTGCTGTCAGTCACACAGCCCCTCCAGTCTGAATCCTCTGTGGGAGTTCTTCTTGGAAAGCCAACTACCTTTCCTCATTCACAGATCTGTCTAGGTAGACCTAAACACTTCAGAGAGCAGAGAATTCCTTGTCATGGCTATACATGTTTTTTTTTTTTATGAGATGACATGTTTAGACAGTTCTAAAAACTGTAGGTTGCAAGTATTGCTAGCTCTCATCATCCTTTATTGTAATTTCTTCCTTACTACTTGCCTCCTCTGCTAGATATAAATTCTATGAGAGGAAGAACCATATTTATTTTGTTTCCTGCTCTTTGCCCAGGGGCAAGCATAGAGCTTGGCACACAGTAGGAAATAAATATTTATTGAATAAAAACAAACATTTATATAGCACTTAATATGTGCCTGCCTAATGTTCTAAGTGAGATCTCTCTCTCTCTCTCTCTCTCTCTCTCTCTCTCTCTCTCTCTCTATATATATATATATATATATATATATATATATATATATATAATATCACACATAAAAAATCTATAGACTAGTTTCAATTATTAATCCAAGTTTACAGATGAGGAAATTGAGGCCCATTAATGTTAAATAACAATACTCCCAAGGTCACAGAGCTAATAAGTGGCAGAGCTTGGATTTAAATTCAGGCAGTTGGGCTCCAATGTTCAGTCCATGTTATTAATCACTATGCTCTATGCTAAGAATAGAATAGAAATCAAGAATAGAAATAGAAGGGATTTCCTCATGTAGAGAGTAGTAAAACAGAAAGATTACTCTAAGGTTTGTCCAAATCAGATTTACCTTAAACAGAAAATAAGTGTCCTCATTCCTTCAAGTTATTGAGTAAAAGGAGGAAGATACCAAACACAATGGGCATGCAGAAACTTGGGGTGAGTTCTGTGGGAACCTGGAGAGGCCACTTTGGAGACCATGGAAGCAAAAAGAAGGGAAGCAGAGCCATAGAGATAAAAAAAAAATGTGGAGTTGGGGAAAAGACTGGCAACAGGGAGCAGCAGTCTCTTCAATTGCTTTAAGAAGGGATGATCATCTTCAGCAGCAAGACAGACATATAGAGAGAGCAATACAGAGAAGCTAAGGGTAGTGTCTTATAATCAGCCTTTTTGAGTGTCTCCCAATGGAAAGAGAGAGATGGCCATACCCCAGGCCTGACCCCTAACATATCCAGCAGCAAACAAAAAGGAGACTTTTGCAAAACCTCAGAACCAGTCTTATCTCCCCAGGCACGTTAACACTAAAGCATTCATATCCTTATTACCAAATTTACAGAATTCCAACCTGCTGCTGAGGAAAAAAAGAAAACAAATGGAGAGAAAACAAGAAGACACTGACATTCTAAAGAGACACAGAGAGGTAATCAAATTGCCCATATTACTTACTTAGGTGTTACTACATATTACACTACCAGTGTTCATTTAGTTTCCAAGTGTCCCATAGGGTAGGTACTCAGAACTGTTTTAAAATATTCATTTACTTTAAATCCAGTTATCCACTATTCATTTTTATGTACCATACATTCAAGAATGCATTTAATATTCTATTAAAATGTATTCATTGTCAAATAACATAGAATCCACCAAAGTAATAGCTAACATCTCAGCACTAAGCCTTCATCATAGCTACGTCAAACCCTTCATACCCCCTTCATTTCTTTCCAATTCTGGCACCTGTAACCATAGCAACATACACTGAAACTATTCAAGCAGAATAGAACTGACAATCACACTAACAGCACAAATACCTGAGCTGAGAAAAGAGAGGGGTGGTCCAAGTAGGTAGCTGTTGAAATTAAAAGCAAATGACAAGAAAACAGCTGGAAACAAGCACCAGCTCACATTGCTGTCTCTTTCTAGCATATGAATGGTATGTAGAGACCAATTCGATTTATGTTTTATTAGTGACAGTGCCATAAATGAATACTTCATTAAGCATTATCTCAACAAGTGAAGTGGAAACTTAAGGAAAATAAGTTGTTTGGAGAAAAATTCAAGAGCTGCATCTGTTTGCCAAGAATTTGCCCCTTGCATGTTTTCTGCTCATTCACGTAGGGAGAGAAAGAATCATGAACCTCTCTTACTTAATCCTTTCAAAATGTAAACACATGTCTATAAACTGTAAAGAATTGTCTGCTATTGAGAAAAGACTCCCATTAGCCAATTAGAGTAATTACATGGATTAAGATTTATTGTTTTTGGTGATTTCTTTTTTTTTAATCCCTAATTCTGTATTGCCCAGGAAAGGAATGAATAAACAACTGATAAAGCCAGAGAATTAAATGGGGGCAAACTAGGGCATTCTCATTTTCAGGTCCCAAAATATAACTGAAATTTTATGCTTACTTCAACATAACAACATGTAATGATTTCTGTGCAAGGGAAGGCATAAAGAGTCATGCTTACCCAGGATTTCAATTACAGTAGCTTCTATCTTCCCGAAAATAGCATTTGGTCTCAGAAAATCGCCTTTAATGTTGCAGGTGTTTATCAAGATTATCCATCGCATTTAGTTCTAAGCACTCCATATTAATTTATTAGTTTCATTAGCAGAAATCTTTTCTTCCAGATGACAGTGAAAAGTAAACATAGTTTCAAACAGATGTGTTGTTTTGCTATGAATCAGGAAAAAATAAAGAACCTGGCATTGTCTGGAGACAAGGGATATGAGACTCCAGTGCATAAACGTGCACATCTCTGGAACATATTCTAAAGTGGATCCACATGCATGCTCCCCCTCTGCATCACAAGGAAGTGTGTCAATGCCTAAGCAGCCACTTACAAGTACTTCCAATATCTACCTAGCAGACTACTTTCTCAATCCAATGCATTTATTATTATTAAGTAAGGCAACCTGAAATTCCACTGAAAACAACTTAGCCAGATTCAATTTGCATTGTTTCAGCTGGTAATGTCTCCTTAGCCTTTCAAAAATTGCAATAATGGATTGCTGACTCTATTTTTAAATGTCTCTATGTGCATGTATGAATAACACCACATCCAGAGGTCACTTCTCTGGGAGCCTCACTTACTCATGAAATAGAGATTCAGAAAATAAAAGCCTGTCCATTTATAATTATTTAAAGTATAATTTTAACAAACAGCGTTCAATTCAATTCAACAAATATCCATGTTGGATTCTGGACACCCATACTTATAAGGGCAGAGAAGGGTCTGAGCCTAATTTCCCACAGCTGCCAGTCTCCGTTTACAGAGCAAAGAAAAACTTTTCTGTGTGCTTTGGCCTGTGAGGCTTTGTCTTCTAATTAACAGGCCCTCCATTCCAATGAGGTAAGTTCCTTGGTGATGCAGAAGCTGGTTGGTAGCAGTCATCCATCTAAGAATCCTTTAGATGAACCTACCCTTTCAAAGAATTACTACGTGGTGCATAGGTCTATATTGAGGGGAAGATGCAGAGCTTCTGTTAATGAGAAGCATTACTTCTAGCACTTCCAGATTAGGAATGATGATTCTGCCAGTAATTTGCTATTTGTTGAGAAAAGTCATTGGAACTCATCTAGTTTACTCACCGCATCTTACAGATGATTAAAAGAAAGCTCAGAGAAATGAAAGAATTTCAATTCCTTGAACACCAAACTGATGATATTGCTTCCCAGTTAAAACCCCTTTATGGCTCCCATGTCCTCCAGGACAGAGGCCAAACTCCTTGACATGGATTATAAGGCCAGCATAGCTGAGCTTTGCCAATATTTTCAATCTTTCCTCCTTGCCACCCTCCTTAACACTCATTCTCCATTATCTTGCCACATTTAATTTTTGGGACAGTGATTATCAACTTTGGCTTTATATTAGAATCAGCTAGCATATTTTGAAACATCCCGATGTCCAGACTATACCTTAGACCAAGAGATTCTGATTTAATTGATCTTACTTAGGTCCCAGACTTTGGTATTTTCTGTAAACTCTTTTGAGTGAGTCTAACATTTTTTCAAGGTTCAGAACCTAAGTTAGTTGATTTCAGAGCTCTGTAAAATTGAAATCCCTCTCATGGTGGTGGTGTGGGAGAGGGAGCAGTTGTTAATGAGGATTCATTTAAGGATAATTTTAAAAGATAGTTGAAATTTCACTAGGTATAAATGAGGAGTTAGCAGCATAGAAAGTCAGGTCTAGTCACCCAGCTGAGCAGATAGTGGTAAGGGAATGCAAATATTCTTCTTTATTCTCTTAAATGAGATGGTTTGGATGGATGATAAGAATACGATTCAGAGTCTCTATTTTTATCCACTTCTGTTTACATTTTGTCCAACAAATATTACAATTCCTCCCAATATGCACAAGCATAGATACTTCAAGTGGTAACTGTATGAACAAATACTCTTCTAGATTTGGAAATAAGTTTCATGCATTTTCATTCTAGAAAGTCAGGAAGAGTCAACTCCAAGGCAACAAAACCAATAACAAATAAATCTGTATATTCAAATAGATACAAGAATTTCTATTTCATCAGAAGATGTGTAATGGTAGTAGTAGTAAAGTGAGGAATTTATCAATTTTCATATCCACTGTTTCTATAGAAACATATGTTTACACAGGATATTTTAATGGTCAGTTTCTATGAATTCTCTTGGTAAATTAGTTGAAATCTGAACCAGATATGCAACCATTTAGTATCATTGCAGTGTAACCTGGGGATATGTTTCAGTTCTGAAGAAGAAGGGAATCAAATATCTAAATGTTGGCACTGCACATTCCTGGTGATGCAATTAGGATATAAAGTCCCCAAAGGACCAGGCTTTTGTAGGTGTGGTTTATAAGATTCAGCTAAAAGTATTTGAGTGATTATCTAACAAAACTGTGATATTTGATGAGGTTAAATATAAATGCCAGAATAAATTTTTTAAAGTAAAATACCAAATTAATCAATTCGTTTATTGAACAATTGTGGCATGTTGTACTAGGTACTAGGGGCACAACAGGTGGACAACATCCTTACTTTCAGAGTACTTGCAAGTCTAATGGAAGAGACAACAATGTGATACATGCTAGCTTTGGGGAACGGACAGGGTACTGTGAAACACAGAACAGAGTTATTTAACCAGAGTCATGGAAAAGAAAATGTTCCTGGAGTGACATTTGAAATCTAAAATATAGTTGTCATTTATTTTATGTGTGTGTGTGTGTGTGTGTGTGTGTGTGCGCGCGCGCACACACCTTTGTTGTTTAGAGAGCATAACTCTTTCTAGAAATCAAAATTTCAGTCCACTTAGTGCAGGAAGTTTGAGTGTGGGCCATGGCAATAGAGGAGGCAAAATGGATAGAAGAAGCCAGACTGAGTCCTGAGGCTGTTATAAGTATTCAGTCACGACATCCTTGTTGTTGACTGGAAATAACTTTAAGAAAACAACAAAAAACAAAAAATGAATTCAGTCAAAAAATACATACACAGCCTGTGAATAAACTGGTTTGGAATGGGTATCTTTTTGAGAGATGCTCTAGCAAAATCATGCATTTGCTTTATTTCACTGTGTGAACCTTCCTAAATAACACTGAACTATGAAAGTGGAATAGGGTATTTCCTGTGGTGGCCCTCAAACTTTACCCCACTTTTGTTTCTTTTTTGGTTTAGGAAAAGCCAAATAAGTGTCAGTTCACCCTGACACTGGCATACAGAAAGAAGTGGACAAAGGATTGTCATTAAATAGACTTAATGTATAAGAGTCTGCTTGAACCACATGGAAATTTGAACAACATCAAGGAGTGATGGCAAAGATAAGGGTCACTAGATGAAATCCTCTCTGGCTAACAAAGTAAAGTGACTAATCTGACTCATGGCTGACATGGTGCTTGCATTTTTGCAAAGAAATACCTCAGAGATAGAATGAGTTTTCATAATGTCGTAAAGTGCTTTGAGTTGCTTGTACTCAAGGTATAATAAACATGCAAGGTGGTTTTGTGACAAGCATTAAATGCTTCTGAGAATACACAGGGTTAACAAGTTCAAAGAAATTTTGAACAATAATGGCAAAATGCTTGATCTTTTCTTTTTTTTTTATTTTCAGCATCTTCACTGGAAAAAGAAGAGGTAAAACTGAATAAACCCTAGAATTAAGATCTCTTTTGAGTGACAGTCTTTTTAGTTCTACACAGTTAAGAGAACCCCTATGGGGTTAATAGAAGACTTTGCCTCCTCAGCAGTTACATATTCCATTTAAAACTCTGGGTAACAAATCATTACCAAGTCTTCTGGGACATCATTTTTACTGCCTTTGGAATATCTTTCTGGAAGCAGAGCATTATCCTGGTACTACACAGGAAGTGGGGTGCTCCTAGACCCTGTGGGATATCCAGGGTGACTGTCACAACTGGGAGCTCACAATGTTCCTCCAAGAAATGAGCCAACTTCAGATTATGATAACTAAAAGGGACATCTAGTGCAACTACCATTATTGTGCAGTTGGAAACAAAGGCACTAGCAGCTTGTTCAAAACCATAGGGCTAATCCCAAAAGCTGAGACTAGGACTCAGGCATCATTGTTATTTTTTATGTTTCTTAAATGAAGACACAGAACAATAAAAATAAAAGCTGATGTTTGCTGAGCATTGACTATGCCCAGGGCACGATAATAAACTCTTGGTATACATTAGCCAATTTAAGTCCCTAAATATCCTTGAGAATAAGGAACTGTTATTATCTTTATTTTACAGATTCAGAAACTGATGGGCAAAGTAACTTGCCCAGGTCTACACAACTAGCAGCAACCAGAGCCAGAATTCTAACTCAGGCCTATCTGACTGTAAAGCCTATTGCCACCCTGCTTCTAGAATGAAGTGAAGAAAAAAATACTGAGTCAGGAATATGCTCTTAAGTATCCTGTCAGACTGTATTTGAAACTTTAACAGAGAGTGACTTGCTAAACCAGGAGTCAAATTAGGTCCAACATATGCCTCTTCAAATGCAGTACACATAAATTTGTGGTGCAGAATATTGCATCACTAAGCAGGTTAATGGCACGAACCCAATGATAACTTTGTCATTCAGATTTTTGTTGCAAAGACACATGTTGTAAAGGGCTTTGATTTGCAATTGTCTATAATCCATGAGAGCAAAACAAAAAAAGAAGGAAAGAATTTGAACCAAGACAGCCCTGGGTTGTTAGCTGCTCCTCATGGCACTCTATTTTCCAGTTTTTCCTCCTATTTGAATACTTAACACATCTCAGTGTAATTTTTTGTTTACAAACCTTTCCTTTCAGATGAAATGCAGTCTTGTATTTTCTTGGACCTTGTATTTTCTACTTTATATTTCTGGTCCCAAAAAGTGTCTGACACATGGTGGACGTTCATTAAAAGTTTTGTTGAACTGAATATATGTTTGCTGATTGCATGTGCTATAGCTAAATTGATACAATTTAAAGGCCATTCTAGAAACAAAATCAAATGGGGCTTTGGTAAAATACAAAGGGCCATAAAAGTTGTAGTCTCTGGGATTGTTTTGCTACTTTAAACAACTTTTGGAAGTGAACAGGAACATTCAGTTCAATTTCTGGAATTCTTTCAGACTACTCCACCCAATGAGACTGAATATGAGCCTGGTTCATTTAGTTTTGAATACTAGGCTTGGATATTGGGAGTGCAGTAGAGAATCTGAAGAGTGAAAGAGTATTACATGATTAAAGGGTCTATCACGTGCTCTAGATTGGTCTGAATCAAGGGCTATACAGATTTTTTTCTAAAACTTTACATTATGACAATATATAATGATCAATGAGACCCAGTAATTTAAAACAACAAAACTTAACTCAGATTGCATGGTTGCATGTGAAGCCTCCTATCAGGCATGGCAAAAGAAACCAGGGTAACTTATATTTTGCTTTGTCTCACATTTGATGGTTTCAAGGGCTGCAACATCAAATGAAATGTCAAAGGGTAGGAAAGTTGCTCCCCCACCATCCTCTCTCCCCTCGTGTACATCTCTAGTTTCAAAAGCACCCTCTAAAAATGAAATCCTAAATCTGATTTCCCCCTGTTCTGAAGGTTAAGGTGGAGCATGGGAGAGAGATAGGTATAAAAGTGCTCAGGAAGCATGGAGTGCTCAGTGTGCTGCCTGAAGTCTCTCCATGCAGCCTTATGGAACTCATTCAAAAGAGAAGAGAGCTGCATGTTATTTACAAGCACTTAATGTATCAGCATAGAAAGTCTCCGTCAAAATCATTTTTACCAACATCGTAAGAGTGTGCATGAAAAGGATCCACATACTACACCCGACAAGCTCAGGGGAGGTCAGCAGGGTAGATCCTACAAACTCAGAGACCGAAAGTAACCACATAGGATGTTCTGAACATAAAAGCAGGTCATGGCAAAAGTCTCATTCTAGGCCTGTAGCTTCCTTAACAAAGGTCAGTCTTTATCTTACGTGAGCCTGCCTATTGTCTTTTTCCATCTAAGGTAACATATCTTTGAAAAATCAGAGTAATCTCCTTTTCCAGACCCCTCAGGGCACAACCTCCACACCAGAGCAGACCACAGAACCCCTCAGTGTTATCTTGTTGTGCTATAAATGCTAATTATTAACTATCCAGTACCCAGCAATATAAATTAGCTATGTTTCTCCATTTTACTTTTTATCCAATACCAAAGATTTTTCTGCTTTGCTTTTTGCCACCCTCTTAAGCTACCACCAAAGGGTTTCCTTCTTAGGTCACCTCCTTTCATTCTAATGTATAAAATAAGCTGCAAAACTGTCATTATTTGGAGTATTTTCTCAATCTGTTGAGATTTTGCTTCTTGGCAATTGTCAGTTTGGCTAAAATAAATTCACAAAAATTCTCTACAGGTTTGGGCATCTCTATATCCACAAGAGTAACATGCTATTTTAAAATAAATGAATCTATGCTTTAGAAAGAGGCAGTTCATGGTTAGTTTTCCTATTGGAAGATTTTTTAAATTATATCCAGATGGAAAAAAAAGAAAATTAACTGGATCATAAGGCCCCCTACATCTTGGGTGCTAATGTTCTATTGACAAGTTATAATGAGGACTTCTCTGTCCCAGAGTGAAGAATTGGCTCATTAAAACTCAAAACAGGAGAGCAAGCTTTCAATTCCCTTGTTTTTTAAACTTCACTGGTTTTTAGAAATACTAAATGAATTGCCTGACAAAATGATGTTATTGATTTCAAAGTGTGTCTGCATTCTTGTGCTTACATTTGCATTTGAATCTGAGCTACTTAGAGTGTCAGTTGTTGGATAGAAGAATGGAAATGAGAGTTCTGTGGTGTGCTCAAAAGATTGATGTGTTGACTCTTCCACTTAGTCACTGTGGAAATAAGCCTCATACTAACCTTGGATTCTTCTTGATCAAAACACATCAATTAACATGGTTTGAACATTGCTTTCTTCTGAGTTAGAAGAATGGAGGACCCAAAATTTTAAACCATTAAATAAAATGGCTATTCTACAATGTAACCCTATTATAATGCCAGACAGTAACTCCAGAGGGGCCTGTTATTGTACATTTCTCAAAGATCCAGGCCTGAACACGCGTTATGCTGAAACAATAATCCAAAAATCACTTAAATTTGCTTCTGAGAATGAACGATGTAATTTGTGTATATATGTGGCAGGTGTGGCTTCCTATTTACTTTTTCTTATGCTAATTTTAGCATGGATTTCTATGCTTCAAGCCCATAATTGATGGCAGAAAGGAGAAGTCAAAGGCAACTCAGAAGTTCAGAGTCATTATTAGGAAGAGAAGTAGCTTTACAGGAGGTCAATGTTTCAGATATGTTGATTTGGAGTTGGTAATGGAGAACCAACTCAGTGAAAATGTCCAGTCTTGAGGACTGGATCTCTATCTCCCACAGAGGGCACAAAATAGACTCAGGGAATGGCCACAGTAGGAATTAGCTGGGAGCGGTAGGAAGATAGCAAAGGAATCACAGAAGTTCTATCTTTGAGATAGCAGCCTTTCTCTGAATACAAGATTTATAAGAAAGGGAACATTTTGAAGTAGGAGAGTGCAACCAGTATTATGAAAACCTGGAGAGATGTTCAAAGTGGGAGGATTGCTACAAGACCAGTAGACTGAAATTTGGGAGATGACTGTAACTCTAAGAGTAGAATAGAATGCTCATAAATCAGGTTTCAAAGTGGCATGGAAGGAGAAGGGGAAAACAGATGCAGTATAGATGGAAAGGTGTTAAAAGAGAATGAGAAAAATGAACCAAAATAAACCTGCAACTAACCTGGGAAGTAGAATCCAGTAAAAAAGTGATTGCTTGTCTTTTTTATGAGAAGGATGACCTGTGCCTTTTAAAATTTATATGTAGGAGAGACTGAAGATAGCTGACAAAGAAGGTAACTGAAGAAGCACGATTCTGAAGGTAGTAAAATACAACAGCATTAGGAATGCAAGAGTTATAAGGAGCCACAGAGAGAAGCAACACATTCTCCTCTGAGACTAGATGGGAAGTGAGGAGAGAACATGTATGTGGAGAGAAATGTTGAGGAGACAGAAGTGGGAGCTCATATTATCATACAATAGGAGATGAGGATTGGGATCGGAACTGTGAAGAGACCAAAGGAGTTTGAAAAGCTTAGTGTCAAGAAGAAATCCAAATTAACCAAATAAAAACATTGTTGGGTAGCAATAGAAATCCTGATAGAGTAATGTAACCATACGTGCATTTGACCAATTATCTCTAAGTCGAGTAATGCTTTTAGATCAATAATAGAGTCAAGTCCAAGATCAGGGAGAAATGTTCTACAAAGGCAAATTAGTGGGGCTTGATCCAGTGGAAGAGGAGATGCATGGAATAATCCCAAAGTGCCTTTTCTTTAGTATCCACAAGATGATGCTGCAGCTTTGTAGATTCAGAATATTGGTCTCAGGAAAAACTCTATTCATCTTTGCACAAGTGTGAAAACTAAGGTAACTGTCGAATAAAGTTTGTTTTAAAAGAAAACATGGACTTCTAACTAAAGACAAACAAAAATATTAAAAGGCAATATATGCAAATAATAAAAAAAAAAGAGAGAGAGAGAGCAACATGGTGGAGTGAGAGACGTCCCCAGATCTTTCCCCTTGAAACAACAATAAACTGAACATTTAAAACTCAACAAAAACTGCACACTAGCATGTCTGAATGTGGGATCTGAACATAAGAGCTACCACAAGTCAGAAACACAGGTGTTAGACGGTGGACTGGGAGAAATAAAGAAGCTGTCTCTTACAACCACTGGAGTTCCATGCAGGAGGAGGAGGAGGGGAAAAGGAGTGGTTAATTCATGCTGTGAGTTCCCTGGACAGACCTGCCTAGAAAGTTGTGAGCTCCCTATGTCTGACTGGCTGCAGAGCCCAGTCATCAGGGCAGAAAGCAGAGAAGCAGCTGGCAGAGAAACAGCAGTTGATTTTTACCAACAGCTGTTGCAAAACCAAGGCTGAGCTGCAGCCCCCAGCCACCAACACAAAGGGCCCCTTCCTCCATACACTCTGACACAGAATACTGCGGAGCCTCATGGGTATCTGAGCAAATGCTACCAAAACTGTTGCTAACACTGACAGGGACTGAAATTGAGGGTAGTGAGCATAATTAAATATCTATCAGAAAATAAAAAGGCATTTCTAAAGCTGTATATAAAGCAGGGATATGAGGCTTAGACTCCACCTACTGGAAATCAAACGAAAAGCACCTTCTTTGTAACAGGCGAAAGAGAGACCGTTGTATAATAAATCTTTCTAGAAGAAAAGCAGAATACATTTCCATTAATTCCCAGGCAAAGAAACAGTCCATTAAACACCATGAACAACCAAGGTGACAAGGCATCACAGAAAGAGAAAAATCCCCAGAAAATGAGCTTACAAACATAGAAATATGCAACTTAAAGGACAAAGAATTCAGAATGGTACTTCTGAAAAAACTCAGTAAAGTCCAAAACTATTCATATCAACAATTTCAGGAATTGAAAACAAACTAGATGAGCAGAGCAAGGAGATTGAAACCCTCAAAAACAACAAAATAAATCTTCTAGAGACAAAAAAAAACACACTGCAAGAGTTGAAAAATGACATAGCAAGCTTGGACTTAAAGAGGATTTTATGAATTCGACCTCAAAGACAAGTGAAGTAAAAGGAGAAATAAATGAATGGGACTACATCAAATTAAAAAAGCTTCTGCACAGAAAAAGAAATCGTCAACAAGGTGAAGAGACCACCATCTGAATGAGAAAATAAATTTGCAAGCAACTCCTTCGATAAGGGCCTAATATCCAAAATATACAAAGAACTCATACAACTCAACAACAACAATAAAAAAAAACACAAATGATCCAATCGAAAAATGGTCAGTGAATCTGAATAGACATTGCTCCCTAGAGGACATAAAATGGACAACAAATATTTAAAAAAATGCTCAACATTGCTAGCTATTAGGGAAATGTAAATCAAAACCACAATGAGATACTATCTCACACCTATTAGAATAGCTATAATCAACAGGACAAGTAATAACAAATGTTTGAGAGAATATGGAGAAAAAGGGACCCTCATACACTGTTGTTGGGGCTGCAAATTGGTGCAGCCATTATGGAAAACAGTATGGAGATTCCTCAAAAAACTAAGAATTGATATACTTTATGATCTAGTATTCCCTCTAGTAGGTATTCACCCTAAAGACTTGAAAACTCATATCCGAAAAAATATTTGCACACTGATGTTCATAGCAGTATTATTCACAGTGGCCAGGACATAGAAGCAACTGATGTGTCCTACGATAGATGACTGGCTAAAGAAGCAGTGGTATATATATATATATATATATATATATATATATATATATATATATATATATATATATATATATATAATGGGATATTACTCAGCCATAAGAAGAGCTGAAATATTACCATTTATGATAACCTTGATGGACCTCGAGATAATCATGTTAAGTAAAATAAATCAGACTGAAAAAGTTGAAAATCCCATGATATCACTTATATGTGGGATATAAAAGCAACAAATGAACAGGACAAAAAGAGACTCAGGGACATAGACAATGGACTAGTGGCTACCAGATGGTAGGGGGTAAGGAAGGAGAGAAGAGGTAGACAGGGTAAATGTGGTCAAAGATAGGGAGGTTGAGAGAGGGTCAAGTGGGTAAAGGGGGTCAAATATATGGTAGCTGAAGGAAGCTGGACTCTGGGTGGTAATCACACAATAGAATATATAGATATCAAATTATAATGTACACATGAAATTATATAATTGTATTAACCAATGTTACCCCCAATAAACTTAATTAATAAAAAATAAATAAATAAAAGGAAAAGAAAGAGAAATTTGGGAAATTTGGTATAATTTATTAAATCACATGGTAATTGGATTTTTCCATACCCCCTCTTTGAATGAAAAAAAAATCTAAAATTTCCTATGGGGGATAATATAGGATGTGAGTACACATTTGCAGCTTCTCCTATTCAATGACTAATATCCCATGACTAATAGAAGCCCTATACCATAGGGCTACTAGGTAAGAACTATGGAGGCCAAGTGTATGGGTTTAAATCCAAGCTGTTGAGATCTTAGACAAATTACTTATTTTCTCTGTGCCTTATCTTTTTCATGTATAAAACAGGCACAGCAAGTAGCTATGTCTCACAGGCCTGTTCTGAAGAGTAAATAAATGAGATTTTATTCACTTAGTCTGTAAAACACTTAGAGTGCACTGGCAGAAAGTTAGCTATTGGTATTATTTATATATTTGTTTATTTGTTTATTCATTAATTCATTCTTTTTAAAATTATATTTGTTGAGATGACATTGGTTAATTAAATTATGTAGGTTTCAAGTATACAATTCAATAATACATATATTGAATTGTGTGTTTACCACCCAAAGTTAAATTTCTTTTTGTTACCATATTTTATCCCCATTACCCTTATTTGCCCCTCTTCCCCCTTTCCCTCTGGTAACCACTGAACTGTTGTCTATGTTTTTCTATATGACTTATTTTGCTTAGGATGATAATCTCAAGATCCATTCAATAGAGAAGCCAAAATGAATTTGTAAAATCATAAATCAGATCCTGTCATTCCTGTCCTTAAAACCAATCAGTATTTCCCATTACCCTTAAAATAACACCTAAACTCCTTACTGCTGCTGCCCACTTTTCCAAACCTCCTCCCTCACCAGTCTCTGCCTCATACTTTACACCCTGGTCACTCTGACCTTCTCTTGATTTTCCTCCCACAATATTCCCCATATAAGCAAATGGAACCAAAATATCACAAAGGTTCCATTCATTTCTCTCCACTTCCACCACCCTATTCCAGCCTCCCATCATCTCTCTTCTTGGCCACAGAATTAACCTCCCAGCTAATCTCCTTGTTTCTATTTTTGCCTCCTCACAATTCATTCTCACCCTGCCCCTAAAGGGCTCTTTCTAAAACTTGCTATGTATATCCCATAAGCACTTCAGACTCAAAAGTTTCAAAACTGAACTCAAACCCAACGCCAAACCCATTCCTTCTTCTGAATTCTTTCTTTCAGTGAACAGTTCTCAAATCCAAAACAATAGGCTTCATCCTTGAACTTTACCCTGTGCTCCAACACTCACAATTAAGCACAAAGTCCTTTAACGCATACAATGTAAAGTATAGCACTTAGAAAACAGTTCTGGGTTCAAGTCAAGACTCTGTTATTTATTTGCTATGTAATTTGGTGAAAATAACTTCTCTGAGTGCTGATGTGTCTATAAAACTAAAAAATAATACTTATTTCTCAGAGCTGACTTTTCAAGGAAATAATTTTTGAAAACTATTTGCAGCATGATTTCCATATAAAAAGATCAATAAGAGCTCTTTAAAGGTTAGTTTTTATTCTTATTAAATTAGATCCTTAATCTGTTTTGAACAAATAAGCTAGAAAAAGCATTTCATGAAGCTGAGAAAATTTAAAATTGATGGTTATTAAATGATACTAGGGAATAAATTTTGTTAGTGTATAAAGTGGTTATGTTATTGGAGAAAATGTTTATAAATCTTTAAAAAGTACATATGGATATATTGATGATTTAAATAGCTAATTTATTTTATATTGCCTCAGAGAAAATATATGATACATATGATAATATTAATATTCATGAAATTTAGATGATATATACTAATTATATTATTTTCTATTTTCTTAATGTTTAAAAATTTTAATAAATAAGAAATAAAGAATAAACACAAGATTGAAAGTTCATCTGGAGAAGCAAAAAAAATGGTATAGATGATCGAAGCTCTGTTCATCTTTCTGGCTACCAAATCAAAGTTGTGACAGAAACAAGGAGCAGCAGCAAGGAAAAATCTCCTGGGACCTAGATGAACAAGCCATACAACAAGGGAGAAATCCAAAAACTTACCCTGCAATGGCAGAAGGTAAGATGGTATGAGGATGCAGGGCTGCCCGTTCCCAAGTGGCTGAGTGAGATGGAGCCTGAAGCAGCAGCAGCAAAAGAAGCTTCTTAAACAGGCTATGTCCATGAACAAATTTTCACGGTGATGGACCTTCTCAATATGAACATTAGTGCTAATTTGGCTGCATGCAGTAGGCACCAGCGACTTACAGGGAGACATTGTTGGAGTGAGGTCCAAAGGAAGACTCACTCTGTACAGAAGTGCCAGCGATATCCATTGTTTCCTGTGAGCCATCCTTCCTCCCAGTGCATGGACACAGCTAAGCCATAGCTAAGATGTCATCAAAGTGGATAATAAAGGTTGCTCACCCAGAGGATTCCCTGAAATTCTGTCTCCTCCAACTTGAAGACCCTTCCAAGGCACATCCAGGTATATCCTCAGTGAGTTAGGTGCTCCTTGCTGAGCAGTGCCTAGACTTAACCTGGAGGTAGCTGGCGTCAGTTTCTAGTGTGGCCTTTTGTGGCAACTATAAGCATAGCATCTATGGATTGCTTACTGAATCTTAACAGGTGGCCCCAGAGGGCCACAGGCTGGGGGTAAATTTAGCCTGCAGCTGAACCCCTCTCAGGACTGTGCCACTGGACACCTACTACACAAATCCACACTAAAAAGCTCTTAAGTCTCCTTAGTTTATAGAAATTAACATGAAAAGGCAGTCAAAATGGGAAGACAAAGAAGAAAAAACCATATGAGAGAACAGAAGAGAGATCCAGAAATAATGGGGTCAAATAATGTAACAGACATAGAGTTCAAAACACTGATTATAAAGATGCTCAAGGAACTTTTGGGAAGTATAGATAAATTTAGTAAAAACTTCATAAAAATAACATAAAAAGGGAAATGGAAATTATAAAAGGGAACCAGTCTGAAAAGAAGAACACATTATTTGATATGAGAAGTATATTAAATGGACTAAATTAAAAAAATAAACAAAGTGAATAAAGAAAAGGATCAAATGTCCCATCTAGAGGATGGGAAAGCCAAGGACATGCAATCAGAATGGCAAGAAATAGCATGCCAAGACTATAAAAATAATTTTAGGAGCATATGGAACACTATTACAGGTCCAAATATCCATCTGATTGGCATAACTGAAGAAAATCAAGATATTGAACAGCTGTTTGAAGAAATAATGATAGAAAACTTCCATAATCTGGTGAAGGAAATGGACATAAAACCCAAGAAAGTTCAGAGAATTCCAAAAATAAGAGATCCAAAGAGGCCACACCAAGACACATCATTAAAACGCTATTATTAAAAGCAGCAATAGAAAAACAGGTAATTACTTATAAGGGGAAACCCATACGACTGGCAGCTAATTTTTCAAAAGAAACTATGCAAGGCAGAAGAGCTTGGGACAAAATATTCAACAGCATGAAGACCCAGGATCTACAACCAAGAATAATATATCCAGCAGAATTGTCATTTAGAGTTGAAGGACAGATAAAGAGCTTCCCAGATTAAAAAAAAAAAAAGCTAAAGGAATTTATCACCACCCAATCAGTATTACAGGAAATGTTGGAGGAACTTCTTTAAGAAAAAAACAAACAAACATGTATCAAAAAAACAGGAATAAAGAATGGTAACAGCTACATTCCTATCAATTAGTACCTCAAATGGAAAAAAAAAATTAAACATTTCATCTAAAAGATAGAGTGGCTGAAAGGATAAGAAAACAAGACCTCTACATATGAAAAGAAAGAGGATGGAAAAAGACATTGCTATGATGGACCTAGACAGTATTTAAGTCAGACAGAGAAAGATAAACACTATATGATTTCACTTATATGCATAATCTAAGGAATAAAAAGAACAGACTAAAATAGACTCACAAATATAATGGACAATTTACTGATATACAGAGAGGAGGAGTTTTGGGGGACTGGGAGAATGGGGTGAAGGGTTAAAGAAGTACAAATTAATAGTTGATGGTTGTCATGGAGATGGGGAGCATGGCAGAAGGAATAAAGTTAGCAGTAATACGTTGGCTAGGTGGAGAGTCAGGAGAGGGAGGGAGCAATTGAGAGGATTGTTTTATGAACTGTATAGATGTCTAACCAATGTGCTGTATACTTGAAACTAATTAAAATAAATAATTTTTTAAATCAGTCTGTGATATCATCTAAAATCATTCAGTTTTCTTCATTTTTAGTTTAGGACTTGGCAAATTTTTCTGTATAAAACCAGATACTAAATATTTTAAATTCTGTGGGCCTTAAGATCTCTACAACAACCACTCAGCTACACCATTGTAGTACAAAAGTAGTGATTGACAATACATAAATAAATGGGCCTAGCTCTTTTCCAACAGAACTTTATTTACAAAAGCAGGTAGTGGGCCAAAGTTAGCCCATGGGCTCTAGTTTGCTGACCTCTACTCCAACTGAGGTTTTCATCAACTCTAACCCAGAGTATAAGAACTCTTACAATCCTCTAACCAAACCCTTCAGGCTTGTCCTCACTATGATTTACTCCTACAACGCAACAGTAGCATAGATTTCCCACTGCTTAGAACTTGATAATAGTTCCCCATCACTTTCTCACCCTCACTACCTCTCTAACCTTGACTATTATCATCAACCCCCAAGAACACCTTCCCCTTTCACACTTGTTTTATATACATGTGTATTTATTTTTATTCCTTAAACAACTTTATTAAGATATCTTTGACATAGAAGAATTATATATATTTAAAATACAGGTATATATTCTTAAAATATCACCACTCTCAAACTAAATAACTTACCCATCACCTCTGCATACCTACCATTGTGTGTATGTATGGGTATATGTGTTGGTGAGAATATTTAAGATCTATCCTAGTAAATTTCAAGTATACCTCACCCCTCTACATGCACAAAAAGATGAAGTAATGGATATGTTAATTAACTTGATTGTGGTAACCATTTCACAGTGTATGCCTATATCAAAATATCATATTGTACACATTAAATAATACATGTTTTGTTTGTCAATTATGCCTCAATAAAGTGAGAGTTTTTTCTTGAATAGTGCACCTGGAATTGCTAATAAAAAAAAGTATCACTAGGGATAATAAAAGATATTGTTAATGGAAGTGTGTGAATGGAGTGAGGACAAGATGAGAGGTTAAGATGCACATATTTGTTAAGTGTCCTAAGAGAAATGATATGATATGAAGTGCTATAATATCTTCAAAAAGCTTTTTTTGAAATTTTAAAAGAGAAAAAAAAACACATATGGTTGGGAATCTCAAGAGAGAGAGATAAACTTGGAGATAAATTTCAAAGGATTAGTAACTTTTTACCAGTGGATGTGGAAAGCATTCTAAATAGAAGAAATAGCAGAAGCCTAGAGGTAGAAAAGTGTAGGTAAAAGTGCTCAGCACAAGGCAATGATTGTGTTTTAAAAAAAAAAGGTTGTGTGTAAAGTATAACTAACTGGAGATCAGTCAGGGAAGGGAAGTGGGCCTCAGGTGATAATTTCCAACAGACATTATTTAGGCATTTCCATTGTCTGGTTCAATCTCAGGAAACTTTTAAATTAAAAGGAAACACATTTACACCATTAAGCCCCACAGAATTCTCAAGTTTTGTTCCACTTGGCATAAAATGAATATTGATATTGATGTCAAAATTGAGAGATGGTGTAAAGCAGTGTTTCAGAGCAGACTCAGGACTGAGTTTGAGTCATATATCACCACTTACTTGCTTGTGATGTTAGACCTATTAGTTTAATTTTGTCCCTCTTTCTAATTTAGATGCTTAAGTCCTAACATTCAATACTTTGGAGTGTGACCCTATTTGGAGAGAGGATCTTTACAGAGATAATCAAGTTAAAGTTACAGCGAGCTTTAATCCAATATAATCAGTGTCCTTATGATAAAAGAGGAATTTGAACACAGAGACAACCATGCACAGAAAGAGGACAATAAGAATAGATGTAGCAAAAAGACTTACACCTATAAGCCAAGGAGAAAGACTTGGAACAGATTCTCCTTTTCACAGCCCTAAGAAAGAAACAACTCTGCCCGCATCTTGATCTTAGACTTCTAGACTGCAGCTCTGTGATTCAATACATTTCTGCTATTTAATCCACCCAGTTTGTGGTACTTTGTTATAGCAGCCCTAGCAAATTAATATACCTAATCTCTCAGGCTTCAACTTCCCCAATTATAAAATGAGTATAATAGTAACTGTCTTATAAGGTAGTTGTAAGAAATAAAACATAAAACACATACAGTGCTTACTGTAATGCTCAAAATATAAGTAAAAGTGTACTATCAATGTTATGGACTTTTTTCCTGTCAACCCATTTATCTTTTTATGTTCAGATAACTTCCTTGTGGATATCTCCATAAGAACAGCTTAGATATTTGCCCTTTCCTTCAAACAAGCTCCTCTTAGCATGTAATCACTGTTCCACTTTAAAGTTGCTTCCTATGTATGTTTTTATTCTTTGCCTTCCAAGTAAACTGCTTCTCAGTGCAAACATACATCTTTTGTTAAACATAATATTTTCTTTCATTTATGTTGTCTGAACTCCTGTGACCTTATCTAATAGATTTCCCACAAATTTCTTATCCTGGTATTTCTTTTCAGAATGTACTCTCAAGAACATATCTGCTTTCCATTTCTACCTACAAATAGCAAAACAATATAAACTAGTTATATTGATAATTACCCACCTGTTAAAGAAAGTGTTATTTTTTTCTACTGCAGTGAAGTGCAATAGAAATGTCACTCTGAGTCAGATTATATTAAGTAGCTTTATGTCACATGACAGTGTGAACTGACATGCTGTGCTTCTGGATTAGATCTGGAGACACAAATCTAAAGAAACACTTGTACAGAAGCAAGTACTAGTGGCTATAAGTAACAAACCTACTATTTGTATTTTTCCTTATGTGCCTTTTTATACATTGTTGGGGCAATAAGGGTGTTGAAATTAATTACATAATCTAACCACATCTCTAATGTTAATTTGTAGTTGTATTGAGTACCTTGAGTCTTTCCTTTGCATGACAGTGGGCTAAGGCTCCTTATAGTTAGAGACTAATGTCTGGGAATCTCATCCTGTCTTTGCCACTGACTAGCATATGACCTGAGGTGAGTTCCCGTCTCTCTTTGGTCTCAGTTTCTCCATTTGCAAAATCTAGTGCTGCACTAGATGATCTCAAAGTTTCACCCAGCTCTAAAATGCTATGATATTCTCAAGCTCTGTGATAAATACAATATAGGACCTTATAAAGGCATAAAGTCCAGTTAACTCTAGTTTTTTTCCCCCAATGGCATTTGGTTTTCTATCTAAAGTCTCTATTACCTGTGTTTTAAATTCTGTTTTAGCTTCCCATGAGGTGTTACTGACAGCACCAGTTTGAGAGGGCTAAATATTTGTAGGTCCCTATGATTATATAATAAATACAAATATATTACCAGAAAGTTCTTTCACAAGGTAAGTAACATTCGCATTCAATGAAAGGCTTCAGCCAGGGACTGATGCAAGAACCAAAGACAAATTACAAATAATTGATAGATGTTTTCATGTGTACAATAAACAAATCTTTTTTTAAATTATATGTGAAAAGTAATTATTCTTTTTTTTTGTACAGACAAAAGGTATCTTATGGATGTTATATGTAAATGTGGATACTTGAAAATACTTATCTGTAATGAGACAGAATTTGACTGGCAGGAAAGAGAACAAAGTAGAAGAAAATATCTGCAGATCAGAAAGATTTTTTTTTTCCCTTGGGGTGATAGATGTAGTGAGCTTTAGAGTATCTAATATCTCCAGAGCCAGGCAGAGAAGATGAGAGGAGTGAGAGACGTGGAGTTCTCTGCATTGCCATGGACAGCTGACTGGAAGGAGAGAAAAGTATCAGAAAGCGACATCCATTGGGAGTGACTCAGTCAGCTCGGGCTGCTATAATACAATACCATAGACTTGGTGGCTTATAAACAACAGAAATATATTTCTCACAGCTCTGATGACTGGAAACCCAAGATCTCAGTGCCAGACTGGTTGGGATCTGGTGAGAAACAAGACCTGCTTCTTGTTTCCTAGAAGACTGTCTTCTTGCTGTGTCCTCACATGAAAAAAGAAAAGAGAGAACTCTCTGTGTTCTTTTATAAGGATATTAATCTCGTTTATGAGGGCTCCACTCTCATGACCTAATCACCTCCTAATACTATCACTTTGAGGATTAGATTTCAATATATGAATTTTGGAGGGACACAAACGTTTGGTTCGTAACAGTGACTTTCTCACAGAATCCTGGACTTTCTCTTTGAAAATTTTGCAATGCTTCCATGCTTTCTGAAAAAAGTAGCTATGCACAAACTTTTAAATATGCTCCCCCCCCACACACACACACATATGGTGCTTGGGGATCTCAGGAATGAGTAGGGTCACTTAAAATATGTTATACAAATGCTCTTCTTTCTTTCATTTTCCCTTACCCTTCACTTATCATTTTTGTGATCAGATGAAGGGTTCCTTTGTGTAAGTACCTAACTGGGTAGCAATGTACCAAATGAGTACTGTTATAGTTAAATTTCAAAGTATACATTGAAATGTGGTTGTGGCTGAGCTGGGGATGTAGACATTATGTATACTGGAGAAAATGTTGCCCAGTCCACTGATGGTAAAAAAAAAAATCCCAGTTACTTCCTAATAATAAAAAATAAATTTTTTATTGCTTCACATCAAAGGACTGGCATGTTACTAGAGTAATAAAAAGGAATAGTGATTTTATTTTTGCAAAGATTTACTTTCAAGAGTAAAAGAAAAGCTAGCCTTTTTGGTAACATAACTCCATCAATGTGCAGAAGAGACACTTTGATAATCCAAGAATGACTTGACTGGTAAAGTAATGATATAACTTGAAGAGCACGTTCATTTAAAAGAAGTAATGAAAGAAGAAAAAAACCTTGCCTCCCAATCCACAGCAGATCAGATATTACAGGAACCACAAAGAAGAAAACAAAAACTAGGTTACAAGAAATTCTTTGTAATACCTAAATTCGTCTGGAAGGTGCAGGGCAGATTTTAACTATACAACCTTCCCAGGTTCTCCAACTATTTAGTCACTTTTTGCCATTTTCACCACTCTTTCCACAATTATTAAATATTATTACTGTATTTGCCACAGATGTCTTGCTTTTAAGGATTTCATTTTAAAAGCTCAAGTACCTGAGTGTTTATTTTTTTTTATAATACAGCATATTCTAATGGTGCTCTTTAGCTAAAGCTGCAGCCACCTCATGCCCGACTTCCATTATGAGTCATTATTTTAAGATGTTTAACTTGGCTACAGAAAATTGCTCTATAAAGACATCTGAACAGCAACTTCTCATATGAGCAAAGACATTTTAAGATAATGAAATGTTTAAAAAAAAGATAATAAATACCCTTCTGAGCTCTTAAAAGTTGAAAATGAGTAGTTGAGGTTTTACTATTTTTCCTTTTTTTTTCTTTTTTGCTTTGTGGAAATAAAAGACAACCTATTAGGCCTCCGTCTAAAGCAGACTTCTTTCTAACTTCTTTGTCCTTATAAATCAGGCTGTAAAGAGGTGAGAATCAGCTCCAGATTTGTTGCACTTTTCTTTCCTAGAGTCATGAATATTGCTATTTTCATTGGCTTCGAAAAAAATATAGTGTTGTTTGTAGTCATTAAAATAGTCATTGTTTAAGAAAGTTCTCATTAATGTTCACTTTTTAAAATTCTGCCCTTGGGTCATTAAGTGGTGACAAAAGCATGAGCTTTGGAGTGAAATGGCACAAAATTCAAATCTCCGCTCCTGACTCAGAGCTTCAGTTTTCTCGATCCTATAATAGGGACTATACAAATGGTCAACACAGTGTCAGGTGCCTAGTAGGGACACAATAAATAATAGCCAAAGTGATGATGATGATGGCCACAATTTCTTTCCTTGGGCACAAAAATATAGAATCTCATCTGGGCCAAAGAAATTAGCAGAATGTGTAAATACATGTAAGGCAAAGCTCTTTTAATCTCATTTCATGAACTTCAGTTAATGGTTGGAACACACACACATGCATGTATAAGCACATACACATACACAATCAACCTTCCATCTTTCTGAGTTCAAGGTTTTTTGAAAGTAGTAAAAGAGGAGGAAGATATAATAATCAATGAAAAAATAACTTCACTTATTGGCCAATCTCCTGTGGTAAGACCAACTCAAAGGAAATGTATACAGTTCCTGAAAGAAAGTCCCCAAATAAATATCAAGAAACTTCTAGTAGCCTTAAGACAGTTTATGAATAGAATCTCACAGAATAAAGCTATTAAGAACCACACTCCCACTTTAAATATCATTCCAATCCCTATAACCAGAAATAAGAGAAATCTTCTAGCTTGTTTGATCCAGGCTTAAGTGATACAGAGGATGAGGATGTGGATATCATTATTATGCTAAAAGACCTTGGCACAGAAGAGAAAGCTAATGATATGTTCTTGAGTTAATCCAACCAATGTCTTGGAGTTAAGTCATATTCTTGTCATTTTGTGGATGTGTGTTGATATAGTTCACCATGTATTCCTTGTACATATGTATACAATCCATCCCATTTAGCCAGCAACACTAAAATAATAGATCCTTGACAGTGACTTAGGTTGGGGTGTTGCATTTGCAAGCAAAACACACTCTACTTCCTCAATATTGGCTGCTTTAGTGGAGGCTCTTACAGCTGACAACACAACAGAGAACTTCATAAAGAAAGTCTCATGATAGCTGTTATTTATTATGCAAATTCTTCCTGCCATGGCAACATTGCATACAGGAGTTTGCTTTATTTGCACTAGGACATGGCCTGCATATTCAAATGAATGCAGCCGTACATTATGCCTACACATTACAAAGATTTTGTTTTCCTTGACACTTACAGAAGAACAAACTGCAATTAATATAGCCTGTTTAAGCAGACAGCACCCAATTAGTTATCATCCATTTTCAGATTGGGATGTTAGACAAAAAACATGGAGCTGGGTTTCTTATTGAAAAGGAAAATGCATCCAAACTACAGGTTTTCAAAGACACATTTAACTCACAATGGCAAGGATACTCACTTAGCCTTTAATGTGAAATGGAGTGTTAATTTTTCTCTGTCACCTCTTAATTGCTTCCTTATTATACTGTTCAAGCAGTTAATTGCTAGACTGAGTGAAAGAGTGTTTTCAGGGGAAAGGAAATGCCACAGCATGAAAGAAAAAAATAGAAGCAGTTCACTAGTATAATTGGGTCTGATATAACATTAGCTATGGTATTCTTTTTAATGGTATCTACAAAAATTAGTAGGCAAAGCCAAATTGTTTGTGATTGGGAAAGAAGAGAAAGATTAAATCAGTTGGCATGCCTACATGTGACTTTCATCACAGTCATTTACCAACCAAGCAAGTGGACTCTTCCATGCCACTCCCATTTCACCCATCTGTAGGATGCCTTCCCATGTGTCATGCAGATGGGAACATTTCCGCAAGCCAGCTATTCCTAGTGCAGAAACTGGTTCCCGGGAGTCCTGTGGCCATTTGCTTGCTGTCTTCCCTGGTTAACTCTTCACAGTATAATTGAGAGAAAAGAAAAGACCAAAAGCATTTGTGTCCTATGTATCTAACTGCTTTGGAGCCTCCCCTGGAATTCCATTTGTCCCTTTGAGAATTGACCCTTCCTTTCAGTACCATCAAAAATGAGAATTGACACTGTCAGAGCTTGATTGTGCTTCTTCAGCAGAGAAATGGATAGTCAGAGTAAAAGGCAAGAATTATACAGACATTTACCTAAACAACAAAACATAGATCACTGGATTTAATGAGGATATTTGTATGCCAGTATTAGAGAATTCATATTAAGTATTATTTTCTACATCTTCTAATTTTATTAAAGCGTAGCAATTATTAATGAAGAAAAATAGTAAGGAAAACACTTTAACCGTGAAGTCTGAAGAGAGATTTTTATTTGTATTGCATTTTAAGTTTAATCAATAGAAATAACTTGGTTGAATCTTAAATTTAACTTCCCAATGAAAGATAGAAAAAATGTAAACTGTTTACTGTTTACTGAATTGTGTTTATTAGCATTTACTCAATGACTAAACTCATTAGCCTTACTCTATCTATTGGTTGTTTACTGTTTATTGAAGTCTACTAATCTTCCCCTGGTTTTGCCTCTGGAATGGCAGGATTGAGAGGTGGAGAAAGTGAAGGGGGCAGAGGTTCTTTCTATGGGTGGAACAACAATATGACTGTATTGATGACCTCTACAGATGCAGAAGAAGAGAAAATTCAATTCTGAAGTACACAATGTTCAACTATAAGATAATAAACTACTAAGCAAGTAAATAAAATATTCTTGTAGTTGTAACACTCATGACAACTTGCTTCATCAAAACCAGAAAAAAACCCCTAGACTCAGTCTGATAGCAAGAGAGAGTCTTATATATGGTAATATAATCACTGGAGTGATAGCTCATGAATTTTGCCATACTCTATTGATTATAAGCAAGCCACATATCCTGTGTTCAAGAGGAAAGAAGTATAAGAGGCCATGAACATATGGAGGCAGGGAAAATGGAGGCCACTTTAGCTTTTAAGGTTCTCAAATGCACCTAAGATTTTTTTAGAGCTATAAACCACCGTTATTGTCTACAGAGTACAAGTATATTATTCATTATGTTACTTACTATCTTTCATGGTTTCTGTGGGTCAGGAATTGAGACAAAGTACAGTGTGGATGGTTTTTATCTGCTCCAGTATGTCTGAGGTCTCAGCTAGAAGACTCAAAGACTGGGAGCTGGAATCTTTAGAAGGTTCATTCACTCCCATGTCTAGTAGTTCATGCTTGTTATCAGAGGCCTTGGTTCTTCCCCACATGTATTTCTCTGTGTGGTCTCCTTATGGGCAAGTTTGGGCTTCCTCACAGCATGGTGGCTGGGCTTCATAGGTGATCATTTAAAGAAAGAACCAGAGAAAGAGAGAGAGAAGAGGGAAGAGAGAGAGAGAGAGAGAGAGAGAGAGAGAGAGAGAGAGAGAGAGAGTTAGTAGAAGCCATATCATTTTTCTGACCAAGCCAGAATTCCCACACCTTCACTTCTAATGTATTCTATTGATGAAAGCAGTTACAAAGATGTACTCAGCTCTAAGATGAGAGAACAAAATCTTTACCTCTCATTGGCAAAAGACATGGGACAAATATATGGGTAGGGCCATGCTGGAAAATACAATCTGCCACAAGAAATGACTATATGTTTTTGATAAATATATACTGGGATCCCACATTTTGCATAGGTAACTGATGTAGTCCTTCAACAAATATTTATTGAGCTGTAACTTTAAGACTTAAAGCGTCCTAGGGAAATTTCAACACTAAATAGAAACTCAGTGAGACCCCAGTATCTTGCAGAATCTGCTCTTTTTAGGGACCTTTCATCTTAAACACAGATTCTCCAATCTCACAAATAAATTATCTGCATCTTACAGTAGAAGTGCTCCATAAATGGTTCCTTGAATTTTGTAGATGTAGCAAACAATCATATAATTCAATTTTATTTGCTTACTCAGCACATGTTTATTGAATGCCTACTACATGCTAGGGACTGTTCTAGGCACTGGGATTACAATGATGAACAAGGTAAACATTCTTACTGCCTTCATTAAGCAGTGAGTCCACTGGAGGAAACTGAAAACTAAACAAGAAATTACAATACACTGTGATAAATGTTATAATGAGGGAAATATAGAGTGCCATAGAGTTGGGTCAGAAGACACTGCCTGAAGGGAAAAACAAATACTTGCAAATTCAAACTATATGTTTTATAAAGGTAAGTACTTCCTACAGTATACAATATAAAAACTTAATGAGTGGTTGATAAAGCCTTGGTTAGTAGGTTAAATCCTATCACTCTCTTCTAAAACCTTCAGTGGTGCACAACTATTTTAGTAGGACATTTAGAACATTATGTCACTTTCATTTCAGCCCATCCATTACTACACCCTTCCAAACACCCTCTGCTCTCACCACTCCTAAAACATAGCATGCATTTTTATACCGCTATAGCCTTTGTCTGTAGTTACTATAGCTTTAAATGCACTTTTTCTTCTGCATGTGTGTTTTACCTGTCCTACCTTATTCATTTCAAAAGGATTAATTGAAATGTTATGTTATGAACCTGAAGCCTTTCTTAATCAATTTCACCCAGGCTGGCGTTAACTGTATCTTTCCATTGGTGCCCACAGCACTTAGCTTATACCACTTGTTTCACTTTGTTTGGCATTATAATTACTTCTGTGCATCTGTCACCTTCCTTATCATCCATTTATTGATTTATTCACTTGTCAACAAGCATCTATTAAACATGTACTATATATTCCATGTATTATGCTAGATGCTGGAGATATAATATAGAAAAAAATAGGCAAGTTTCCTGCTCTTACAAAACTATCGCCCCTGCTCTTAGCACAATAATCCATCCAATGCAGAAGTCCAATGTATGTTGAATAAATGAATTGAGATTGAAATGAATGATTTGAATCTTTATTCTCTCTCTACATATATATGTAGATGTAGATAGATATAGATAGATAGATATAGATATAGATGATATAGATATAGATATAGATAGATATAGATATAGATATAGATAGATGTAGATTAGATATAGGTATAGATTAAATTATATATAGATATAGATATATAGATATAGATAGATATAGATATCATAGAAAGCTTATAATTTAGAATGACGAATATATGTAATTTCTTAGATGGATCAATTGGCCCAAATCCAAATGAGCCCAAGATAGGTTGTTTCAAATGTTCTGGTGATTACCATTTTAATGAATAGCTACATTGTTTCACATGAACTGAAAGATGATATCATTAGTATGAGTAGTTTTATTCACTCTAGCAAGTTATCACTATATCTATATCTATATCTATTTATCTATATCTATCTATATCTATCTATATCTATCTATCTATTTATACACACACACACACACACACACACACACACACACACACAAATATATAGCCTAGACTACAGTTTTGCTAAACAAGTAGCACAGTTTGCATACATCTTTTAATCAGTTTTATTGAGAAACAACTGACATGCATCTCTGTATAAGTTTAAGGTGTATGCCATAATGGTTTGATTTACATATATTATTAAATGATTACCACAGTAGATTTAGCTAACGTCCATCATACCATTTAGATACAATAAAAAAAAAAGAAATTTTTTTTCTTGTGATGAGCAGGATCATATATCTTAAAAACATATTATCTCAAGGTCCATCCATATTGTCACAAATGGCAGTATTTCATCTCTTCTTATGGCTGGGTAATATTCCATTGTATATATGTACCACAGCTTAACCAATAAACAAACAAACAAACAAACACCAGCCTGTTATAAAACACTTAAAAAACATATTAATGCAGGATGAGATTCCCATTGATTTTCTTCGCTTCAGATAATAATTCCATAGACCATTTGTCTTACTGTATATTTTATACTGCCTTCATACTGCCTTATATTGCCTCCTAAAATAATTGAGGAATCAATTTTTATATCTTGATAAGTAGTAAAATGTCTCTCCCAGACCTTCTCGCTTCTTTATTGGCTTTGGCGTTGAATGTGATGTTTCTGCCAAATGGGTTGAATAGGATAGGAAAGTCAATAAGCAAGCATATGCAGGACAAAATCACTCTCAGAAAAAAAAGTGGCTTCCTTCAATATACCACACTAGTGTGTCCTGCTACGCCCAGCCCTTGCCTCATACTCCTGAATTTAACACCCTGAAAAGATTACCTGCACTTCCATTGACAAATAACATCATTTCAATTTTTAGAGATTGAAGTCACTCTACTCTTCTGACACAAAAGGAAATACGACAGTGGCAGCTAATGGATGTCCCACTGTGTTAGGCAAGCATGTTGCCCCAAAACACACTGTCTTTACAGATTTCTTCCAAGTCTCATCATGACCCTTGATCAGGTTTTTTTTTTTAAATTAACAATCTTGTAACTACTTCATTTCTGATTATCATATCCAATCCAACCAGCTGTTAAGGTCTGACACGTTACTTATTAGGAAAGGTGTCCTCTGAGCTGCTATGCAAAGATTTGATGATAGATCTAGTCACCCATTCTAACTTGTCCTTTCAGTTCATTGGTTGATTGAACTATTAATACTCCTGAGCTATTATTGTAATGTTATTAACTGACAGGTTGGAATCCTACGTTGCATTCTGTAGGTTCTCAAAGCTTGAAGGTGTTTCTGGATTCCTAGAAAAGGTGTCCCTAGACCCATATGGGTTTAATAAGCTAATAAATACCATATGAACCTCTTTGTGACTTCTTTCTGGCTGCAACATGAAGATAGCCGCTGAATACAAAGTCACAAGAAAAATCAGAAGCAAAGGTAGTCACCGAATACAAAATCACAAGAAAAATCTATGGTTGTGGAAGTTAGTATTTGGGGAAAAAACTCTCACTATTGGCTATTAACTGGGCACCTGGAATGGAAAAAGAAAATATAGGTCCAGGACTTCCTAATACATTTTCATTGTCCTGGGGAGGATCTTTATTACGACTTACTTCCAACCAATCACCAATTGTGTTTGTCCCATTTGTCAAAAAAACTTGTTTATGAAAATTGTTGTGTCATTTTTTTCAGTATATTTTTATCAGGGATTATAATAATAATGACACCAATATTGCATTTTGGATTTTGGGGAGTTAGAGTTCCATAGTAAATTGATATTCACAACCTGCCCTTCTTTTCTTTCCCCGTCTTCAGACTCAACTCATTCTATCATAGTTTGAAATATGTCTTCTTCTACCATATAGTTATAAACTCCTCTGAAAGCAGATGTCTTATTCATCCCTATGTCCTCTCTCTATGTAGCAGCGTCTGGGATTGTGCTTTGCACATAATAACTGCTCAATAAATTGGTTTATATGTTTATTTTTTAAATTAACAAAAGGCAGAATAAACTAGATGAGATAATAGAGGCATGAACCAAGAATTGGGGGACTGTGGAGGAGGAAATAATGCTCAAATGAATCAATTATGAGAATAAAATAGGAAGAAAAAAACCCTTAGGAAATTGTAAACAATAAAATAATAGAGGATGTGGTGAATTCTAAAGAATCAATTAGATGTTATGACTTTAAGATGAATTAGTTGATTATGTTTGAACAACTGTGTGAATCATGATGGTACATCGTGATCATTGCTCATGATCGTGCTACTGATTCCCATCAGGACACAAACTTTGGGCCATGTTTTCTAATGTTGGTCATTGGTCAACATTAATTAGGACATATGAGTTCTTTTATGAAGAACTTTCCTTTGACAAACAGCAAGCTAATGGGTTTGAGTTAGTTATAAAATCTATAACCAGGAGAAATAGCTTTTCTTCAGTCTTCAATGCAAAAGATTACTTTCATATTCCAAAGTGCTTCAACTCTAAAACCCGCTTGGTATTCCCATTTATAAACAAAAAGCAAAGAGTGTAAATGAATGAAGCATGTTTATTCCTAAAACTGACAATAGAAAGGAGAAAGAACAATTTAAAAATGAGCATCCGGACTCCAGATAAACTGATATTGTCTTTCTAAACCTTAACAGCATTCCCTAAAACTAATCACTATTCCTTTTAATCCATGTTTTCACCTTTTGTCTTTAAATAAAGACCTCTGACAAATTTTGAAATAATCCTTCTCTGTCAGCATAATCTTAATTCTAATAACACAGGCTTGATTTACATATGTAGATCCCTCAAAATAGTGTATATACCCTGATTGACATGGTATTTGCTCTTAATATACTTGGTATGCCATGAATTCCTTCCTGTAGTATAGCTCATATTAAGATCTCTAACACTGTCTCTTATGTAAAATAAAAAAATACTATTTTATATACCTGGTGTAATTCGAGAGTAAAAAATATATACTAAAGATAGTAGATATTTAAATTGGACAATATGATATCTGACTTCTATACAAATCCATTTTTATTAAGTTATGCATCCATTCTCACTTCTCTGTATTAAGTTCTTTACTGAAATTTCCCTTCTTTTTTGTTAACTTCCAATTCTCTTTTGTCTAAGCATACAGACAAAGTCCCCTATAGCCTTGAAATCAATTTAGCAGACAGTCCTTTTGTAAGATTTTATAATCTGCAACATTTGCATTTCTATACATCCCTTTAATTCACAAAGAACCATACACGTCCTCCAGAGGAGACTGAAAAATGAAGCTACAGAAATATTAAAATCTTCTATAACTTAGAAAAATGATTTAAAACATCTGTTCATAAAAATATAAATGACCCCTTTTGTTGCTAGCTTCTAAAGGCTTTATTTAAAAAAATATGTAGAGGGTCCTCATTATACCACAAAAGAGTCAAGGGAGACAATTTTCCTTGCCAGCCCACGAATTTATGCACTTTCCCAAAGAGTTGGAAATTGCTGTTAACATAATCTTTCTCTGAGATTTCATCTCTGTATACTTTATTTGATGTCTGCTGTCACCAACTCAAATATAGGTTGTTATAAGAATCAACATAAGAACAAACATGGACAGGTCATTTAAAAGTAGTTGTTCTTTGATTGTTTTCCCCCTACATGCCCAATGTCACTTTTTTCTACATAATAATTAAAACAAATATAACAATAAACATATTTCAAAAAGTTTCCTTTAATAGGCTATTTTAATAATCTTTAATAAGTTATTAGAGGAAAAGATCTGTAGAATAAATGCAAATTATCAGTAATGATAAGGAATTTTAAAAAGACCAAAGAAAGAATAAAAACAAATAGTGGAGAAGAGTAAATAGTAGAAGTCCAGGATAAACACTAGGACTTTATTTAATCTTTCTGTAAATAATTAGGTAAGCATGTATAGTAAATTTCTGCATATTGATTATATGAATATTTAAGTAATTTGTTTCTCAAAAAATAGCCAGTGTTTACTATATACTTTCTAAAACCACGTAGAAATGGAAGACTCAGCCCCTGCTTCAGGGATGTCAAGTCAAGTAGGGAGGGAAGAATCAAAGATTATCATTGCAATGACTGCCATGATAAAGGGATGCAGGATTGAGAGGCATAGGATAACAGAACTCTGCCTTGGGAGTAAGAGAAGGCGCAATCAAAAAAGGAGATGAGGAGCATCTGTAGTTAAAATCATACAGTATGTAACCTCAGATTGGCTTCTTTCACTTAGTAGTACAAATTTAAAGTTCCTCCACGTCTTTTTGTGGCTCAATAGCTTATTTATTTTTGGTGCTGAATTGTTTGGATGTACCACAGTTTATACATTTAACTACTGAAGGACATTTTGGTTGCTTCTAAGTATTAGCAATAAAGCTGCTATAAACATCTTTGTGTAGGTTTTTTTTGTGCAGACATAACTTTCAGCTCTTTGGGGTAAATATTAAGGAAAGTGATTGCTGGATCATATAGTAGGAGTATGTTTAATTTTGTAAGAAATTGCTAAACTGCCTTCCAAAGTGGCTGTATCATTTGCATTCTTACCAGCAATGCATTGCTGTTGCTTCACATCCTCACCAGCATTGGCTGTTGTCAGTGTTCCAGATTTTGACTATTCTAATATATGTGTAGTGGTAGCTCAGTGTTGTTTTAATCTGAATTTCCCTGATGGCATTGATATGCAGCATCTTTTCATATGTATACTTGCCAAATAGATATATCCTTTGGTGAGATGTCTGTTAAGCTTTCTGGCTCATTTTTAAATCAGATTGTTTTCTTACAGTTGAGTTTTAAGAGTTCTTTGTACATCTTGAATAACAGTCTTTCATCAGTTATGTCTTTTGTAAATATTGCCTACCAGTCTATGATTGGTCTGCTAATTCTCTTGACATTGTTTTTTACAGAGCTAAATTTTTTTAAAAACTTAATAAAATCCAGCTTGTTGATTATTTATTTCATGGATCATGACTTTGGTGTTGTATCTAAAAAATCATGGCCATATCTAGGTATTCTGTGTTATCATCTAGGAGTGTAATAATTTTTTGTTTTACATTTAGGTCTATGATTCATTTTGAACCAATTATTGTTAAGGGTGCAAGGTCTGTGTGTAGATTTATTTTTTCTTTTTGCATGTGAATGTCCAATTGTTCCAGCACCATTTGTTAAAAAGACTATATTTGTTCCATTGTATTGCCTTTACTCTTTAGTCAAAGATCAATTAACTATACTTATGTGGGTCTATTTCTGGGCTCTCTATTCTATTCCATTAATCTATTTGTCTATTCTTTCATCAATAGCCCACTGTCTTAATTACTGTTGCTTTATAGTAAGTTATGAAGTCAGGTAATGCCAATTCTCTGACTTTGTTCTTCTCCTTCGATATGTAGTTGGGTCTTTTTCCTCTCCCTATAAATTTTAGAATTGTTTTGTCAATATCCGTATAACTTGCTGAGGTTTTGTTTGGAATTGCACTGAATTTATAGATCAAGTCAGGAAGAAAGGACATCTGGACAATATTGAGTCTTTCTATTCATAAACATGGAATATCTCTCCATTTACTTAGTTCTTGATCTCTTTATCAGAGTTGTGTAGTGTTCCTCATATAGATGTTATACTTATTTTGTTAGATCTATACCTAAGTATTGCACTTTTTTGGAAGTGCTAATGTAAAAAGTATTGTGCTTTTTATTTTAAATTCTGCTTGTTCATTGCAGGCATATAGGAAAGCAACTGACTTTTGTATCTTAACCTTGTATAGCTGTGCTATATAGTCATACACCACATAACGATGTTTTGGTTAACAAAGGAACTCATATGCAAAGGTGGTTCCATAAGAAGATAATGAAGCTGAAAAATTCTTATCACTTAGTGACGTTGTAACCAGTATAATGTAATAGCATAACACATTATATTTGCCTATAGTATTCAGTACAATAACATGCTGCATAGGCTTGTGGCCTAGGAACAATAGGCTATATATCATATAGCCTAGGTGTGTAGTCAGCTATGCAATGGAGGTTTATGTGAAGTGCCCTCTTTGATGTTCATACAATAACGAAATAGCCTAACAACCCGTTTCTCAGAACACACTCCTTAAGTGACACATAGCTATAATCACTCATTAGTTCAAGGAGTATTTTTGTTGATTCTTTCAGGTTTTCTACATAAATGATCATGTCTTCTATGAACAACGACTTTTTTTATTTCTTTGCAATCTGTATAACTTCCATTTTCTTTTTTCTTTCTTTTTCTTTCTTTCTTTCTTTCTTTCGTTCTCTTTCTTTCTTTCTTTCTTTCTTTCTTTCTTTCTTTCTTTCTCTCTCTCTCTCTCTCTCTCTCTCTCTCTCTCTCTCTCTCTCTCTTCCTTTCTTTCTTTCTTTCTCCCCCCCATCACTTTTTTCTGCCTCATTGCATTAGCAAGAACTTCCACTATGATTCTGATAAGGACTGATGAGAGGGGATATCCTTACCTTGTACCTGATTTTAGTGGGAATGTCCTTCAGTAGATTTTCAAATTGAACAGTTCTCGAAGTTTAAACTAGATAACCATTGGACTCTATGGTTTGGAGGCTAGTTGAGTAAATTATTATAGTATGTTTTTAGTAGAGTTCAGAACACAACATAAAATGTCAATACTGAGTCAGGGAAATCAATACGTGGTTTAACCTAATTTTTTTGAAATTCACATAACAGTAACTACAATGTATGTGATATCTAGTATATACCAGGTATTATACATATTTATACATATTTGGGCAGGTTAATTAAGGAGGGTTATTAGCAAAACAAATAATTATCTTAAATCATATTATCATGTCACCAGTTAGAGACATAAATAATACCGTCCTGGACTTATATCTTCCCTTTCTCCTAACTACATACTCTTTCAGAGATTACTCCCAATGCCTTAGGCAATTTACAGCTTATAATTAATCATATTCTTCACAGTATTTTTATATTAACTTGATGTTGACAGAGAGGAACTCACATTTTAAAAAGATAAAATTGGGTGACTTCCTCCTCTCAATCCTTCACATAACATATAGTCTTTAGGTACCTACCATGTGCCAACCCAGATTAGCTGTCTAAAATGACTGCTATGGTAGTGTTATGTACAAGGCATTTCATTTAGCACTAAATGTTTTCTTTCACTCTGGCTTATGTACATAGTATGTGATCAAACATAAGAAACAGTTTAAGCTGAATTTGAAATATCCTGATGAACTGGTCTGAACAGAGACATCTTTAGCTAGAAGTTCATGAGCAATGTGAAGAAGAGGAATTATGATCAGGTGATCATAGAGAAATCAGCTGAGAGAAAGGCAAGTGAGGAACCAATGCAGCCTTTCTTCCAAGAATTTTAGTCATTTCAACCTTTCTCGTATATTCTCTACGAGGACTGATTTTTATTCCTTTCACCTTGATAGTCTCTCCAGCTTTTCTACTTCTATGTTTTATATGAAGAACAACATGTTGATTGCTTGAGTGTATCTAATAAAGTCCCTATTAATGCAGAATATAGGGCAGAAGAATTGTGCCCTGGTTTTTGTACATCATGACTCTGTTCACAAACTTCAGGCCTTTAAACAATTGCCCTTTCTTGTTTCCATTTATTCAAGGTGTGATTCAGAGTGATGGTTTCACCAGCCATTTCTCAGCGGGTATTCATGTGGTTTGGATTTGGAGAGCACATGGATTACCCAGCTCTGTCCCTGTTGAGCATCAAATGTCAGCCTTTTTCTGACAGACCATTTTTCTAATTGGTCAAGGTCACCTTGGATTCTGCTTTTGCCTTGCAAAGAATTTTCAGTTTTTATTTCTCCTACCCTCCAGCTCCATTTCCTAATGTGGTGTCTTCTGCAAATTTAGTAGGAATTCTCTTATTTCTCTCATGTCAGACTTGCAGGAAAAAAATTAAAAGTTCTGGAACCAATCTTTGTGGCCTCTATGATATGTTGTCCCAGGTTTCTCCTGAATAATTTTTTAGTGCCCTTGGAATAAGACTCATATAACAGTATGGCCCGGGCCTGATATCCTTAACTCATTAATAGAAATGTTTTACAGATCCACAAAGCTTTAGTGCAGTCCAGATGTATCCTACACTGATTCTCTCTTCTTTATTCAAAACCTGCAACTCTGTGGCAGAAGGAAATTAAATTAGTTTAACACGAATTGCTCATCATAAAGACAGTACCTTGGAGTCTTCTGTTAGCAAACGGCTTGCTTGTTTTTTTTCTATTATCTTCATATGCATTAAAGAGAAAATGGCTTAGTATAAGGAATAATTTTCTAACTATTAGAGCTATCCAGAGATCTAGTAGTTGCCTTGAGGAGGTGATAAAGATGCCATCACTGCAAGTACTCAAACAGATCACATAGTAGGGATTTCTGTATTGATTAGGACATTGATCTCTTTATCAGAGTTTTGTAGTGTTCCTCATATAGATCTTATACATATTTTGTTAAATCTATATCTAATATTGCACTCTTTTGGGATGTTAATATAAGTGATGTTGTGTTTTTATTTCAAATTCTACTTGTTCATCGCTGACATATAGGAAAGCAATACTAAATTGCTGCAATTCTGCAATTGTTTTGTACTTTCCAGTGATGAGTGTTCCTTCATTTTTAAAAGATTGTTTTTTTCAATTGTTTCTTTTCAAAGATATTCTCAATCTTCTACAAAACAGTTAAATTTTTTTCTCTTATTTCCCTACGTTCTACACCATAACAAATACACCATAGGATTGGAAATGAGCAGAGGTTACTCACTGAATAAAAATTTGGACATTTACAACTATAATTAAATTTTTAAGTATATATATATATATATATATATATATATATATATACTTAAATATATATACATATATATATTTTTTAATTTGGACATTTATCTTTAGCTTGGGAGTAAAGCAGAAAAAAAGAACAATGTTTTTCCTTCTTTTACCTAATCCTTACAGACTGGATAAATTAAAGTGGTGGGAGTTGACCTATAAACTCAGAGTTCTAGGGATTCACAAAGGTGATATAAATGACTCAGTGAGATTTCTGAGTGTCCACATAGTTCCTTCTTAGAAGGGCACAGGACACTTGTTCATCCAAAGTCCATTCTAGCACCAAGAAATAGCAAGTCACAAACCTAATAAAATATAAAGCTAGTTTGATCAAGTTATATTCTTCTCAGAGCTCAAGATAAATTAGATCTGTACTTTCTTTCTTCCCTATGACCGCCTTAAGAGAAACATAGCACCCCATGCTATACTGCCACAGCTGAACCTCCCCACTCCCAACTCAGTTAATATAGAATAAGTTACTAAGGCTTCTAAATAACTAAAAACCTTACTAGATTTGTGAAGCTGCACAATGGAATCATTGTAAATCCCCTGTGCTTCATTCACTAGACTAGAATATATTCAGAATTGATTCTTTGAAATGAATGGAACAAAAGTGAAAAAAATCAGTGTTGCACTGGAGTTAGACTTTGTTCAATGCCTATGGCTTATGACAGTAAAAATATAAGTTTTTAAGGGAGACCCAGATTGAGAGACTGTGTTCTTGTTGTGTGAGATGGGAAGAACAAGACTGTGTTTGGACAATATACTTAATTCTTTACTAATGTCTACATTATGAAAAATGCTCTATTTCTTACATAAACAACCTTACATCTAATATAACCCTTACTTCACCAGAGAAAAAACAAGTTGTACAGACTTTAATGGTAATAAAATGTCCTCTCCCCAAAATACATTTGGATTTCAATATTCTTGTCTAGGAGAGCCTCAACTGCACTTAAATATACCAGTAGATTTGTGTATTATAATATTTAATCCAAATTGTCATAATATATTTATCTGTACCATTTACAAGGAAGAAAAAGAAAGCTGACATGATACACCAGAGGCCTTCTACCCAAGGAATTCTTCCTAGCTATCTGAAATCTTGACATCTTGCCTCACTTACTATGGAGGAATCAGAGGGCAAGAAAAAGCTAAAAGGATCATAGATCATTTGAATTGTTTCTGAGTATTTTCCAGCACATATTATTTTTCTATCTTGGTTTTAAGTTCCCCTCACCAATTTAGATTCTGAAATGGGGATTCTAGTGCAAGCATTCTGTTGGGAAGTTCTCCTAGTAAGCACTAATAGGGAAGTGGGCACATGTGACAGTAAAGGAAAGGAAGTCAATAAAGTTTATGCTATCAAGCCAGTTACTACTATGGATAACTGGAGTCCAGTTCTTCTGGAGAATTCTGGAAGACATTGCAGAATACTCCTTTGTTGTACCAACTGAGAGACAAGGAGTCTGCAGTGTAAGTCCACTGACTACTCCTTTGTAATTAGCCTAGGGCTATATCCCAGGGCTTTAACCATGTATCACTTCTGCTTTCATTGCCAGCAGGCTGAACTTGATCTCTTGAAAGGGAAAAAATCAGCTTACACAGATGAATGCTGAATAGACATGAGCAGGGCACTGAAACTGATTCTCTCATGACTCATTTTGGGATTTGACCTAAAGTCTGTTAGCTGGTTACTTTCTTAATTAGATGGTGGGCTATTCAGTAAAGAGTATGAGTAATTTTTATGATGTTGATATTAGTAAAGGACAAAATATGTGCTCTAATTTATTAACTGGTATGTTTAAATATATTGTATGTATTGTACAATCGTATGTTCAACATTTAATTTTCCGTAATCTACGTTAGAACCAGGTCTAACAATTCTTTGGTCAACAGCAATATCAAAATCCCGGATGCAATTATCGTAGAACATGGCATTCTTCCTAAACAGTGACTACCACCTCAAGGCTATTCTCATATCTAAGACACTAATCAAGACCAATTTACATATCACAATCCAGCCCACTTCCAGTTTAACCCACTTATCCCCCTTTATTATCCTCAAGATATAACCTACTTTCACTTGTCTTCCACCAAAGAAACATACCATTGATATAGACCTACAGGATCTCTCAAATCATTCTTTACTGTGGCCTCCAATAATAAAATAATAGCTAGTACGTACTGAGAAATTACCATTGAAATACCATTTAAAACACCTATATGTATATTTATTCATTTAATCAGAACAGTAATGCTACAAGACAAGAATGTTATTATTCTCATGTTACAGATGGGTAACTGAGGTAAAGACAAATTAAGTAACTAGCTCAAGGTCCCCCAGCTAGTTGCAGAGCTAAGATTTGAAGCCAGACAATTTTATTCTAGAACTTACATCTTAACTTCCAAACTGTTGGAAGCACTGCTGTTTTATTTCCAATTTCCTTATTGATAGTGGTTTAACTCTAAACTTAAACCTTAGTATACATGAGAAAAGAAAAGAAAATACAGAAAAATCTCAGTAACTGTGGAGGGGATTGGACTGACTCAAAAGATTTAATTTTAAAGTATTAATTATTTGTGTTCTTATTTATAAAGAATAGGTTTAGTTCTTTCAATTGCATAAAATGAATGAAATTGGCTAATAAGTAAAAATCCTTAGGAGACCTATTTTAATGAGAATATAAGAATTATTTATGCCCACTTTTACTTATATACCTATATTAATGGACATTGTAACTACTATATCCATGGATGAAATATGTTTTTGGATATCATGGGCACCCAAAATGGGTACAAGGTGGTCCATTATGTAGCAAGAGGAGGGTTGTATTGAAATAGCAATACTGATTTTTGTGTTGGACCATTAATTATGGAGAAAAATCTAAGCCTCTTTTTTTTTTAATCAAGTTCCCCTTGAAACACCAAAGGCAGCTAGATAAATAGCTAGAAGTGTCCCTAACCAATCTAAATAGGAGATATATTGCTAGATCACAGGCTAAGCTCAGCTTTTCTCCATCTCTCTTCTATTAGAAAGAGCTTAAGACCTAAGCAAGAGTGGGTTCAAATCCTGGTTTCACCACTTACTGTGTCTGTGTCTGTTTTCTTTTAAATGGGGATAATGATAAAACTTGTCTTATAGGACTGTTGTGATGATTAAATAAGCTGGTATGCATAAAATATTCAACACAGTGCTTAGCACATGGCATGTGCCCAGTAAGTGGTAACTTTTAATGACTATCACTATATAACCCTGGTAGTGATTAAATATCCAAGCTCTAAAATTAGACTGTCAGGGATGCAATCATGGGTCTGCCATTCAGGCGATTTACTTAAACTAATTGAACCTCCATTTCTTTACTTGAAAAATAGTTATTGTAAAGATGAAAGATGAAAATATAGGTGAATTGATTAATATACTACCTAGAACCAAGTAGATGTCATTATTAGAGACTTTTTTCTTCTAATTTTAGTTTATTTTCTCCCTTTACTCCAGTATGGCAATTACTTTTGGCCATCTACTCTCACACCTCCCATCCCAATTCAATAAAAGGGATACGTACATCTGAGGCATTTAGAGGGTTGATATGAACAGTTTGAGGACGGTGAGTGTCTTAGACCTATTGGTGGATTTCTAAATCATGCCTTAGAGAAGTGATTCTGCATAGTGCTAAAAGCATAGACTCAGGGCCACACTGCTTGGGTTTCTATCTTGGCTCTGTCACTATATGACCGTGAATAAGTTATTTAATCTCTCTGTGCCATAGTGTCTTTAATTATAAAATGGGAATAAAAAACAGTACCTACCTACAAGGATCATGAGAGACTACTGTGAACAATTATATATCAACAAATTGGATAATCTAGAAGAAATTGATAAATTCATAGGAACAAACAGCTTGCTAAGACTGAATCAGGAAGAAATAGAAAATATAAATAATGGATAAGGAGATTGAATCAGTATTCTAAAACCTCCAAAGAAAACTCCAGCACCAGATGGTTTCACTGGTGAATTAAACTAAACATTTAAAGAAAAATTAACACTAATTTTTCTAAAATTCTTCCAAAAAATGAAAGTTATTTTATGACACCAGCATTAACTTGATACCAAAGCCAGTTAAACCAGACTACAGACCATTATCCCTGATGAACACAGATGTAAAAGTTTTAAACAATATAATAGCAAACTAAACTCAATAACACATTAAAAGGTTAATATACCATGATCAAGTGGAATTCATTCCTGGGATGCAAATATGGTTCATCATATACAAATCAATAAATATGATATACCACATTAAGAGAATAAGAGATAAAAATCATGATCATCTCAATAGATGCAGAAAAAGCATTTGACAAAATACAACATCGTTTTATAACAAAACCTTTCAACAAATTGGATATAGAAGAAATAAACCTTAACACAATAAAGGCCATATATGACAAACCCACTGCTAACATCATACTTAATGGTGAAAGTTCGAAAGCTTTTCCTCTAAGATCAGGAAGAAGACAAGTGTGTTCGATTCCACTACTCTTATTCAATATAGTGCTGGAAGTCTTAGTCACAGAAATAAGGAAACAGAAAAAAAATAAAATACATCCAAATCAGAAAGGAATAAGTATAATTGGAATAAGGAATAAGTATAATTATATTTGCAGATGATTTAATATTATATATGTAAAAAAATTCTAAAGACTCCACCAAAAATTATTAAAATGAATCAATGAATTTAGTAAAGTTCAGGATATAAAATCAACATATAGAAGTCAATTACATTTATTTATTTATTTGTTTGTTTATTTATTTAATCATTTATTCATTTTTAAGTTTATTGGGGTAACATAGGTTAATACAATTATATAATTTTAGGTGTACATTATAATTTGACATCTATATATTCTATTGTGTGATTACCACCCAAAGTTCAGTTTCCTTCAGCTAACATATATTTAATCCCTTTACCCACATCACCCTCCCGCTACCCCCTATAGTTGACCCCCTTTACCCCATTTACCTCTCCCCTCCTCCCCCACCCCCTACTCTTTGGTACCACTAGTCTATTTTCCATGTCTCTGAGTCTCTGTTTATTTGCCCTGTTCATTTTGTTGCTTTTAGGTTTATATCCCACATATAAATGATGTTATGTATTTTCAACTTTTTCTGTCTGGCTTATTTTACTTGGTATGAGTATTTCAAGTTTCATCCATGTTGTTGCAAATGGCATTATTTCATCTCTTCTTATGGCTGAGTAATATTTCATTGTATATATGTACCACTGCTTCTTTAGCCAATCATCTATTGTAGGACACTTCAGTTGCTTCCATGTCCTGGCCACTGTGAATAATACTGCTATGAACATTGGTATGCAACTATCTTTTTAGATTTGGGTTTTCAAGGCTTTGGGGCAAACACCCAGAAGAGGGATTACTGGATCATATGGTAGGTCAAATCTTAGTTTTTTGAGGAACCTCCATACTGTTTTCCATAGTGGCTGTACTAATTTGCAGTTCCAACAGCAGTGTATGAGAGTCCCTTTTCCTCCGCATCCTCTCCAACATTTGTTATTACTTGTCCTATTGATTATAGCCATTCTAAAAGATGTGCCATGACATCTCATTGTGGTTTTGATTTGCATTTCTCTAAGAGCTAGTTCATATATTTGTTGGCCATTTGTATATCCTCTAAGGAGAAGTGTCCATTCAGGTCCACTGACCATTTTTTGATCGGATCGCTTGTTCTTTGTTGTTATTGAGTCTTAGGAGTTCTTTGTATATTTGGGATATTAGGCCCTTATCAGAGGCATTGCTTGCAAATATATTTTCCCATAGATGGTTGTCTTTACCTCGTTCACAGTTTCCTTTGCTGAGCAGAAGCTTTTTAGTTTTATGTAGTGCCATTCATTTATTTTAGCTTTTACTTCCCTTGCTTTTGAGGTCAAATTCATAAAATCCTCTTTAAGTCCAAGATCCTTGAGTTTAGCTCCTATGTTTTCTTCTATGCATTTTATTGTTTCAGGTATTATATTCAGGACTTTAATCCATTTTGAGTTAATTTTGGTGTGTGGTGAGAGACAACAGTCTAGTTTCATTCTGTTGCAGATGGCTTTCCATTTTTCCCAGCACCATTTATTGAAAAGACTTTTCTTTATCCACTGTATATTCTTGGCTTTTTTTGTCAAAAATTATTTTCCCATATAAATATAGGTTTACTTCTGGACTCTCAATTCTGTTCCACTAGTCTGATATCTGTTTTGCTGCCAATATCATGCTGTTTTGATTACTGTTGATTTATAGTATACTTTGAAGTTGGGCAGAGTGATGCCTACAGTCTTGTTTTTTTTTTTTTCCTTAAGATGGCTTTGGCAATTTGGTGTCCTTTATGCATTCATACAAATCTGATGAATTTTTATCTATTTTGATGGGGATTGCATTAAATCTGTATTAAACATTAAGCTTTAGGTAATATGGTCATTTTAACTATGTTGAGCCTTCCAAGTTAAGAACATGAAAGATCTCTCCATTTCTTTGTATCTTCTTTGATTTATTTTAATAGGGTCTTGCAGTTTTCATTATATAGGTCCTTCACATGTTTTGTTAAATTAATTCCTAGGTATTTTATTCTTTTATTGAGATTGCAAAAGGAATTATTTTTTCCACTTCTTATTCTGATGCTTCATTTATTAGAGTATAGGAACACTATAGATTTTTGAATGTTGATTTTGTATCCCAAAGACTTTACTGTATTTTCTTATTGTTTCTAGTAGTGTTGTTCTTGTGGAGTCTTTAGAGTTATCTATATAGAGAATCTTGTCATCCACAAATACTGACATTTTGACTTCTTTGTTTCCTATTTGGATGCCTTTTATATCTTTCTCTTGTCTGATAGCACTCACTAGGATCTCCAATGTTATATTGAGTTTCAGTGGTGATAGTGGACAGACTTGCCTTGTTCCTGACCTTAGAGAGAAGGTTTTTAGTTTTTCACCATTAAGTATAATGTTGGCTGAGGGTTTGTCATATATGGCCTTTATTATGTTAAGATACTTCCTTCTTGGTTTTGTTAAGTGTTTTGATCATAAATAGATGCAGTATCTTGTCAAAGGATTTTTCTGCATCTATTGATATAATCATATGATCCTTATTTTTTAATTTGTTTCTGTGATGTATCACAGTAGTCAATTTGCCTATGTTGAACCAATCCTTATGTCCTTGGGATGAAACCCATTTGATCATGGTATATAATCATTTTAATATGTTGCTGTATTCAGTTCACTATATCTTATTTAGCATTTTTGCATCGGTGTTTATGAGAGATACTTGTCTAGTCCCCTGCTTCTTTCCCTCACCTTCGATAATGCCTATTATTCTTATGTTTCCTCTCCTGATGCTATCAACTAGTTCTTGTATTTCTTTCATTATTTTTCATTCTTCAGTTTTACTCCTATTCCTTCTGTCTTATTTCCAGATTTCTATCTTCAATATCACTGATCCTTTCCTCAATTTGGTCAACTCTATTTCTCAAGCTTGTTATTTCATTTTTCAACTCTTGTAGTGTTTTTTGTTTTCTCCAGAAGATCTATTCTGTTCTTTTTGAGGGTTTCAATATCTTTGCTCTGCTCATCTAGTGTTTTCAATTCCTGAAATTGTTGATATGACTTGTTTTGGAACTCACGGAGTCTTTTCAGACATACCATCCTGAATTCTCTGTCATTTAAGTCTCATGTTTCTATGTCTGTAAGTTTATTCTCTGAAGTTTTTTTTCTTTCTTTCTGAGATGCCTTGTAACCTTGGTTCTTCATGGTGTTTAATGGACTATTTCTCCACCTGAGCATTAATAGAAGTGCATTCTGTTGTTTTTCCAGAAGGATTTATTATATAAAGATCTCTCTTTAGCCTGCTGCAAAGTTTCAGTAGTGTTTGCTCAGATTCCCCTGGTGTTCTATGGTTTTCGGTCTCAGAGGATATGTGGGGAGGGCCCTTGTGGGTTGGGGGTTGGAGGCTGCAGTTCAGCCTTGGTTTTGCAATTGGGCCAGTAAAAATCAACTGTTGTTTCTCTGTGGTCCCATCCTGCTTCTCTGCTTTCTGCCCTAATTACTGGGTCCTGCTTCCTGCTGAGTAGGTGTCATGGTACTTCCAGGCAGGGCTGTTCAGGGAAATCGCCACACCTTCATCCCTCCTACTCCTCCTGGAAGGAACTCCAGTTGCTTGAGAGAAAGCTTCTTTATTTTTCCCAGTCTACCAGCCAACATATGGGGTTCTGATTTGTGGTAGTTCTTATGCACCAATCCCACACTCAGTGTGCTGGTGTGAAATTTGGGTGTTTTTTGTGTGTTTTATATGTTCAGCTCATTGTTGTTTCAAGGGAAGAGATCTGAGGACGTCTCTCACTCTGCCATGTTTCCAGAATCCTCAGTTACATTTAAATACAGCAAAATATCCGAGAAAGAAATAAAAGAAACAATCCCATTCACAATAGCAATAAAAACAAAAAAAATCTTAGGAATAAATTTAACCAAATAAGTGAAAGATCTGTACACTAAAAACTAAAGGGCTCTGATGAAATAAATTAAAGACAAAAAAAGAAATGGAAATATATCTCATGTTTATGTGTTAGAAGAATGAATACTGATAAAATGTCTATAATATTCCAAACCATTCACATTCAATACAATCACTATAAAAGCTTCGATGACAATTTTTCATAGAAATAAAAAAAAAATTCAAAATTTGTATTTTGGAATTTGTATTTTGAACCACAAAAGACCCTGAATAGCTAAAGCAGTTCTGAGAAAGAAGAACAAAGCACCACACTTCCTGATTTCAAACTGTACTACACAACTAAGGTAAACAAAATAGTATGGTATCGACATAAATAAATATGTGTATATATATATATATATATATATATATATACACACACAAAAAGAACATATGTAAACATATATACATATATATACATATATATGTGTGTGTGTATACACAAAAAGAACAAAATCAAGAGCCCCCAAATAATTACTCCAATATACAGCCACCTAATATTTGACAAGGGAGCCAAGAATAATCAATGGGAAAAATAGTCTCTTCAATAAATAATGCTGGGAAAAGTGGATAACTACATGCAGAAAAATAAAATTGAACTCTTATTTTACACCACTCATGAAAATTAACTTGAAGTGGATTAAAGACTTAAATGTAAGACCTAATACTGTAAGACTCCTAGAAGAAAACATAAGGGGAAATCTTCCTGACAGAGGTCTTCGCAATGATTTTTTTTAGATATGACACTAAAAGCACAGGCAATAAAGGTAAAAATAAATAAGTAGGACTATGTCAAACTAAAAGGTTGTGCACAGAAAAGGGAACAACAAGACATAGAGAGAACTTATGGAATGAGAGATAATATTTGCAAACCATAGATTGAATAAGAGGTTAATATCTAAAATATATAAAGAATTCATACAACTCTATAGTAACAACAAAATCTGAACCGAAGAGACATTTTTCCAAAGGAGACATACGAATGACCAGGTAGATAAAAGGTGCTCAACATCACTAGTCATCAGGGAAATGTAAATCAAAAGCACAATGAGATATATCACCTTACACCTGTTAAAATAGCTATCATCAAAAGACAAGAGTTATCAAGTGTTGGTGAGGATATGAAGAAAAGGGAACACTTGTGCACAGTCGGTGGGAATGTCACTTGGTACAACCATCATGGAATGCAGTATAGATATTCCTCAAAATATTAAAATAGAACTACCACTTCTGAGTATCCAAAGGAAATAAAAGCATTTATGGACATTATGTTTTTTAATAAACCAGAAAGAGAAAGACATATACTGTATAATATCACCTATATATGGAATCTAAAACAGCTGAAAATGAGAGTGGAATGGTGGTTATCATGGGCTAGGGGTTGGGGGAAATGAGGAGAGGGTCATCAAAGGGTACAAATTTACAGTTATAAGAAGAATAAGTTATCAGAATCTAACACTGTTATTATGGACAACAATATTGCACTACTGTATATTCTCTAAAGCTGTTAAAAGAGTAGATCTTAAATGTACTCACCACAAAAAGGAAATGAAAATTATGTGATGTGATGGAGGAGTCAGCTAATACAGTATGGTAATAATCATACTGCAGTGCATAAATGTATCAAATTAAGAAGCTGTATACTTTAAAGTTGCAAAATGTTATATGTCAATTTTATCTCAATAAAGTTGGAAAAATAAAGTTAAGAGAAGACTTGGCAAAACAAACAAAACTTACATCACAGAACTGTTATAGGGTAAAGCTTAAATGAATTAATACATATGAAGTACTTAATATAACACTTGGCATACATCAAGTGTTAGCCATTGTTACTACTCTAGTATAGACTATGGCACTTGACTATTAGAGGATAAAAGATAGTCATTGAGATTGGCTGGTTCACAGACTGAAAGGCTGTATAAACCTGTGTACGATTCACAAATGAGTATGTCTTAACCAAAAGTATTCTGTGGCTAAGGCAGTTATGAATTAGTCCTGCAGAACTGCAAGGGATGATAGAATTAAGATAAAATACAATTATAAAAAGAGGCTGGATTTTGTGTCAAAATATTCAAAGTTGATTGCCTATCAGTTGTGCAGCTTTGTGAAACTCAACTTCACTGAGTCTTAATTTATCTAACTATAAAATGGGCACTATAAGCCCTAGGTTACAACTTTTTTCTGAAGATCATAATAGAAATCCCGAGAAAAATGCTTTGCAAATTAGTAAGTACTATATGAATAAAATGCCTTTTCTTATTTGTTTTCTCAGTTGTTGCTATTGTAGTTGCTGTTTTACAAATATGCACATTCTCATTCTGCTCAATTATAAAGTCAGCTTTGCCTTGGGGCTTTGTAGCACCATCTGGTTAGATCTAGAAGGTGGGTGATCTGGACCTCGGGTGGTCAGAACTGATTGAAACTCCAAGGACCCTGATTGAACTTGGTGCCAGTTTCCTAACAATCACACTCTTAAACTTGGGTGATTGTGAATATAGGTACGGTCACTAATCAACCAGGTGGCTACCCGCTGCCCAGAACGTGGGCAATTAAGTACAAGGGCCATTTTTATCCAGAGGGTTTGCTATTTCATAGCCAATTACCCAGGCAGCTTCACCCCACTTTGAACTTTGTGGAAGTAAGGGCAGCATATGCATCTGCAGCCTCAATAGCTTCCCTGTAGCTCCTGCCATCAAGCCTATTCATCTCTTTCTAAAGGAGCTTCAGCATCCACCTGCCTTTCAGTATTTAACTCCTTCATTTAGAAAGAAGCAGCAGGAAATTTGAACCAAGAGCTATTTTTATCTTTATAATGGCAAAAGCAATTTTAACACTATATCCATGTAGTAATCTGCATTTATGCAATCTGCTAGATTTTAAAATATCAAAATCAAGAATGAATGCCTTCTTCTCAGACATTCACATAGCTCCCTAATGCAATTTTTTCCTAATTAGAATAGTGCACGATTAAGAACAAGACATTTAATGTTCTTATGTCTCTAGAGCAAATGGAAATTTTACTGAAGACCAGTTGTACTCAGCTTTATCAAGGAAAATGCAACTTTAAGACATGAGCTTATTTGAAAAGAGACTTTATTATTAAAATGCACCAATTAGGCCTATAGCATTAAAGAAGTCCTGAGGTGGAGGCTTATTCGTGTATATGCACATCCAAAGATACACAGTGACACAAACACCAGACTGCCAACTAACTAGTGGTCTTTCAGTCTACCCCAGCCCACCTCCTGAGAAGGTGATCATAAAACAAGAGAGGAGGGAGGGATGTGGAGTAAGAGTGTAAATGACATCTTTGTGCCCTCTATTCCTATTGGTGGAATTGGAACTCTGATCATTCCTGCACTTTTGTCACTTCTCAGTTACTTTACTGTTTCCCTAGATCCTTCTCTTTTATGAAGCAAAGGGAACCCTACCTCTTTATCTTTCTATCACTGTTCTCAGAGTACTCTTTCCAGGCCCTTAGGAGACTAGAAATGGTTTTCTAAAAAGACAGGCCAACTTAGAGGAGATAGGGAGAGTAATATCCTGACTGCCTCCAAAGCCTAGTTCCAGGCATCTCCTTGACACCTCTCTTGCCTACTCCCTCTGTAGCACTGATGAGCTATACAAGAATTTTTCTTATTGACTGTATGCAAGTTACCAAAGGATGTTATTGAAATGTAGGCTCTGATTCGATAGGATTGGGCTGGTGGCTTGTGATTCTGTACTTCTGTTGAGCACCCAGTTGATTAAAATGCTGATCCACTGATAATACTTTTAAGAGTACAAGTCTATATCACACAATTTAACAATTAATTCTAATCTCTTTTACCTTTCCATATAAATTATCAAGTGTCTGGGGCCAAAGAGTCTATCTTATATTTCTTGTATAGGTTCTCATAATACTTAGCTCATAATTGGGGTCACTTAAATGCTTCTATATTAACTGATTGTTCTAACAAGGGCTCTGATGTGAGACAACTTGGGCTGAAATCCCAATGCTCCTTATAGGCTGTGAAACTTTGGGCAAGTTATTTACCCTTGCTGAACCTCAATTTCTCATATGTAAAATAGTAGGGTAAGCGTGGAGATTGTAAGAACTAATTCTGTAAAGAATTTTGCACAGTGGTTGACACATAATAGTTTCCCAATAAATACTGCTTCTGTGTTGTCTTGGATTTCTCAGAAAAATAATTTAGGATGATCAAATTATTTTCTAAATGTCATCCAAAATTATTAAGGGCGAAAAACACTTTAAAGAATATGTATGTTTCTGAAAACGTCTGTTTGAACGCTTTTCCTTATTTCCTACTGTGTTTTGGGATTTCTGTAGCTCATTTATGTTCTCTCTCTCTCTCTCTCTCTCTCTCTCTCTCTCTCTCTCTCTCCCTCTCTCCCTCTCTCTTTTGCATTTCACAAAGCAACTTTATTGTAGTAAAATTACCCCTAAACTTCCTAATCCAAAAACCTAGGTCCCCAGTTCTATTGTTATTACCCAGGAGACATTGAATAAGAATCTTAACCTCTTCAAGCTTCACTACTCTTGTTTGTAAAAGAGGACTGATGATGGCATCCACCTTGCCAATTGCTTGTACATGAACACTCTTTATAAATTATAAAGCACCATGTACATGTAAAGGGTTGATGTCTGGTTCTAGATGCTGTTATTTATCTATAAATATCTTTTCTATTTTTTGTCCTAGAATCTTGAGTTTATAATAGTCTTGTTATTTATCCTCATACTAATTTGGAAGATAAAGTTTCCCAGAAGCATTCATAAAGCCTTTTGCCACTCTGCTATTATCTCCATTGTAAAAAAGGGGTAAAATGAGGCAGGGAATGTAAGTGCAATTTGGGAAAATCCTTGAGCAAGTTACAGGCAGGTTTGTAAAAACAGAAGTATTTTTTAGTTAGAAAAAAGACACATAAAAACATCTTCCTCAAAGCCAAAGGTGAGTTTTTCCTTTTAAAATTACATTAAATTATAAAATACTACCTGAAAAACAAATGTCAGAAAATACTAGTTTTGTACTTAGGTATTAAAAAAAATTTTTTAAATCATTTTCATTGAGCCCCTAACCATAGTAGCTCAGATTTTAGGTGAAAAAGTATTACCACACAAGTCTACCATCCACTGTTTTAGTGTCCTTTTGAATATAATCAAATGCTGTTTTCACAAAAAGAAGTTGAATGGGTTCCTAGGACTTATAATGGGATCTGACAAGCACTTTAACCAGAATCATCTTTCTCAATGGTCCAAAGCAATTGCCAATTATTCAAGCCTAGTTTAGGTATTGGTACTATGCTTACCACTCTTTTAAGAAAACTTAGTTCAAAAGTAGCTCATAAGAAAGCATAGTCCAAGACTGTTTTTCTCTGTATACTAGCATTTTTGTAATTGTCTTATTAGTTGTACTTTTATGCTGAAATAAAAGTAACATTCTATATTTGTACAATTTGCAACATTTTTATTTCCTTAAATCACTAATCAGTGATTTACCTCTGATTTGAAGTTGAAAAAGTTGTAAATACCAGTATAGCTATTTAAATGTCATCGATAGATTGGATCAATGTGATTTACTGCAGGACATCCAAATGTTCCCAGTTTCTTCAGAATATATTATGACAGAGGATGTCAAGATTAATGCAGCCCTGAGAAAGAGTAAAAATGTGTACTATTGTCTGTCCCATGTGAATGTGAACTGTTTTTGATTCTCTTTCCTGATAGAAATGAAAAATAGTGCATTTGCCATATCAATGGCTGTATACTATGTATCTGAAACTATGTTAATGTGGTCTAGTAAAGATATCTAGACCAGCAGCTATAATTGGGGCTATTACTTGATTGAATTTACCATAGTCCACTGTGATCCTCCAGTATCCAGTATTGGTTTTGTAGGAGCCAGATGGTAAATTGATGAGGATATAATGAGGAATACATTTCTGCATCTTTCAGGCTTTTAAGATGGCACTAATCTCTATCTTATACCCAGGATGCAATTTTATTTTTTGATTTAATGTCTTAATTGATAAGGAGGCTTGCACTTGGTCTTTTCACTATGATAGCTCTTACTCTGTAGGCCAAGGATCCAATGTTTAGATTCTTCCAAGTATATACCAAGAATATATCAAGAATATCCTTTCTACTTATATATTTGTGGACTCAGGGAATAACCACCTGGTGAATCCATGGATAGAGTATACCTAATATGAGCCAAAGCTGGGGCAGGGCTTCATTTATTACCTGCCTCCATACATTCTCAATCTAACAGAGGAGCCATAATGACACTTCTAGTATCCAGGTATCAATGTCAACTGATCTTAACAATCCTCAGAATACATGGGAACTCCCTTTTCTCCAGCGTTTGATTACTCAAATAGATGGTCTTAAGTTTCTTCAGGGAAGGACTGGAGGAAACATTACAGGGTTTTCTGCTTACCTTGGTGTTGGAAATGAGATAGGCTCAGGGCTGGAAAATGGTCAAAAGATAATGATTTGGAGGGTGGAGGCTGCCTTTTCTGAATATGTACTTTTGATTTTTTAGTTGTAAAATTAAGAAAAGACTTTATTGGATTCATTTATATCTTGCTCCTAGGAACACCATGTTGTATTAACCATTGCCATAGTTCTCTGCAAATCAAGACTCCTTTGCTGCCATTTTGACCTTGCTGTTTATTACAATAATTGCATCCACTTTGCTCCTGAATGTAAATCACTGACATCTGGTTTCTATTGTTTTTATATTCTATCAGTACCTTTTCCATCAAGTATCCTAATTTTATTATAGCATTTCCTATTATCATCCCTGACCTGCACAGGACAGCCAATAAGCTTCTTAATAATGGTGGTGCTCCTCTTGCCAGAACATTCTTTATTGCTTTGGTAAATGGAATGTTCTTTGAGTTTTTCTGTAGAAAAAACTTGACTGGTGGGTTTTCTGATTTTGCAGTGTGTTTCCTTTTATTGCCATGACCAATTTTGGAAACTTTTGATTTTTCCTCCACCATCTTCTATGCAATTTCTGGCATTTTTATTTCACATTGTGTGGATGATCACTTTTCCCAGCCTTCTAAGAGTCACCCTGGCAGCATGTTAGCACTATCTTCTAAGGTTCTTGACAAATTAAATACTATATCATGGTAAGGTAATCCTATGTCAATAAATTCTAATTTATCCCAGTTTATGTTTTGCTTCTCTTGATACAGCACATTTAGGATCCAGTCCCATATATACTATCCTGCCCACTGTTAATGCATGTTGTCTAGATTCTTCAACTCCTTTGGTATACAGTCCATTTTCTCCCCTTAAGAAGCCCAGATGGGTAATGTAACTTAATTTTAATCATAGATTTGGTGGCCAACTGGGGAATTGGGGGTAGATTCTGAGAGATGGGTATATGTTTTCTTGCAAGGCAGAAATATCTGCAACATCTTTCAGCAAAGAGAGATCACTAGACTTTAACAAGAAAGAGCAAATCACTTCTACAGTCACAGAGAGTTTGAGGGAATCTTGGAAATTAATATTTTAGAGTGCATTGACCCAGATGCCCTAATTTCATACCTCAGAGCCCTACTTCTTCCCATTGGAGACCTGACCTCGGCATACCTGATTTGCTAGGGTTGAGAATTCAATCTTATCTGGAGATCTGAGATTCTTATAATTGAGTCCTTGGCTTGATCCTCAACTTTTTCTGCCTTCCAAATTAAAGAGGTGAGAGTTTCTTTATATGCTGCCAAGGATATTTGGACAACATTGGAATCTAGACAACATTCACACTCCACCTTAAATCAGCTACTAGTCCTCATTAGCCTTTCATTGTTTCTGTCAAAGGCATCAATAACATCTAAAAAAAGCCATCTGATTCCCCAGTCCTTATAATTACTACTTCACCCAAACACTCAAATGCACAAGATACCACTTCTGCCAATGTGTTCACTTCCTCTGGTATTATTACATCTCAGTTCACCAGTGATAAAAGTCTCCACAATTTCACAGTTACAGGATGCCAAAAACTTTTAGTATTGCATGCACCACCAGTGAAATGGTTCTCATTCTGACCTGCTGGTGGGTAATCCACTTCCAAAATCTCATGTTAGAATTTTCTTCCTAGAACCCACTCTTAAGTCACATTCCTTGAGAAATACACTGAGATGGATATCTATATACAGGAGAGTTTTTTGGGGGGAGGGGCAGGAGAATGGGGAGTTCTCTCAAAAATAACACAAGATTGGACACAGTTGCAATAAAGGCTTCAGCCAGTCCCACAGGGAGTGCTGGAGTTAAGATGGCCCTTCAAAGTTGTTCTAAACTGAGGCAAGGGAACAAGGTCCTACATCAACTAGTTGCTAGACATGGGCTGCTCTCCAAAGAGAGAGTGTAACATTGGATGAGGTCATTCCCTTCAGATGAGGTCAAATCCTGGAGAATTGCTCTGCTATGAATCATTAGCAGCCAAAACTCCTAGCAGTCCAGTGGATGAGTACCTCATTAGGGTGGCATATTATAACATTCACTACAATCCTCTTCCTCTTTGGGTTAATGGTAGTTATGATGTGAAATTATGACAAAGGAGTAGTAAATATGGTGCTGAGTTGGAGGGGTCTTTCAACAGTAAATGATTCCTCATTTTCTTCATGCTAGCAATATTTCTCTTTAGAACTTAGCAGACAAGGTAAAAAAAAGAGGGTAATGAGCAAAAGTTGCAGGAGTCTCCATAGGAAACTTACCACTCATTAGGGAGCATTTTATTCATGGTAGGTGGAATACCAACAGCTTTTGGCATACATAGCAGTGAAAATGTTAAAACTTTTATTAGTGATAAATCTCAACTGCAGTTTGACCTCTGGCTATTCCTGGTATACTTTACTAATATAGAAGGAAACTCTCACATTGAAATAAAAGCATATTCATATGCATTATTCAGATTATTTATTAATGCAATTTTCTTTTTTGCATCAATTCTATGTATAATAATGCTTCCTACATAGCATTCATTCAATCATTCATTCAACAATACTGATTGCAAACCTATGCCTACTATGTGTCAGAAACTTTCAGTTTCTACATAAACAGTAATTAACAAGGTAGATAGTTCCCATCTTCATAGAAAGCATATTCTAGAAGAGGTATGGGGAGACAATTAAGGAACAAATAATTAAGAAAATTCAGGTAGTTATAAATGATGTAATGATAATAAAAGAATAATGCAACAGGTAATTGATATTTAATATATGTAAAACAAAGAGAAAAGTTATTGTAGATAGGGCAAATGAAGTAAGCTTTTTTAAGGAGATGATTCCTGAGCTGAGCCATGACAAGAATCTGGTCATGTAAAGATCTAGAGGCAGAAGATCTAGAAGCAGAAGTTCATTTGAGCTGAGATCAGACTGAAGTGAAGAAGCAAGCCATGATAAGGTCTAGGGGCAGTTAATTTCAGAAAGATAAACAGAATAACCAATACAAAGACCTTGAGTTATAAATTAGCTTGACATGTTTGAGAATCAAAAAGGAGACCAGTGAGGTTGGTGCTTAATAAACAGAGGGGGAAATCGTACAAAACGGAATTGAGAACTAAGCATGGAGCAGATTACATAGGGTGCTGAAGACCACAGTCAACAATTTATTCTATATCTAAGGACAATGGCAAGATAATAGCAAATTCTGAGCAGAGGAGTAATATAATATACCTCATATTTTAAAAGAATTACTCTGGTAGCTAGGTATAAAATAGACTATACAGGGTCAAGAATAGAAACAATGATAGTTAGGAAATTATCATAGTGGCCTGGACCAAGATGATAGCCATAGAGATGGTGAGAAGTGGTCAGACTCAGGATATATTTCGAAAGTATAGACAAAAGGATTTGCTGAAAGCTTAGATGTAGGAAGTGACAGAAAGACTAGAGTACAAGTGTCAAGTGAATAAATTAAACAATAAATGCATTAGAGAGAGAAAGATTACTGAGGTCCAATCAGGAAGGTTTCAGTCCTAAAAGAGAAATGTGTGTGTGAGTGTGCACGTGTGTGTATTGAGAATACAGAAATATAGGGAGCAATTTATCTTATTGAAAGTGACCTTATTGACAATTTACTTCTAGAATTGGCTAAAGTCAATATTTTCTGTTTTGATTGACTAAATGAGGAGGTCTTTACTTTGTCAAACTACTCTTGGAGCTGACACTTCAACACAAACTACAGCACAACCACTCAGTGGCTTTTGAAGTAGCAATGATTGTTTTCACATCTCAAGCTTTGCTTAAGGGGGAGATGGTGGCTGAGGTATCTACACGCACTGTGCAGATGTAAGAGAAGAATAAGAACAAACTAAATCACAGCTGTGGCTAGAAAGCCTGCCCATTAGAGGTCTTTTTTTTTTTTTGCACTTCACAGGTAGGAGGGTATTTTGTAAGCAACATGTGCTGGGGATGCGGCACAATTAATTTTCTTTGTGGAACTAGCCACAGAAAAATTCTTCATGTGTGCTTCTTCTAGATTCTGGCAGTTTCAAGATGATGTGAAGTGCTGGCACATACCACAGAAGTATTAGTGTTAGAACGTTTTGGAACTTCCAAAAATCATCTGCTGAGAAAGTGTAGAAAGAAAGCACTAACCCTCCTGCCTGAAAAAATAAAGATTAAAGAAGGAAAGCAGTTTTTCACAAAGTGAAAAAGAGAGTTACAGATTTTTTAATCACGCTGTATTGTAATTTTCCTCTTCAATGTTTTTATATCACAGGAACTAATCTGTCTTGTTCATCAGCAGCAGAGTAATTTCCACATAGTAAATGCTCAAGAAATATTGTGGATGAGTGAATAAACAGTTGAACTTAAATCAACTTCAGTATCCTTGCCAATGGAGTCATGTTGTCTACATTTGTTGTCAGAAAATGAACAACTCAAATTTTAATTCCTGTTCTTGCGTTTGGTCCCTGGGACACAATCAGATCATGGTTAGGCAGTAATACTGAGAAGACAGTTTTGTGTAATGGGTCAGTAAATGGAGGGATGGAACAAACTAAATGACTGGCTTAACTGGTATATATATTTTTTTCTAGTTGATTGCCTATTTTTTTTTGTCTAAACTGACAAAATAAACAAAAAATTAAAATAAAATAAATTTAAAAACATGTTGGTGTCTGCTGTAATTACATTCCTATCCTGATTTGTGACCATCAGCATGAACTTGAGAGACTGAACAGTGGAATAAGAGTTTGTGTCTACAACCACTCCTTTCATTCACTTCAGAGCTGGGGGTAGAGAACAGCAGATCAGTTGTTTGATGTTATGAATTCAAAATACCCAACTGATTTGCGCATGTTTTTACCACTTATATAATCAAGGCTCTTGTATAATCAGCATCCTCTCTCTCCATATATCAGGCTTTTTGTCACTTCACAAATACCCTTTTTTAAAGCCTACAAATATTAAACACCTGAAGCCATTCTTGTTTGGAAGTTTTCCCATATAAGCCTCTCCAACCATTCTCTTCACCTCCCTCTCCCTTGACAGCTGTATGACCCCCAAAGATTTTATTTATGATCAGGACTGAAACCCATGTTGAATTTTTTAGTAACCAAACATAGGGCTATCTGTATTAGCAAGTGATGCTTTTCTCAATCAGTCCTAATTTGATAAATTGAAGGTTTCTACAGACTCTTCCAAGTGCCAACTGATTAAGCTAAATAATAACACCAAATAAAACCACATTTCAAACAGAGGCATATCAGGAGGAGGAACAAGATGACTGATGGCATGAAGGCTGTATCAACTGGAGGGCCATAGGTAAGACGGAGTCTTCATATTACACAAGCCATAGCTAACACAAAATGAAACAGGAGAAAGCACACAGAGAGGATATGAGATAACACCTGTAGGAAAAGATATTTAAATTGTAGATGAATTTGTTATCATTTCTAATTCTTCACTACAAATGGAGGCTATTTTTGCCACTCTCCTGGTGGTGTGTAATCAATCTTCTGCAACAAACATGTAGTTTTAAATACTAGTTTAATAAACAAATAAAATGCATAATAGTTTCTGGTCTAAGAATATTTCCATTAGTTAAAAGTATACTAGCATAACCATAAGTGAGCTACTCAGTCTTTCCCAAAGACTAAAAAAAAATTGGTTTTATACCATCAATGTTCACTTCCTGTTATAAAACAGTTTTGTTCATCACCAGCAACCTGAAATTATAAAGAGTATAACATTTAATGAACTCACTCTCATTAAATGATGTATATCACTTAATGCTGAGGGAAATAAAACTAGATGACTCACAGTTTGCATGGTCCTAGAACAACATTAGCAGCAGCTAGTAAACAATCAAACTGAGGAGTGTTGCACTATTTCAGCAGTTGAGAAGCAATTTATTTTAATTATTCACACCACTGCACTTTTTGGACCTATAATATATTCTACCCATCAGAAAGCTTTATCTCATCTAGAAAATGTGAATTCTTATTTTGCTTTATAAAATTCCAATTCCAATTCTTTACTAAATTCTAAGTACCTAAAGGTACTTATGGTTGACATTCATTCTTATAGGTAAAATGCATAGCTATATTCGTATTTAAAAAGAATGTACACCTAAAACTCATAACTTGTTAAGAACATAATTGAAAATGAGAAAAATGTTCCCCATTAGTTTGGTTTCAACTTGCATATTAGGTTTCATGTTTACTGTCTACCAAAAAATGTACTCTTGTGCCACATACTCAAAGAGAGATTGATACCACTGACAAGATACTTGAACTGTTTTACTTGCTATCAGTCATTATGATGTCAAAATGTTACTGAGATTTCTGGGAGATGTATTTCTCATTTCTAGTTAATTAACAGGTATAAGTATGCTTGAACCAAAATTAATAAGGTGAGGGCACATTTTTAAATTCTTACAAGTAAAAAATTATGAGTTAAAAAAACATAGAGGAAAGGTCACTAAATAATTTATTTTCTACTGATTGACTGGTATTTTTTATTCCTTTCATTTTGATGGTGTAATTAGGACAATATAGGGTAATTCAAAGATAATTGAACACTTTTATAAGTGTTAACTCAGTAACTAGGTGCTGCATGAAATTGTAGCATGTAACAAATTGTGAAGTTACTCTTCCAAGTGTCTAGCCATTGGAGAAATAAAAGTTTTTACTATATGTTCATATATGACCTGGTTCCTGAATAATAAATATTTGGGAGTGTTCTATTATTTTGATGACTCTATAATTATTTATTGTGAAAAGCTTACATGGTCGCTCTTGAATTAAAATATAGGCTGCAAAGCAGTAAAACTAGTTTAAGTTCTTATCAAAACTCTCCAAATCATCCATCAACAGACATGTATTATTTTTAATATGCAGTCTCCTTTCGTACTTTAAAAATAAATTTGATATCATTAAGATCAGCTTCTGTACTCCTATAAGAAAGTCATGAATACATATATGTACTTGAAACCCAGAGTTTCAATTTGATATTTAAAGTTAATAGGTAGGTAGATAGATAAAATTCAGGACTAAAGATGGACGATTGGACAACTAAGATTGAATTGAATGCAGGATGTCAAAATGTCTGAAAAACACTCTGACTGGGTCTATAAAAGCTTATCAAATTGACCATTTTGACTAAACTGACCAGTCAGTTTAATGAAACAGCCACTTAACTCCCTCCTACCACAAATTGACCAAAATCACCTGTTAAGAAATTTATGGAGTCTTATTTTCCTGCTCTTTTCAACAAACATCAATTCCTTCCACTGCTCTATTTACCTGTCTCATCCAAGCAGCCCTTTACTGATCCAATTGTTTCCTCAATTGTGATTGGAGTTAGGAAATAACTATTTGTTCCCAGGACACACATTTTCCAGGGATTGAGCAAGTTACAGTAATCAACTGAGCTGATGGCTGCCTTGAGCAGAACTATTCGAAGGCTCCTGAGGAGCAGGTTAAACTCCTGAGCGTTCCAAGAATTCTGCTTCAGTCCATGAACTGTGGGATTGGCATTCAGTCCACTGTTTCATAGCTTGCACTGTGCTTCTGAGCTAGCAATCTAAAATACTCATTCAGCCACAGTTTCTCTTGGGGCAAATCAATAAACTGAGCAGGTCGGGCCAACTCACAATTCTTCAAGAAGCAGCCACTCTATGGAAAGACATGTCAGTGTACTGTTCAGGCTAAATGTTTAAGTTTCAAAATATGTGCTGAGAAAGAAACTACAGCTGTGCAATATTTAATTGAGATGTGATAATTTCAATTTTAATCCTTACTACACTTCTCTACAGAAAGTAATGCATTCATGAAAACCCCCAAGAGACATGAAAGAGTCTAGGAGACTTACTTACTTTTTCCCCTGGGCATGAGATACCCACCATCTTCCACAAGATGGCAGGCAATTTGCATTTTACTGTTGGTGATCAACAGGAAATCACTCCATTCTCAAATGATAGCAACCCCAGGTAGCTAGGGTGACATTTGCTTTACATTATGACACACACTAATTAATCATTAGTGATCCCAGAAGTAAGTCTGCTAAAAATTCTTTGCTATGGCTTCTCACAGCATGGACTTTCAATATTGAAACTATTACATGCACATATGTTCAGCCAGCATATGTTATTCTCATTTAAGGTTTTACATTTTAAGGTTATTTTAATTAATATCGCCTAGATTAATATCACCTCTTATTTGGAAGGGGAAATGATGACACTAGTAAAATAAATATGAAAAGAAAAAGCAGTAACAAAACTTTGAAAAGCTAAGGGCAACTTTGATGAGTTTTCAGCTGTAGGCACCTTTGTCCTCTGGCATTTGTTGACTTTTTCCCAAGCCCCACCATAGCACACTTAACTGTGTCCTATGGTATCAAAACAGATCCCCTCATGAAAGATTTAATATATTATACTAACTGGAAATGGTTACATTGCCTTTCATAGATTCCATTTCATAGCAATAAGCATTATTATAAGCAACTTCACAAGGCCTCAGACACAAACCGAGATTCAGACAATGAACACTAATATTCTTCTTATTAAAGAAGAACATTCCAGGAGTTTCACCAACAGCCTGAGTAGCCACAGCCAGCTCATTTCCTGCTACCACCTGAAGCTAACCCAGGACAAATATAATCTGCCTGGATCCACCCCACCACTGTTGGAAACTCTTATGCACTTTAAGTTCACATCTTTAGTTCCAACTATAACTGGTTAGTTCTCCACTTAAGTCAGCTACACCCACCCCTAGGCCTTGTTAACAAATCTTTTGGAGAGTTTCTTTTATCCCTTCACTAAACTAGCTTTTCTTTTATAATGACACTTCCTTTAGTGCTTCTTAAATTTTAGTATGTATATGAATTACCTGAAGATATTTTTAAAATGCACATTCTGATTCAGTAGGTCAAGAGTAGGACCTGAGAGTCCACATTTCTAGCAAATTTCCATATGATTCCTGAATGCTGCTGGTCTACAGACCACTTTGAAATTAGTAAAGCACTATAATTTCTTCATTCATCCACATTCCATATATCCTAGGGTAAAGAAGACTGATAGGAGTTTCCAGACTCTCCACTGTATCTTATAGACTTCTTTTCATCAATAAGTCCTCCTCATCATCTGACTGATTAGCTCTCTTCACAGTCATCACCAGATCTCTCTCCCAAGCACTTCAGTGCATTCATTGAACATTCTGAAATCCAGATTATCATCTTCTTTCCATCATATCCCTTCTTGTCTTCTTGAACAACTTCAACCTTCATGTGAATGACTCACTCATGACACAGGACTTAACCTACTTTATTCCAATAACCTCCATCTCCTTTCCAATTTAGCATTCAACTCAGTGGCTACACCATGACTTTGTTATCATATGAAATATTTCTAACCTTGAAATCTTGAAATCTTAAAATTTTCCTCTTACTTTAGTCTTCAATAAGAGACTTCCAGCTCTGTTCCCCCTCACTCCCACTAAATATACTCTGCCATCCCATTGGTTTCCACTCCTTGGATACCTCCCTATTTTTATCTCCTAACGCTTGTTTTTCCCTCCATTTCTACCAATTTTAGAAAACCAGAGTCAACCATTTCTACTCTAAATTCAACAATAATTTATTTTCCTTAATTTCATCCTCTTATGAGACTACTGTTCTAAATTAAATCCTGGGTGCACACATGCTTATTATTTTTATATTCCCCATCTATAAAGATCCTTGTGAATTAACATACACATATACATCAGGCTGAATGACCCCTTTACACACTCATATATACAACTGCAGTTGGACCCACAATACTGCTGGATCAATCCTCTTTGTTCCCTCGCGTTTTTTTTTCTTACTCTTTTCATGTGTCCAAAACTGTCAAGTTATAAAATATTAACATCTCCAGTTCCCACTCTCTTCCATCATAATCTTTCCATATCTTCACTCAACTTCTCTTTTCCTTGTCTCCTGTTATACTTTGCTTTTTCTTCCATGGGTTTATTAGCTTTAAAATATAAGTCTCTCTTATGCTCTTAATTCTAAATTCATGTATTAATTTCCCATTTTCTTAAATTATCACACTCTCCTTTTCTATTGAGTCCTTCTTCTAAGACAGCAGACACTAACAAGCATTAACCTCCTAAACCAAAAATGCTCTCCATATCCTTATTTCTTGCTAGCTCGAAGTATAATTCCAACTCCACCTTTTATTTATAAACTTAAAAAGTTTCCTTCATTTATCATTTCTTCTTTTTAAAATCATCCGTTCTCTCTTTAATCCCCTATGAGTGTATATCATATTGTAAAGTAAATGTTGCATTTATGAGTTGGCTTCTGTTTCTGCTAGTCCATTGATGGCCTTTTAGTTTCCACCTCAATGGCCTCATCTCTGGCTTCATTGTTTCTAAATCTTTGGCATCATTTGGCACTGATACTCACTGTAAGGTAGAAACAGTTTCTTCTCATAACCCTTTTACTCCTTTCAGTTTTCTATTTGACTTTTAACCCTCTCTACTAATTAATCACTGTTATTTCTCTATCAAACTCTTAATGTCAATGTCCTAACAGATCTGACCTGAGACTCTACACTGTCTCCCCTTGTATCCCTCTCTTCTTGGGCCATCCTAGGCATTTCCTTGATCTCAATTATATTTTTTCATAGCACTTATCATATTCTGATTTATGAAATAATTTGCTTAATTATGTTTATTATGCCCCTCCTCACCTCACCCCTGCTAGAATGTCAGATCTATGAAAGAAGGAGATTTTGTCTGTCCACTGATATATACCAAGCACCTGGGATAGTGCTTGGAACATAGTAAGTGCTCGGTAGATTTCTGTTAAATCTAAATCTCTAAACAATCCATCTCTTGAATCATATATGCCTCCTTATGATTATCTTATCAATACCTCAAGATAAACATGGCCACAAATGAAACCATTCTCTCTTTTCACACCAAACTTGCTCTTCCTACAGTATTTCTTATCTCATATCATGGCATTGCAAGCCTGAAATGTTTAAAGTGATAGTGACTCCTTTATCTTTGTTACCACGCAGTCAGTCAGTCATCAAGTACTATGTATTCCAATTTTTTCAATAGCTTTTATTGCCCACACTCTCTCTTTATTCATCCTCACACCCATTTCTACCCTTGTCTGAAATCTTAAAATTACCTATTAAAATTATCCTACTGCCACCAGTTGCTCAGCACCATCTATCATATACAATCTTGTCTGACTTATTTTCCTGAGAAACAAAATCTGATAGCATCACTTCTCTCTTGAAAGTCCACAAAAGCTCCATTTCAATGGGTTTAAGCCTGAATTCTTGGCACAAACTTAAAGCTCTTCTATGATCTGCTTTCAAATTTCTTTTTTCAGCCTCATATTCATTATACTTTTTTCACAGTTCCTATGCTCTAGATACTTCTAATCTGAATGTTCACATGCCCAACGAACATAACAGAAGATTCTAGCAGTATACAGATGAGAAAAAGTGGTGAATTGTTTAAAGGAAATATGACAAGATTGCTAGACAAATGGTGACTTAAATTCTCCTTTAATAAGAAATTGAGGTCTGAAAATCACTCAAGACAAAACTCTGATAAACAGGTCTACTTCTCTGCCCTAGTGCCTAGATGAAGTTTCCAAAGTGGATTCATGAACCATCTATATCAGAATCCTCTAGAGGTGGGCCCTGGTATCATCATTTGTAACAGGTTTCCCAGGAGGTTCACATACACATTCAAAGTTGAGAACAATTGACTTAGGGAGTAATATCCACATTTTCTATTTTTGTAGGAAGTGTGAGGCAATACATATGTTCTATTACTTTAAGATAGCATGGAAAGGACTCTAGATTATGAATCAGAAAAGTGAATTTATTAGCTTTGCTTTTCTCACTTGCCTATGTGCCTGGGCAAGCCACCATATGCAAATACAGAGACTAGAGGAAATGACCTCCGGAGGAGTTACTGTTTCCATTGGAACCATGCCTCTTCACTGTAACTTCTGAAATTTCCTGCTACAACACTGAACAGCATTCACCCTGACAACAAACTGTGAGTTAGGAAATGTCTAAGAAAGTCATTGAAATGTCACCTTTTTAGTGATACCTTCCTTGTTAATCTTCTCCAAAAGAGCAAGCCCTTGGCCCATGTTTGTCATTCTTCTTGCCTTATTTATTTTTCTTTATTGCACTTAACAATGACTTGTGATATATTTCAGTTAGTTATCTTGCTTACTGCCTATATTCCCCTACTGTACTGTAAGCTCTATGAGAACAAGGGTCATATCTGTTGTTTTCTGCTATATTATCTGGACTCTAACAATGACTAGCATATAACAAAGTATAAGCTCATTATTTCCTTGATTCTCACTCTTTCTCATTTCCCCTTCTCTACCTTTTCCCCTTTTCCTTTCCTCCATTTCTTCTCCTCTTTCTCTTCTTTGACCTCCTCTCTCTCTCTCTCTCTCTCTCTCTCTCTCTCATTTCTCTGTCCCGGCTTTCTCTCCACTTCTCTCTCTCTCTTCCTCCCTTGCTCTGTATCCTAACTCCTTTATAAATATTTATAGCTGTGGCTAGCAAGATGAAATATGATAGACCTATGAGTGATGGAGAATAATTCATGACCATTTTTAATTTCATAGTTTGTCCAGATGACTCTCAGAGGAATGAAAATCTCCTCCCTGGAATTTTAGGAGAAAAGTTATTCCACATTTGAGAAGACTTTTGGCAGAGTTTTGTTTGTTTGTTTGTTTGTTTTTCTATGGACTAAGGATACCCTGACTTCTGAACTTAAATTTAGGGGATAATGTTGATGCTGATGACTTTTGTAAAGTGAGCACCACTAATCCACTTATATCATAGACTAAAAAAGCATTTCATTCAAATAAAATAGCAGGCAATGATCTGAAAATATGGGTTTCATTGACTTTGAGCCTGCAGTTACTCAAACTACATTTTGCTTTCCTGCAAATGAGTTTATGAACTAGACTATATTTGTCTCTGTCTCTATCCTACAGGCATCTTTTCCATTTCCTCTTTTCCCACCGTTGCCACTCAAATATTCTCTCTAGCCTCCCACTCAGGTGGCATTAGCCATCTTGCCTCTACAGAAACTCTTCAAAGCCCAAGCTTTTGCCTAGCTCTGTAGATCAAAAAATTTGAACCATGAAGTTAATAGGAATGATAAAATATGTTTTTCCACCTAAGGCTCTCTACCAAGAAGATAATGCTCCCCCCTTTGCTATTGACCTTGTTAGTAATGCTAACGATGAAAATTTTGAGCCTAAGAATGGAGAAAAGGATATTTTAGGGTAGACTTGTTTTTCAAGTCCCTCCAAAGTAGTCATGCCTCAGCTTCCCACTCTGACATAAACAAGATGGAAGCATCTCTAAAAATATTGGAAGCAAATTTACTGGTCAAAGTTTGTGATGCCTTTTAGCCAAATACAGACTTCCCTGGGATGGAATCAGCAAACTTGTGTGAGCCAGTAGAATAGTCCCAGGGCCTGGCAGGTACTCAGTGAACATGTGCTTTAAAAAACCACAACTTAAGTCTTTTGGAAGGCTGAGGCTTTTACATAAATATTTGCTGGTACAGTGAGCATAAAGCGAATGTTAAGAATTTGATTTCAAACAGTAGATGGGCCAAAGGAACAGAAAGAGCAATTCCAAAGTACAGATTTATATTTTCATCTAAACTAAATTAAACACTATCCTTTCTTTCTGTTGGATCCCAAGAAAATTTCAGGCCTTTCAAGATGTGACCAAAGCTATATCTCAAGCTTAGTGTAAGCAATGAGCACCTCAGCCTCCCAGCCTCCCAGGAGATGCTCCTTTAGAGAGCTTTGCAGCAAGTAATTACTTTAACAAGGGGAACCCTTGTGGCTGGTTAGCTTTGACCCTTTGTTTAACTTACATTTTTGAGGGATGATAGACTAGATCATTATAAGGTGGAGAAGGGAAACTCATAATTATTCATAATGAATGATGAGAAAAAGAAAGCTGATATGAACCTTAAGGATTCTTGAACTTTCTGGTCTCTCTGTTTTCCTGTCTCTTATCATGTTTGTTTACAAGACAGTTTAACAAATAATTACTAAGTGTCAACTAGGTGTCAGGCACTTTGCTTGATGCTGGTCTTTCCATCCATCCATTCATCCATCCATCTGTCTGTCTATCCCTCTGTCTGTCATCCATCCATCCATCCATCCATCCATCTAACCATTTATCCATCCATTCATACAACAAATATTTATTAAGTATCTACAATAGCAATGCAATGTCTAATACAAAATAATCATGGTCCCTACTCTTCAATGCTGGACAATTCTGCTGAAAGCAGAAATATTTGACTAAATATAATCAAATTAATAGTAATATATATTGAGAGCTTGCTGTATGCTATGCATCTAGCTCTTACTATTTTTTTACAGATGAAGAAAATGAGGCTCAGAGAGGTAAAGTAACTTGTTCAAGATCATGCAGCTATTAAGTTGCAGAACTGGGGTTTAAACACATGGCTTTCTGATTCCTAAGCTTATGCTCTTTTAAAAATAATTTTAAAAATTTCACCTATAGTTGTGATACAATATTATATTAGTCTTAGGTGTACAGCACAGTGATTAAAGATCTATATAACTCACAAAATGATCACCCTAATAAATCTAGTACCTTCTGCCCTATATATATTTATTACAATACTATTGACTGTTTTCATTATGCTATATTTTGCATTTCCATGACTATTTTGTTACTACCTATTTGAACTTCTTAAACACTTTTTCTCTTTTTCACTAACATCCTGCAACACTCCTCCCATCTGATGCCCCTCAAAATGTTGTCTGTATCTATAAGTTTGCTTTTGTTTTTTCTTTTTGTTCATTTGTTTTGTTCTTTAGATTCCACATGGATGTGAAATCATATGGCGTTTATTTTTCTCTATCTGACTTATTCCATTCAGCACAATACCCTCTAGATCTTTCATGCAATATCTTTTTCCATCCCTTTATTTTTAGTCTGTGTGTGTCTTTTAATCTAAAGTGAATCTCTTGTCAGCATTATATATAAGGGTTTTGTTTTCTTATTTACTTAGCCACCCTAACTTCTTATTAGAATATCTAATTATTTTTAATTTAAAAAATTTGATGATAGATATGTAGTTATTGACATTATTTATTCATATTTTGATACATTTATTTTCTTCTTAAAGAAGTCCTTTCAACATTTGCTGTAATATCAGCTTGGTGGTGATGAACTCCTTTAGCTTTCTCTTGTCTGCGAAGCTCTTCATTTGTCTTTATATTCTAAAATTTAACTTTGCTGTATAAAGTAATCTTGGTTGTAGGTCACTTTGAATGTTTTCTGCCAAATCCTTCTGTCCTGCAAAGTTTCTTTTGAGGAATCAGCTGCCAGTTTTATGGGTGCTCCCTTGAAGGTAACTAACTGCTCTTCTCTTGCTGCTTTTTAAGATTCTCTCTTTGTATTTAACATTTGGCATTTTGATTATGATGTGTCTTGGTGTGGTCCTCTTTGGATTCATTTTTCTGGATACTCTCTGAGCTTCTTGGGGTTGTATGTCCTTCACTAGGTTATGGAAGTTTTCCATCATTATTTCTTGAAATAGATTTTCAACTTCTTTCTCTCTCTCTCTTCTCCTTCTAGTATTCCTGTGATGCAAATGCTGTTGCTGTTGATGTCCCAGAGGACCCTTAAACTATTCTCATTTTGGGGGAATTCTTTTTTCTTGTTGCTCTTCTGCTTGGGTGCCTTCTGTTACTCCTTCTCTAAATCGCTGATTTGTGCCTCCTCTTCATTCACTCAATTGATTCCCTCTAATGTAGTCTTCATCTCAGATATTGTATTCTTCATTTATGACTGGTTCCTTTTATGTTTTCCATCTCCATTTTTATGTTTTTTTATCTCTTTGTTAAAGTTCTCACTGAGTTCATCTACTCTTCCCCTAAGTTCATTGAGCACCATTATAACTAGTGTTTTGAACTCTGCATCTAGTAGATTGCTTGACTCCACTCTGCTTAGATGTTTTTCTGGAGCTCTTTTCTGTTCTTTCAAGTGGGGTATGCTTTTTTGTCTCCCCACTTTGCCTGTCTTTCTGTGTCTGTTTCTATATATTATGTAAAGCTCTTAGTCTTTCAGTCTTAGTAGCATGGCTTTGTGGGGCCCAGTGCACAGTTCTGAGAGGGTGTCCAGCTGCAGGTTAAGTTTAGCTGCAATCTTTGCCCCTCTGGGGCCACCTGGTAACAGTCAGCAAGCAATCCACAGATGGCTCCCACCTGTGCTGTGTTTATAGTTGCCTCAAGAGACCATGCCTGAAACAAATGCTAGATGCCGCCAATGTGGGGCTTGGAGCTGCTCTGCAAGAAGCACTGGGCATATCAAAGACACCACTGGATGTGACTTGGGTGGGATTGTGAGCTGGGAGGGGTGGAGTTTCAGGGAATCCTCTGGGCAGAGTGAGCTCTATTATCCAGTTTCCTAATGTCTCAGCTATGGTGGCACTGAGTCTGCACACTAGGAGAGGGGAGGGCTGAAAAGAGGAGCAATGCATACCACTCACACTTCTACCCAGGAGAAAGCTCCCTTCTTGTCTTGGCCCCAAAGCCCTACAACTCAGTATCCCTGCCCATATCCCTGGAACCCGCCCCAGCCCCAGCAGCTGCCCCAGCACTGGAGTTCAGGGTGAGTCCATCATCAAAAAAGTCCTGTTGCAGTTACAGATCCTCTTTAAGAGGATTATCTGTACCTGCCACCTGCAGCTGCCATAGGCTCTTGCTCAGCCTATGTGGGTCCGGGCAGCCTTCATTATCTCCCAAGTTGTAGGGCTTCTGTTCATCCAGACCCCAGGTGACACTGCTTGCTGTTTGCTCTACGATTTTGTCACCATTTTGGTGTGGTCGCAAGACATGTACAAAGCCTCTAACCTCTACACTATCTTGACCGGAACTCCCAAAGCTTATGTTCTTTTGTGCACACTCTATTGCCTATAGAGAGGCAGTTAAGGAAGCAATCAGAATTCCCCATTCTAATAAAGCCAGATCTTTTTCTCCTCTTGTGTTGACTGTCTTAGTTAGTTTAGGCTTCTATAACACATAGCATAGACTCACACTTTATTTCTCACACTTCTGGAGGCTGGAAAGTTCGAGATCAAGGCACCAGCAAATTCAATGTCTAGTGATAGCCCACTTCCTGGTGCATAAACAGTTTTCTAGCTGTGTTCTCACATGGCAGAAGGGAAAAGAATGCTCTCTGGAGGTTTCATAAGGGCACTAATTCCATTCATGAGGGCTCCACCCTCATAACCTAATAACTTCCGAGAGGCCTCACACATACTGGGGGTTAGGTTTTAACATATAAATTTTAGGGAGATACAAACATTCAGTCCAGAACATTAATTTTTGCTAAGGGTCTTCATGGTTAGAATTACAGTGATTTGAAATTCCTGGGTGATCACCTGTTTTCCCCCAAAGAATCTTTTCCATCAACTTTAAATAAAATAGATTGTAGACTTTTAATCTGCCCTGTTGAATGACTTCTAATTGGGCATTTTCTCTTTTATAATTATTCTAGATGGTAACTGGGAAGAATAAAAAAGTTGATATACAGTGTCTCTATAAAATCATAAGCCTAAAATTTGTTGAATCAAAGGGGAAGGTTCATAGGCTACTGTGATGGGCTCTTTACCACTTGAGTTCAGGTGCTGTCATCACTGAGACAGAGAATCACTCATTTGTAGATGGATCGTGCCCTTGGCATAGTACAAGAAGAGAAGATAGTGTCTCGTCAACCAGAATTTTATGACCACAACCCTACTCAGTCATTGTACTGGACTCCAGAGCAAATCTCTAGCCATACATATATCCAAGGCCCTCCTAACCTCTGTCCCTTTGTTCCAACTTTTCCCCAGTCTGGAAGACTCTTTCCATTTACTTGTAAATCTGACCCTTTCATTGAAGCCCAACTAAAATATACCTTTTCCAAGATGACTTCCCCAACAATTTTAGTCAAAATTAATCCCTCTCTTTCTTCCCTCATACATCTATAACTCTGTATCAGAGCCAATGTTTTATCAGAATTTGGTTCAATAGCTATTTTTTTCCTCTGTGAGATTGTGAACTTCTAGAAGTCAGGGATTTTAGCTTGTTCTTCACTGTCTCCCTTCCAGAAGCCAGTACAGTAATATCAAATGCTTACTGAATCACATTTGACTGAATAATCAAAAATTAAAATGTATTCTATCTAGACTGCAATCCTGTCCCCACTCCCTACCTGGGCATTGGGATTCAAGTGTTAAAGAGGCAGCATAAATGCCAAAATTTTGTCTTTGGCATCAGAACAACTGGACTCAATCCAGCACTGCAACTTTCTAGCTGTGTAAACCTAGGCAAATCATTTCACTCTCTATTCATTCTGTTTTCTTTCTCTATACAATGAGGAATAACATCCCTCACAAAGTTATTGAAAGGAACAAATGAGTTAGATGTGTGTGTGTGTGTGTGTGTATGTGTGTGTGTGTGTGAGAGCCATACACTGCATACACCCAAACCTTAGTTTCTATGTCCCTTTTAGGATACATAAAGACCCACTAATGGAAAAACAAACATTAATCTATGCTATCAAGTGTTATCAATCTACAAGTGTCCAAATGAATTGTTACTTATTGGGCCCATACTATTTTCCTAGCACTATTCTAAATTCTATAGTAGAGATGGGGGAGAATAAGAAAAAGCCTCTGCCTATTGGTGGAGGCAAGAAAATCATGAGAGGTACACATTAAGAATCCCAGAAGGCATATGATTAATTGCCTCAAAGGTGAACAGACATTTAATGCCAAGAGGTGTTCCCAGGAGGAACAGGTCTAAATGGGCTGATAGACTTGGAGAAAGCTTAAATGCCTTTTAAGAATATGTTGAAATATAATTAAAGAAAAAAGAAAAGTGGGCATTCTAGTCCGAATAAATTACTTGTGCACAAAGGTAGGGGTGGGGGTATGCTCAATGGGGTTAGAGGACAGCCAAGCACTAAATCTAGATCCTCAGAGATTGGGTAGGAGGTACAGAGGAGGATGTGGAATATTAGATGGTGAAAGGGTTTCAGTGCCAGATTGAATAGCATCACTAATTATTGGCAAAGAGCTGCCTATAAAATGGCCTTATTGTTAAACTACTCCAACTTAGGAAACATTCCTGCTGAGGCCAGGCCCTGCATATGTACATAAAGTGACCACTATCAAGAAGCCGCCAGGATCACAGTGCTGTAAGGTGAGTTATTTAGCATCAGCCTCTGGAGTCAAGGAGTCTCCTGGGCCCTTTGTGTCTGGCAGAGTGATGGGCAGCCCTTTTACCACCACATTTGCCCTCACAGCATGCTGGAGATTGACTAGCATAGAAGTACAACAAAGCTGCCACAGAGAGTCCAAAGGGGAGCAGGCATCAGCAAGGTTCTCCTCTCTCCTCCCCTATCTAATCCCAGGCTGCACAGCTCATACTTCACCCATGGTACTTGAACCCAGGAACCCAAACTTAGTAGCCGAGCCCCAGCATGGCTTGCTGGCTATGGCACTAGAGCAAAGGCTGCCTGCTCCCCTCATTTGCCTGGGGTTGGGGCTGCAGTCACACTGATTGGCTTCCAGCTGGCTTTGCTGAGCTCTAACAATAGTAAAGATGGGACTCTTTACCACTGAGGTCATGAATTGAAAAATAGAAGTGGGGTGACAAGCTTTGCACCACAGTATCCCCCCACCACCTGCTAGGCAAGAAAGTTTTAGGAATGGTGAATGGGGAAAGGCCAGGTGGTGGGGTGGTTTGCTCTAGGAGGCTAGCTGAAGAACAACATTATGAGCCTCTGGTTCTGTGTGAGCAAAAGCAAGAAAGTAGCTGGACATCTGATCAGGTGAACTCAAGTGCCCATCAGCTCACTCCACCGACTGCTACCCCTCCTTTTTGAGACCCCTCCAGGCTGTTTATTTTGATACAAAAGGGAAATCTGCATGTCAGCTCATATGCACTCTTTAGTCCCAAACAAAACCATATTAAAGTGCCCTGAAGAGCTGGCTAACTGGGAAGGCTGCATGCCTTGGAGGAAAAAAAGTCCTTACATTGAAAAGGAATCAATGTAGTATTCTATTTTTGTGCCAAGCATAATGCTTGCCTGGAGGGAGGGGGAATCTCCCATTTATTCAGATCAGCAAGCCTGAATGTGATGGTTAGGAACATAATAGCTTTTTCAACAGCCTTCAGATATTTTATGTTTTCTTAATTTTTTACCAACTTGTTTTGATACCTGTGAATATAGAAAGAGAACGAAAGAGAGTAAATGAGGGAACAGCAGCTTCAGCAAAGCCTGGTATCCTTCACGAAGCATGGATGCACCTCCTTTTCTTACTTGGGAAACAGATGGTGTTTTATGCTTAACACAATCAGCACTGCCTATCTGTGCTTCTAACCTTCTCCGTCTGTGTGAAACCTAATCAGTGCCTAATGAACATACTTGGAGCAGTCTGGATAGAATTAGTCCCAGTAGGAGTTGGCCTTCAGGTACCAGGCACTCTCTTAAAGCTGTATAGCTGCAAAAGACAAGAAATTTTTATATCACAGCTAATTAAATAAAGATCTGCCTCTGCTAAATATATGTTGTTTTTTCCTCTCTCTAGAATGTAGATATTACTCAGGGTATTACATTAATCTGACTCCTCTTCTCATAGCAACTATGGGTGAATGTTTGTATTTTTAATTTCTTCTAAATACATGAGACATCAAATGCCTTTTTAGTTATTCCCACCCTAGTTGTAGGTGGCTTTCCCTGGGTCATACTCTCCTTTATGCAAATGTATGCACACCAATGAAGGTGATGTTCAGCAAAACTCACCAAAGAGCTGCCCACCACTCCTTTCCTTTTGAAAAAACTATGATTTTTGTCTCGAGGGAGTGAAGACAGGAATTGACCAAAGTGCTTGCTTAAACATATATACACAAATAAAAACTGTTGTGTTAGCAAATTGTTATTGACACATTTAGAATTTTACTAAGAACTTCAACAAGCTAGAGGCTTCTGGGTAATGTGTGAATCACTAGGAAGAAATCCACCATTTTCTAGTAAAAGCTGCTTCTTTGATGACATAACAAGGTCAATAGGTCATGGCAGCTCCATTACCTCACCTTGACTTGAACCCTTCTGTGGATATAACAAAGTATAAATCATCATGGATTAGTCAGAATGCCTCTCCTCTCATCCCACCCCAATCTCCTTGGCATTTCTAAGGAATATGGATCCACAGACTGTTGTTACTATTCCTTCATTTTGCTACAGATTTCAATGAAGGTCATGCTAGTGCTCCTTACCTATCACCATTGGGATTAGAAGGACCTTTATATCACCCCAGGGTCATTTCTTTGTTCTAATCTGGACTTCTATAAATCTCCAAAGCAGAAGTCAACAACCTACTGTGTAGCTCTTGGATCAAATCCTTCCTGTCACCTGTTTTTGTAAATAAAGTTTTATTAGAGTACAGCCATGTATAGCTTGTCGCTGCTTTCCTAGTACAAAAGTGAAATTAAGTGGCTGTGACAGATATTTATATAAAACACAAAACTTAAATATTTATTTATCTAGCTCTTTACAGGGAAAGTTTACTGTCTTTAAGGTTTTATGTTGCAGAGTAACTAGTTGAGCTATGCTAGTTTTTCTTTGGAACTAGTTGTATTTATATTTTGAAGGTTTGGCGGTTACCTGCCTTTACTGAAACTTGCCTCAGCACCTACTTACCCTCAATTTATAAAAGGTGGGAAACTTAAAAAAATGAAGCAGTGGCTATTGTCCATCATCCTTAACCTGATCCAGAGGGTAATGAAGCTTATGCACTGTGCCCTTGCCCATGTTTTAATGAAAAAGGTGAGATAGGAGAATCTGAACTCTCCTTTTTTAGACCTAAAAAGCACACAAGAAATTACGATTCACTTCTAGCAGAAAGAGCAGATGATAAAGATGCTTCGGAGGACAGAAAGAAGAAACAAGGGTAGGAGTCCCCAAGAGAACCTGACCCAAAACACACTGCTTTTTATTGGCCCTGAAACATCTCCCAGAAACTTCAACACTCCTTTTTCACCATAGCTTCAGCTAACATGACCTTAAAGAGCCTTTTCCAAAAATTGTTCTCCATTTTGCTTGCTTCTGTTCTTCAACTGTGAAAAGAAAATGACACAACTGTATTGAATTTCTAAACATGCTCAAGCTCTGGGGAAGAACATGCAATAACTGAAAGTCATTGATAAATAGATTTAAATATATTTCAGCAAAAGAGCAAGTTATAGTTCCAAACCAGGAAGAATTTGTACCCTGCAAGGAAGTCTTTGGCTACTTGGTAACTTTGTTTTTCTTAAACACTAATGGAAGCTTCTTTTTAATATGAAATATGTAAATCATAAAAATAATCATAATGTTACCAAAGCTACTCTTTCTCAATAATATTAAAATCAATAATTGTAAAGACACTTGAGAATGTACTATGTGCCAGCCACTATTCCAGTTGCTTTATATGTATTACCTCATGTAATACTCACAACTCTCTGAGGTTTTAATAATTTTTAATTATGGTTTTGAATTTAATTTAATTTTTATTAAGTTATTTTTATTCCAACATTATAGCAAAAACAAAAAACAAAACTGAAGTCACAAAGAGGTCAAGTAACTTGTCCAAAGACTCCACAGATAGTAAGTGATTAAACTGTGATGAAAATGTCACTTATCTTTGTCCTCCTGCCAAATCAGAAGCCCATGTGCCTTGAGTTCTCCTTCTAGTAATAGGAATAGATTTGCCTGAACTACTCATACTCTCAGACCTGTTTCTCTAGTGTCCAATAGCAAGTGTTATGAGACACCTCTCTGGGTCCCTAAATTAGAGCAAAGCTAAGCAATTCTGTCTGGGTTTCAGCTCAAGGGCATTTCTACAAACTGACTTTAGCAGAGACAGAAGAGAGGGCTGCCTGCAAGGGACGAACATCTGAAGAGTGTCTACCACTGAAACAGTTCTCCCCCCATCACTGCTACTATCCTTTCTTTATATTAGTTCTCTAGCCTAAAATATTGTTTCCCCAAAACATGTTCTATGAAACATTAGTCTTACTTAGTCAATAAAAAGAGTCTAAGGCAAAGGTGAGAAAGCAGTGAGAAGGTTGTTGCCATAGTCCAGGAGGGGCACAATGAAGACCATAATGGTATCAGAGGTAATGGAAAGGAGGGACTAGAATCAAGATATTATGAAAACTGACTTGACATCATAATTATATTGGTGAAGATGGGTTAACTGCTGTAACAAATAAACTTTGAAATGTATAATCATTCAAACCCCATAGAAGTTTATTTCTTGCTAACATAATAGTACTTGATACCTGAAGAAGTAGACAGATCAGCCCTCTTCTATGCAGAGTATCAAGCTGACAGCAACTCTGCCATCTTTAATGCATGGGTTCTCTCATTACCCCGGGGGCCATTTCCACTCCAGACAGCTAAACACCCACTCCCCTGAAGCCAAATACCTTTCTGCTAAGAAAAACATTGGCTTTAAAAAATCACTGTCAATCAGCTATTTTTTCTAATCTGTTTAATCTAATCTCTAATCTGTTTTCTGATAATATTCTAGACATAACTCTCTCATAGCAGTTATTACACTATACCAAAATTGTAAATTTACCTGTTGCCCACTACAGGGTGAGTTCTTTGAGGGCAAAGACCATGTCTTATATTCATCTTTATAGAGCTGGTGCCTACTACTGTGCTGGGTACATAATAAATATAACTATGTATAGTATCGGGTAGGTACTAGATTTATCAGGGCATCACTTTGTAAATTATATAAATGTCTAACCACTATACTGTACACTTAAAACTAATATAAAATAATACTAAATGTCAACTATAATTTTTTTAAAAAACAAAAAATTTAAAAATGAATGAATGAGTGATTGAATGAATGAAGGTATATCTCTTTACCAGCCCTTAAAAGTACACAATACTCATGGTCTCATCATCTTCTATATATAAAATATTAGCCTTTCCACAGAAAATAATGCCTCATACACATTAAAGACTTGATAAATGTTAGTTGTTGCAGCTACTGTTGTCATCATCTTTATCTTCATCATCATCATCATTTGAGGCTGAGAGAGTAAATGAAAGGATGGCCCCAATAAAATATAATTTTGCCTAAAACTTGGCCCCTTAGGTGGAGGTAAGGGTACATTTTTCCTTTAGTTTGATCTATTACACAAACACACATCCATACACACATGCACTTATAGGATGCTTATGTGTGGCACAAACTCTGATATTAGAATGTCATCCTTTTTTTCTGTTAAGATTTTCATTTTAGAGTATTGGGCCAAATATAATTTCCTATGAAAAATATTTATTAGTTGTTTTTAAAATCTCTATAAATTTTGCATATTCAATAAAAGTTTTTTTTAATTAGCCTTTCTAGGATCTACATTTATGTTTTATAAACTAGCTCACAGTATAACAGGGTAAAGTCAATTCACAATAAATTGAAAATGAAAGTAATTCTCTACCCATGGCCTTTCTCATCTTCCTGATTATTCATATTCAAAACTGAAAGTTTTGACCTATAGAAATACTGATGCTGTCCAGCAAACAATCATGTGGAAGATGTAAAGCAAAACCTCCCCTGGATTTGGTTGTTGTATCAGGAATAATTGAATAGTTTAAAACATGTCTGCCTCGTGACTTGGCCAGACTTTATATTATTATAACAATGGAAACTCACAAATGTGTCTAGGGAGTCATTTATGCACTGAAGTGCCATATAAGAAACCCAATTGTGTATAATGAAGTGCATAATGCACATAAACTTTTAATGAAGAGTAAAAGCATTGCCAGGCCTCTCAAGGATCAGACCTTGGATCATACCCTCCCCTGAGATCTCCTACAGAAGAAAAGGGTTAACCCAGCTGTTCCACTTCTGCAGAAACAAGAGGACCTAGGCCAGCTGCTGATGGTACAAAGGTAGAATATGAGAGAGCAAGGGATGAGGCTGAATTGCAATGAACATGGTGGGCTTATCTACTGGCATTCAGCAATAATGGCCTCAGGGATCCAGCCTGATTTCCCCCAACAAGGAAACCAGGTCAGCAATTGAAAACTTCGAGGTGGGTGTGTAGTATCATACTTAAGTGTTTGAAAGGAGTCAAATAGATGAGAATTTGAATCCTGGCCCTACCACTTACTAGCTGTGTGACCATGGGCAAATTACTTTCTGAATCTCATTCTGTAAAATAGAAATAATAATCTTCTCTACTTCCCAAAGTAGTTATGGGGATGAATTGAGATAAGACAAACAAAAGTGTCCAGGCTATCTTAAGAACTCAAGAAATAATAGCTGTTCTCATTTACATTATTAGAATCTAAAGTCATGAATACTCCTATGTTTTCTTCTAAGGATTTTATAGTTTTAGCTCTTACATTTAAGACTGATTCATTTAAGTTCATTTTTGTATATGGTGTAAAATTCTTTTGCGTGTGGCTATCCAGTTGTCCTAATATCACCTATGAAAGAGATTATTCTTTCCCTATTAAATGGTCTTGGTATCCTTTTAGTAAATCAGTTGACCATAAATGTATGGCTTTACTTCTAAACTCTCAATTCTATTAGATTGATCTTTATGTCTATTTCTCTGGCTGGACCCTTATGACTCCAAATTTCAGCCCTGGAATTCAGAGCTCCACCTTCCGCTGGGACACTTTGCCTTTTCCTCTTGATAGCCTCTTGGACAGTCTTTTTTAAAAAAATTATTCCAAGATGAATTTCTCCTACAGATCCAGTTGGCCCATAGCACAAAAGCAAATCATCAACAGCAAAATGATGGACCTCTCTTTCTGCTTCTGTTGCTTTTACTCTTATTCATGCTCTCTCTTCTCCTTCTCCTTCTGTTCTTCCTCAAGTCCAATAGATATAGACTCTACATTTCTCAGGAAAGAATCAAATATGTGTGTTCTGTGTCTCCTAATCATCAAGGGACACATATCAAGCCTGCCCCCCAGGATAATCTCTTCTAAGTTCTTCTCGTTTTACATAAGGTGTAGGGAGAGTACCTAATTAAGGCAAGGTAGAGAAATAGAGCATGCCACAGCACTCCAGTAATTCTCTACAAAGGAATTCTCACCCTATTTTCTTAACTTCAAACCTTTTAATACCTTCAAGATTGGTGATGAGATATGGATTACAAAACCAGTTTCTAGAAATCCCCATTTTAAGTCATATATAAAAGGGTCCCACTTTAGTATTGGGGATGTTGTTGTCAGGCTTTTGGGTCCTCAGCTAAAATAGAGATATAAAGAGTCCTATTTTAATATCCCTTTATAAATAGAGAGTGAATAAATAGATGGATGAATGTTAACTTATTTCTCTCACTCCCATCAATCTTTAATTTAATTCATTGACCAGCTCTGTGCAGCCAAAGTTAATTAATGTTGAGAAACAATCTGCTGTGAAAGTCTGAGAAATTAAGTCCTAATAATGATAATATTTTTAAAAATTCATAAGTATAATCTTTTGACATATAATGAGCAAATAATTTTTAGAGTTGAATGTATTTCTGATTACAAGATAGTAAAAAAACATTTCTGTCCCTTTCCCCTCTTGAAAAACCACACAAAACCAATAAGAACAGAAAGCAGTAACACAAATTCTATCTTAAGTGAAACTACGTCTAGTAGTTAATCTCCAAAGATGATCTCTAACAATTTATCTCCTCTTTCTGTGTTCCTGCTATTCTTTATATCAGTTTGAGCTTATTTTCCCTCCCCTTGAATCTAGGCTGGGCTTATAACTGGCTTTGACCAATAGAATACAGTATAAGTGGCATTCTGAGACTGCTGAACACAAACTTTAAGAGGACTGGCAGCATCCACTTCCTTCCTTTTGGAAACTACGTATTATTCAATCAGAGTCCAAAACTAATGTAAATGCCACATGGAAGAGAATAAAAAGCACTGTAGTTGAAAGCTCTAAGTGAGCTAATAGTCAGCACCAATTGCCAGCCATGTGAGTATATCATATTGGACATTCCAGCTCAGTCAAGCACCCAGATGACTGCAGTCTCAAATGACATCTCATAAAGTAGAGACCAGTCAATGCATAGAACCTTGAGAAAAAAAGAATCTGGTTTTTATTTAAAGCTACTATGTTCTGTGGTAGTTTGTCACATAGCAATAAATGATGAAACACTAGAATATATCTGCATTCCCAAACTACAGTATTTAGAGGTGGAAAGTAGGTAGAGGAGTGATAATTGGCTTATTAGAGAGGAGAAAATTCAAACGTAAGTGCTTGCAAAGGGTGGTAGAATGATAATCAATATTAGAAGAACAATGCATTCACAATTCTGAGTGAAGAGAATTTTCAAAATAGGATTTGATATGCAAACAAATTATAGTCTCAGACGTGCAAGTGCAATATTTATGTTCTATAAACTTTCACACTGAAGAATCATCTGGAAGATGTTTTCTACAAAACTGAGGTTGAAAACCAAGAAAATAGAAAATATGGGACCCAAAGAACAGAAAATCTAATAGATAAGGAAGTGAAAGTAAATCCAAAGATAGCTATGAAGCTGGAAGTCAGTCCAGACTGGAGCAGGGGAGTAGAGGGTTTCAGAAGAGATGTTTCCAAGGACAAAATAGAAATAATCTTCTTATTTTCCATTTAACAAGTATTTATGGAGAAATTTTTATGTTTCAGGGCCTGTTTTAGGCTCTGAGGAGATAGTTATTAACAAAATTGAGTTTTTGACTTCTTGAAATTTGCATTTTAGGGGAGTTCAAAGTGTGTCTTCTGACAAATTTTGAAAAATTATTACAAATCTTTGAACAAAATTGTTGAAGTATGCTGGAAAATTTTATCAAATGTAGCACAAAACAAAATTTAAAAATAACATAAGTCAGTAACTCCAGGAAAAATAAAAAAGCTGAAAAAGAAAGGAAATGTTTTTGTTCAATAATTGGCTCAGCAGCAAATGAAACTTGTATAAACATAAGTTGTAAAAGTATAAAATAGATTTAAATGAAAAGTGAGATATATTGGGAAAATATGGAGTGAGGGAGGAGAGTTAATATGTAAGCTAAAATCCAAATTTGACAAAGATAAAATATTAGCAGATAATACCTAAAGCAAATTAAAAGTGTATGTGTGTATGTAACTTGGAAGAATGGAGGTAAGTATTAGAAGAAATAGCTACAGATTTAAAAGAGGTTTCCACTAGAGAATGAGATGTGCAGGATGGGGCAAAGGACTGATGTTTTTCATTAAAGGTCTTTTAGCATTACTAGACTTCCAAATAATTTTTTTCATGTAACACTTTTATGTTTAAAAAATATTTTAAAAAGGATCTGAATAGTTCTATTTCTTGGAACTTCTTCCTAGAGCTATGCACAGTATATGATGAATGTTAACTTTGCCAAAGGTTATATTTTCTTGCAATTTAAAGGTGATCTTTGACTTTTCTACATTAGAGTTTTATGCAATCTACACTACTAGCCGACAATTTTATTTTATTTTTTGTTCGATCACCATCTTTATAGAACCATCAGTCCTTGTGCAATCATTTTAGTATGTTATTGCATTTTGTTCTATTATTTTATAAAAATTACTCTAAATGGAAATGAGAATTTCATTAACATAACCCAGTTGGGACAAAGATCATTAGACATGCTCAAAGTGATAAATCTTTAACTTCATTCTGATATGTATTGGGCTTAAATTGGCCAACAACTGGTTCAATTATGAATTTAAGATTTGATTTAAAAATATGTAGAAAATTTCATTTATACTAGCCATTAAAGTATATATCTAAAAGGCAAAGTATAATAAATAATATTTTAGCTGTCTGAGAACAGAACCACACTTATAGCATGCAAACCAGTTGTTTGACTTTTGCACATTAGACTCTTGCCCAAATTTTCAGGAAGACATTATATAAGAAAACTAGAGTCAGGAAACACAGATAATTAGATGGTAGGTGGAGAATGAGATTTAGAAGCTGGTTTAAAACTGTGTCTTATTTCAGGGTCCTAAAATCTATGTATATTCTTATCTTCCTCCTAATTACCACACTTGAAAATGACTAAATGAAGAAACAAGAAACCTAAAGTCTTTCCCAACTAAATATCACATGACAGCACATAGACTATCCCTCATTGACTGGAACAAAAAGTCATCAAGAGATTCCTTCAGCAAAAAGAATTTATTCAAGAAGAAGAAAGGATTGCAAGCCAGCATGTGCAGACATGGCAAGCCACATCCAGGAAGAGAAATAAAGAAGAGGAAGCTCTTTTATACATAGAAGTTAGGAGAGGGGCTGTTACAAGCATAGAATTCTATTATACCATAGTGTTTTGTTATAAACAAAGAGTTTTTCTTGGGGGAATTTCACAACTGACATAGGGTATGACAGCTCCTCCTACAGGCCCTCTCAGTTCATGTCTTGGTTAAAGACTATCATAATTCTGACATTTCCCCCTTTTGATCAAGATCTTTCTCTGAAATCATCACTAATCAACATTCAGGTCTTCCAATTTCAACAGCCTTTTGTCCTGTGATGCCAGGAAGGACATTTTCTGGGCAACATGTTCCACACTGAAGGAAAAGTATGAGGCTGGAGGGAGTCTTTTTGGAAGTATCTTTCCCAGGAAACAAAATTTCCAGGTTTGCAGAGTGTAGTGTTAGGTTTTTCATCTCCTTGGAGTACACTGTGAAAAGATTGCTCTACAAAAACATGGTTATTCTTCACAGAAGCAATTAGGCCTTTACAATATCCAAGTATGTCTCCCTTTATCAACTGAAAATCAAAAGAAGCAGGAGACAAATGTGTGGAGCATTCTGCAATTATCTCAAAAGGTGTGTTTATGAGCTCCAATAAGTGGATCTCAGATTTAAAAGGACCAGTGACAATGCTTTTGGCCAAGGTATTTGAAGGGTCTCTACAAATTTTACCAATTGAATCTTAATTAATAATTCCATTAGTATGTCTGATTAAACCTAAGAATTGAGGTTGCTAAGTGCATTGAAAATGTTGTAAGACCAGCCAAATAGCACAGAGTTGTTGAAGTACCTGACCAGTAAAATGGGTTCCTTGATCCCTATAGAGTCTGTGTAGAGTTCCCAGGTAGAAATAAAGTTTTCTAACAGGACTTTAGCCACAAAAGAGGCAGTAGCTTGTCTACAACAGAAAGCAATACAAAGCATACAATGAGAAAACATACAAATCATGACTAAAGCATATTTATGTCCATGAGATGGGGGAGACTTATGAAATCCATTTCTCAAATCTTAAATGGTTTATTAGGCAATTTAAAATGTCTAGGAGCAGTTGGAATAGAGACAATGCCAAAAGTCTGGGTTATACTTTGGGTAAGTAGGACAAGTGAGGTAGGCTCTTTTCATGGCCTTATTAATATTTCCCCACCAATATTAATTTATAAATACTATCATTTTGTCAGCAGAACAATGGTTTAATGCGTGTACAGTTGTTAGGAGGGGAAATTTTAGAATCTCTTGCAAGACTGGGTTGTTATTCATTTTCAACCAGAGCTTTCTATTTTTATCAAACCAACAATTTTTGATTTTCCAATACTGTTTTCCCTTTTCTGAAGCCAATTTTTGGGCTTCTCTGTAAAGTTTTTCTAAGTTATCATTTGTGGGAATATCCCTTTGGACCATGAAAGAGGTTTGACTCCTGTTGGTCTCTCTGAGGACAGCATTCTTTGCTAAAGTGTCAGCAAGGTGATTTCCTTTGGCTTCCAGAAAGTCAGGTATAGAATGCCCTGGTATCTTAATAAGAGCTAGAGCAGAAGGTAAAAGTATAGCATCTAATAATTCCTAAACATGCAGGCCATTTTTACCTTTATTTCCACTGGAAGTAAATAAGCCGTATTGCTTCTATGCATTCCAAAATTATGAGCTGCTCTGAAAGCACATCTACTATCAGTATAAATGTTGGCAGTTTTGCCCTTGGCTAAAATACAAGCCCAAATGAGACCATATAATTCAGCCTGTTGGGCTGAAGTATCCAAAGGTAAAAATGATGTCTCAACAACTTTAAAAGTTCTTATAATAGCATACCCAGAACAGCACTTTCCATTTTTACATTCTTTAAATATGAACCATCTGTAAACCATGAGAAGTCAGTGTTACCTAGAGGAGTCACCTGCAGATCATAATGAGGGGTCAGGAGGTGGACCATTAGTGTTAAGCAGTTGTGAGGACCATAGGGAAATTCTTTATCTATGGTTCACCATTCAGCATTAGTTTAGGGAATATATAAAACTTAGAGTGTATTAGGATCCTCAGAAGGCTTAACTTTAAAGGGACAGACACTGACAGCTTCGAAAGAGGAAGGAATGAGAGGAGGTTTGGAGGAATATGGCACTAAAGGTGGAGTTGGAGTCAAGGAAGTTGGGAATGGAAGACAAAATGGTGTGCAGGTGGAGATTGAGAAAAAGGAGCTGAGGGGGAAGGGCAAGACAGTTCTGGAGGCGAGGAGCATGAGGCTTCAAAAGTCATCTTCTCTGTCTTTAAAATTTGTTTGTTTCAGTCAATTGTAAAACTTTCACAAAGAGGCAAGTTCAGATTCCTAGTAACGTCTGGAATCCTCAAAAAAAAAAACATTCAAAATAAGTGATCCATGCAGTTTTGCCAATTTTAGAGCTATGATTGTCCAATTCAATTTTAAGAGAAGCAAATTTTGAGATATCCAAAGTTTCCCATAATGTTCACTGATGTTCTAAATTTCTGTTGGTCATATCAGTTAATTTAGTTAAAAATGCATCTGAGGAGGGACCATAGTTTTTAAATATAAATTCAGCCAGGGCACCTGTCAGAAGACACTCTGAAAATATTTAGATAACCAAGATTCCATTTTTCGGAGGCTTTCTCTAGAGCAAGAGCCCAGATAGTCTAAACAACTCAAACAGCTTAAAATAGTTTAAGCAGCTCAAGTAGCTTAAATGGCTTAAGAAGCCTGCAGGCATAATACCAGCCAGTTTCACTAGAACAGTCCTATTCCAAAGGGTTTGGGCTGATGTTTGAAACAGCATAATTCTAGTAGAACAGCTTGCTCCCGAAAGACTCTGGCCAAAGGCTAAATAACACAGGTTCAATGGGCCAGTCCAATTCCAGGCAGAATTGGAACAATGGCCAGCAGAAATGACCCAGTTCCAAAAGAATCAGGTTGACAATTAGCATAGCCCAAAGAAACAGCCTGATTCCCCAGGGAGTCAGGCAATGGAGCAGAGGGAGAGCTTACAGACATACAAGGCCTTTTAACATAAAGAGAAAAAGAAAAGAAAAATGAAACCTCTATAGAGATCCCAAATAAAGCCTAGAAAACTTCAAAATGCAAAGAGTGGAAGCTTGGATTCAGGAAAAAACTTACCCTTCAAGCTCTTGAGTCATGGAGAAAACGATGAGCTCGAATGGCTTTGTGGTTGCTATATCTGGAAGTTTTCTCTGGATCTCAGACTAGTCCTCAATATGTAAACCTCAAACAAAAAGTCAGCCAGGTATTAATTCAGCAAAAAGGATTTATCCAGAAAAAAGAAAAGACTGTAATCCAATATATACAGTAATGGAGAGCCTCATACAAGTCCTTGAAACAAGATAAGAGGAAGCTCTTTAATAGAAGAGATGAGAAAGTAAGGGAAGAACTGTTATAATCACAGAGTTCTATTATAACCATAGAGTTCTTCCTGTGGGACTTTATAACTAACATTGGGTGTGAGCTCTCCGATGGGCCATCCTGATTCCTAATTTAGTTAAGGTCTTTGTCATAAATTTTGATACCTTCATTAACAAATGTACATGTATATAATATTGACAAATATAGTCTATTTCAAGTCATGTACCATAGAAATCTACAATTTGACTTAAATCATTTATTTAACTTTTTTCTTGGTGAAGTCGAATTATCAAAGTTACCCAAAAGAAGAGGATAGTGATGGTTATCTTCCATTAAATGTTACATATGTATAACACACACACACACACACACACACACACACACACACAATGTGGAAAAGGCCATCATTTGTAAACTTAAGACCATCCCCCTCATATTTTTCATGGCTTCATGCCTATAATTTACTTCGTAAGAAAACCTTTTTAAGCATAGGTCCTAATACAATAGGAAGTGATCTGGCTATCACCTCATCCAGAGATTCTGAACCTCGTGGGTGTGTTGGGGTTAGTGGGTAACATATTTCTTATGAATGTTTTAGCAGCAAGCCTTAACATTTACCAGGTTTTTGGAGGTGTTTATGACTCAGAAAGGCTAACGTTTGAGCCCAAGGAGGAAAAGTGATTTGCCCAGACATGTAGTGGCTAAAATGGGACTAACACTCATTTTGCCTAACTTGTGTCCATCACATTATGAAGCCTAGCTTCAAATACATTATGCATCTATTATGCCTAATGACATGACATGTACCCAAAGAGAATTCAACTTCTTACTGATGAGGATGAAGGGCATAACATTTTAATACAACCCAATAGTAGGAATTCAGTGGTGCATGACTTTCTTCCACTAAAATAAATTATTTTCAAGGTTGGCAGAGGTGTCCCACATCTATTGTTATAAACAGTTCCTTCTGTGAGAAATATAAAACATTCTTGAATGCTGACATTGAAATATGCACTTACGTATCAGATATTTTCAAACAGAAATAGAAGCATAGGTATCCATATTCTTTCAAATCTTTTTTTTACATCAATTGAAATCCTGTCTACATAATTACTACTCAACTTTGAATGAATCTCTGCCTATTCAATTTTGACTCCTTGGCAGGAACTCCCATCAAAAATCTTAATTTCTGATTCTGCAGGTTGTTGCTATAAATCATGTTACTCGGGCTCAGAGCATTAAATGTTATAGTGCAAACGTTTCTCAAGAGTCAATATGTACATTTGAAGAGTACATAATTTTTTGGTCTTTGCTGGTCAGAGCTGATTTAGGCCAAGTGAGCTAAATACGATAGGCTATGTATCTGTTCGAAAAGCCCTACAATCTAATCTGCTTAGCTGGTAACACTTTAAAAGGTATAGTTTGGGCATATCCAAGAGCATAGCTCAATTTGATGATTCTGCACTATGAAGCCAAATAAACTCTTCAAAAAGAGATTTTGCAATTTTTTTTTCAATTTCCATAATGAGTCTTATCCAATATGTATTGCTCTGGGCTTAGCTTTGTATTTTTAACTTTCTTTGTTTCATGACATGCTATAATTACATGCTCAAACCATAGGCTACATTTATCTTATTGTAGTTTTCTGGTAAAATACTATGTACTACACACATTTATAGTTGTAAAGTCTATGATAGAGGCAGAAAGATTTATTTAGACCTTTAAATTGGGGTGTGAGGAAAAGAAGGGACAGAAGAATCAAATTTCAGGAGAATTCTGTGTTGAGGGGTATGTGTTAAATGCTCTCATAGATATCACTGCATGAGATGATAGGATAACTATTCATTATCATCTCTTTTATGCTTATATTTTGTAGTCAGGAGCTCTTGGTTCTCTACCCCACCTTGCCACTAACTAACTGCCTGGCCACCAACGTCTAAATGACTCATTTGTGAAATCAGGTAGCTGAATTAGATGATCTTAAAGCTACCTCCTAGCTATTAAATTCTACAATATTCTGCATAATAAGGAACTGGAAATGTTTTCAAAAAAGAACAAAATATATATGCTTTGATTATAGCAGGTTTCTAGGACCACTATCTGTAAGAAATTTGCATATTTTGAAAGAAAAAAGTATTTGGGAGACTTGTGAATCTCAGATTATATATATTTATGCGTATGTGTATATGTATATGTATATATATATATATGTAATATATATATATAAATAATATATATATATATATATACGCACACACACAATTTTTATATTTCTAATCTATATAGTAACCAAGATATTTTTGCAAAAAGAAGAGAGAATAATGAAGAATGTGCCCTGCCAAATGCTTAAATGTTTCTTAAAGCAACAATAATTAAAACAGCATGATACCAGCATAGGCATAAACTAGCAGACCAACAGGTCAGGAAAGAAAACACAGAAAGAGTCCCTAAAGTACATACCAATGTAGTATATGATAAAGATGATATTTCAAATTGGTGGGGAAAGGAAGGTGCTGAAAATATTGTTAGCTCTTTGGGGGTAAATTAAGCCAACATGAAATCCAAATGATATAAAAAGCTAGAGGTAAAAACTGCAGCTATAAAACTAAAAGAAAGGAAACCATCAACAAAACAAAAAGACAGCGTACTAAATGGGAAATTATACTCACCAAAGATGCAACCAATAAGGGGTTAATATCCAAAATTTATAAAGAACCATACAATTTGACACCAAAAACAACAAACAATCCAATTTAAAGATAGGCAGAAGACCTGAATAGACATTTTTTTAAAGAAAACATACAGATGGCCAATGGACACATAGAAAGATGCTCTAATCATCAGAGAAATGCCAAGTAAAACCACAATATCACCTCACATCTGTCAGAATGGCTATCATCAATAAATCAACAAACAATAAGTGTTGGCAAGGATGTGGAGAAAAAGGAACCCTTATGCACTGGTGTGATTCAAATTTGTGTAGCTACTATGGATAACAGTATGGAGGTTCCTCAAAAAATTGAAAATAGAACTACCTCATGACCCAGTAATACCACTTCTGGGTATTTATCTGAAGAAATCCAAAACACTAATTTAAAAAGATATGTTCACCCCTAAGTTTATTGTAGAATTATTTACAATAGATAAGATATGGAAGCAACCACCTAGGTATCCACAAATAGACAACTGGATAAAGAAGAAGTGGTACACATATACAATAGAATATTACTTGGCCATAAAAAATATGAAATCTTACTATTTGTAACAACATCGGTGGACCTAGAGGGTATTATGCTAAGTGAAATAAGTCAGACAGAGAAAGACAAATGTCATATGATTTCACTTATATATAAAATCTAAAGAACAAAATATACAAATAACAAAATAGAAACAGACATAGATACAGAGAACAAACTGATGGTTGCCAGATGAGAGGGGAGTTTGGGGACTGGGTAAAAAAGGTGAAAAGATTGAGAAGTACAAATTGGTAGTTACAAAATAGTCACAGGGATATAAATACAAAATAGGGAATATGGTTAATAATATCATAAGAACTATATATAGTACCAGGTGAGTACTAGACTAATCAGAGAGATCATTCTGTAAATTATATAAATGCCTAATCACTATGACGTGCATCTGAAACTAATATAAAATAATGTTGAATGTCAACTGTAATTGAAAAATAAAAATAATAAATAAGTAAATAAATAAAAGAAAACACAATCTTAGAGTAAAGAAGGCCTTCTAGGTATAACACCAAAGACAAAACTATAAAGATAAAACTAAAACATTTGACTATATAATATTGAAATATTCTACATGTCAAAAAAGCTATAAACAAAATTAAGAGGCAAACAATAAACTCAGAGGCAGAATTATATTACATGTAAAAATATTAATATCTGAAATGCATAAAATATTGAAAATTAATAATAGAGGAGGACAAACATCCTAATGGAAAAAAAAGAAACAAAAGGTATGAACAGAAATTCTCAAAAAAAGAAATACAAATTGCCAATAAACATGATGAAAATATCTCTGTCTCATTACTTATCAGAGAAATCCAAATTAAAACAATGTCAGTAGCAACATTAAAAGGTAAATAATAAACTCAGAGAAAGTATTTGCTTAAAAATAAGGCACAATTTAAAAATAAAAGCATCCAGAGTTGACATAGGTCATTAATTTCACAAGTATTTATTAAGCAACTGTTAACTATCAGGCACTATATTAAGTAAATAAGGATACAATGGTGAATTGGACATGGTTCTTGTCCCATGAAGTATTTGTACAAAGATACAGAAGAACAAGTGATAAGAGTTTCAGACAAAAGGCACTGGCATGCACCATTGGTAAGAGAGTAAATTGGTATGCCTTTTCTGCTGAGTAATTTGGCAATATACATTAAACATCTTAAAAATAGATATGCAAAATCCTGCCAGTCTATTTCTAAGAACTTATCCTCAGGAAATGATCAGAAATACACAAAATTAACAATAATAGTAAATATTTTATGAGTGCTTACTACCTTTCAGGCCTTGTTCTAAGAACTTTACATGGATTAACTTATTTTATTCTCACTACCTTCTGAGATTGGTACTCTTTCACCTCCATTTTACATATGAGGGCATGTAGGCACAAGAAAGATAAATAATTAGTCCAGAGATTAGAGAGCCTGGATTCAAACTCAAGTAGTGCTGCTCATAACCCTTATGCCATCGTGTCTGTGAAAGACTTTAATTACAGCATAATTTACATGTGTGAACAAGTGTAAATAATTTTAACAGATACCAATAGGGGCTTAGTTAAATAAATCCAAAGGACTATATGTCAATAGCAACAATCATGATGTAAAGATTATTTGATGACTTGAGAAAATGATCACAATATATTGTTATGTGGAAGAAAAGAATTTACAAAATATTAATAGTGGTGCTCTTGAGTGAAGAAATTCAAGGTGATTTTCACTTTTTTTCCTTTGATCTTTTTTGTAATTCCCAAATTTTCTACAAAGATCTGTATTCTCTTTATAATCATAAATATATTAATTTAAAATCCATTTAACAAAATGTAACCATTGGAGTATTTTCAGTTTCATACTACACTTTTACCTTCTAACTTGCACTCTTCCTTTTACTTGGGATACTCTCTGCCTCCCATCCTGCTGCATCCTTTACCCTTTCTCTTGACTAGGTCCTATTTATTCCTTATTAAGATTCTGCTCAGGCTCACACCTCCCAAAAGTCTCTGGAGACTACATACATTCCAACCCCTACCCCCAGGGTACTTCTCTTCTGTGTTCCCATAATACCCTGTGCATATCTCCAGCATTCCACTTCACACATTATTTGTTTATCCAATTATTCCCTGCCTCCCATCCCTATCAGAGTCATAGATACTCCCTTTATAGCCCTTGCACAGTGTCTGAATCATAGTGGGTATCAAATAAGTATTTATAAAATGAAAATACATTTTTTTGGTGATGAAAAGAGAAGAAACTCATTTTTCAAAATACAGTTTTGATAGGTTTGTTTGAGAATTGGTGGACAGATTTAGGTTTGAGGCTCAGCTCTATAAAACTCACTGCCATAGGTCACCCTAATATTAGTCTCTTCAACAGCCTAGGTCTTCAATGCCTAAAGGCAACCCCCTTTACTGCTGGTTTCCCTTCTCCTAACCTTTATCACACTGTGTTGTCCCAGTAGACTGAGATCTTTGAGGGCAGGATCATGTTTTTTCATCTCTGTGTGTTCAGCTCTTAGCACAGTGCCTGAGCTCTTCTTGCTGACCTCCATTAACTAATTATCATAAACCTTTTCTTAGTAAATGGTTGTCACAAAAGGCCTGAAGTCCTTTGAAATGAAGTTATCTGGCCAGCAGCAGAATTTGATGTGCCCCTCTCTGCTCCCTGATACAGACAGCCACCCTCTGCTGTCTGTGTTGAGGAACTACAATGCACATTTACAATTAGAAATTCCTTTCTATGTTTTAAACAGCAAACACAAAATTTCCACTTCCAGTACAGGCATTGCAACTTAGGTTGGGGGACAAAGGGGAGCTGGGGGTTGGAGGAATGTCTTAAATTTCATATTATGGCTAAGCCATAAGAACTATTGAAAAAATAGTTGTTATTCTCAGAATTTAAAGTCTGAATGACTGAAAATAGGTAAAGAAGAACAGAGTATGTTTACAAGATACCAGAACAACAGGTTGAAAAGCAAGCACTTCAGAGATTTCTTCTAGTTTATATCTTTTTTCTCCCCAAATTGGTTAGCCTCATAGCAAGCTTCTAAACCTTTCAGTCAGGCCGCCATATTTGGTCAATTTGTATGAAATGCAAGTTTACCACAGCCCTCCCCTCTCACAGAAAAGGGTTTTTGCCATAACCAGACTTCTGCTCTCTCCAGGTGCACACTCCTCCTCTGAAAATCCTACACCTGAAAAACCAGTTGCCTTCAGTGTGTGAGGCTTCTGACCTCAGGCAGTCTGGCTTCTTTATAACCTTGGCCACAGAACCATGCTAATTTGCATCCCTGAATACATCACTTCCCAGCCCTTCTGATGATGGCCAAGACCCAAAGCAGAACTTTCCCAATACCACAAGAGCACAGTTAGATCGGTGTCCCATGTGACTTAAAGGGAACTGGAAACCTCATCAGAGAGGTAGCTTGTAAGATTTCCAACCTCATTTCCAATCATCATTCCTTGTTTCATAAACACTTCATATACTCAGTGAGGACAATGTTCCAAGAGAAATTGGGGATAAGAATCTGCTTGAAGCAGTGTATTTCATCTATGGACATTTTTCGAAGGCTCACCTGTGGAGAGCTGAAATATGACTGGGAAGTTGGCCAACTATAACATGATATAAACACCCAAAGAACTAAAGAAAGCCTTTTACTAAATGATATGTGTTTCCATTTGTTTAGAACCTAGTAGAATACATTCCAATACAGAATAATCATGTAGGATGTACAAAACAATATAGGTCCAGCCCTGGGGTCAAATTGACCCAAGTTCAAAGTATAGCTTTAAAAGTCACTTGTTGAATGATTTAAACTTCAGTTTCTTCATTTGAAAAATAAGGCTAAAAATAGTGCCCACCTCATCAGGGTTTCAAGGCTTAAAGGAGATAATGCATATAAATACACATAGCACAGAACCTGGCACAGAAGTATCCCAAAATATTAATTATTATTTGTGGCAGAGACTACTTCATCAATATACATGTTCTCCACTTTTTCCTGGCTCTCAGGTAGACTACATTTCCCAATCTCCCATGAAGTTAATAGTGGTCATATTTGGCTAATGAAAAGTGGACAAATTAGTGTGCAACATTTCCAGACCTGGCCCTTCTATGCACAACCCTTTGTGTTCTTTCTCCTTCCACCTGCTGGATGTTTTCACCAAGGGCAATTTGGGATGCCCCCAAGCTGAAGGTGTCTGACCCTCCACTTGCCTGCATTCCTAAATGCATACGTAGAGCAGAGCCCTATCATTACTGCCACTAACCAGAAACACCCATATTGGAGCACTATGTAACCAATAATAAACTTTCGCTATGTTGAAGTACTGAACTTTTGGGATTTACTGGTTACAGCAGCTAGAATTATCCTGACAATACCCTGTCTTAGTCACAGAAGAGCTTATCTTAACAAACCCTTAAAGACCTTCTCCACTGTGCAGGAGACATTCAGGCTCAGAGGTATTGCCCAAGTTACTTCGATGGATCTTTTACTTCAGTACTACTTCAGATAGGCTTTGCCCTTTTATATATGATGCTAATTAAAGATTGTACAAAGTTTTCTCTGTTTCTCTAGTTAAAATCAGATCTATTCCTAAGGAAATTTTAGCACTGAAGCTTGGAAATACAGTACTAGAAAGCACAGCAAAACAAAATAAAAATAAAGAAGCCCTTTCTCACCATGGTCATAGCAAAGTAACTGAAAACTACTCTGTGTCTCTCACAGATGGTAATGAGGTTATCATAATATTATACTTGTGAAGGAGTTTTGAAAAATACTTATGCCATATATACTATTATTACTCAGCAATTTTTATTTATTACTAATGATCTGGGAAAATTAATCTACAAGCATTTGTTAAGCCACTATTCTTGTGCTTTCTTAGCCCTGTGCTAGTAATTGTGTGAAACTAACCATCATCCTTTAGAAGGTTGAACCTACCTGTCTTTGTTTGGGCTGCTATTACAAAGTACCATAGATTGGGTGGCTTACGAACAACAGACCTTTATTTCTCACAGTTCTGGAGGCTGGAAGTCCAAGATCAGAGTCACGTTCTGGAGAGGATTCTCTTATAGATTGCAAATGGCAGACTTCTCACTGTGTTCTCATGTGGCAAAAGTGAATAGAGTTTTCTATGAGACCTCTTTTATAACGGCACTAATCTCATTGATGATGGTTCCACCATCATGACCTAATCACCTCACAAAGGCCCCCACCTCCTAATAACGTCACAGAGGGACTTAGGTTTCAACATTTGAATTTTAGGGAGACACAGATATTCAGTCTATTACACTAGCTGATACCATGCAAAAGATTTTAGAAGTGCATAGTTATATGGTACAAACAATGCTAATTCTATAAATATTCAGAGAAGGGAAGGATAAAGTTATAGAAGACCTCTTAGAGAACTGTACTTAGGCTGAAATTCAAAAGGCTCTAAAGAGTTGGCTAAGCAGAGAGACCATATAATAGGCACATATTGGTAATTCGAGCAAAACGGGAGTGATGCCTGGATTATTGACATAATTATGACAGTGGATACCTTGCTTCTACTACTTTTCTTTTCTCATATTTATATAATAATAATCATAATAACAATAATTCACAATGTGCTAAGAACTATGCTAAGTACTTCCTCAGCCATTACCTAATTTCACCTTCACTATAACCCTCTGAGTATGATACTAGTGTCTCCATTCTGCGGATAAGGAAACCAAGATTTAAAGAGTTTTAGTTAATTACCAAGAGTCTCACAGTTAGGAAGAGGTAGAATTTAAATTTGGTTCTATACTCTTAATTGCCAACTTACACTATCAACAACTCATTTGGGAAGATAGTTATAACATCTCCAAAGACAGGTAGTCAAGACAAGACCCAAATGTAGAAAGAAACATCTCTTCTTCCCCTGAATGGGCAAATGAGAACAGTATGGCATGAGTACTGGTTGAATTGGAAGATTTGCATTCAAATCCTGGACCTATCACGAACTAGCTATAACCTTAGGTGATTTATATTAATTTCCTGATTCTCAATTTCCTCAATGGAAAAATAAAATAAAATAATTTCTACCTTTAAGATTGTCATGAAGATTAAATGAGAAATTATAAATTTAAATAAGTTTGAGCTATGTAAATATAACATCATTATTTTTCTTATTACATCTATTTTCATCCTGGTAGAAAAAAGTCAAACATAAATGTTTTTAAGACATAAAAAATTTTTGCAGGAAACCTTTAGACAAGAAGGCATAAATTTAGAGGTGAAAAGACAACCCTATGCTACAGCCTACTACAGGATAGTATAGAGGTAATAATAATGAGTAACACTTATGTGGCTCATCCTTACAAAAAAACACTGAGGTGGATTGTAGATTTTTTTCTAGTGGCTTTTGTTTGTTTCATTTAGTCTTGATTTGCTTTTTGCCTGTCCAATACCTGAACAATCTTCTCTTTTTTGGAAACCTCACTATTGAGTGGGTCTTGATGGAAGGCAGAGTCTCACCTCCCACTACCAATGCCAGATCCAGACATTACCTACTCCCTGAGCTAGGGCATGAGCAGGTTCCTTAAACATGGCAAATTGGATAATCTCATCAAGGCCTGGCATCAAAATGAGTAATGCCTTTTAGCTGTAGAGATAACATGTGATCAGTGGTGGTGCTGCCAAAAGTGGTTTTCATTAGTCTAAAAGCTATAGAAACAGTACTTAACTTGGCTCTGCAGTTGGTTTACCTTGGTTTTTGCCATTTTCTGAGCTTGACTTGCCAACCTTCCTAATACCTTTCCAAGGAATTTCTATTTTGCTTATGTTAACTGGAATTTGTTGTTTGCAATCAAGAATCCTGGGTGGTGAAAGTGAGTAATATTGTCTACATTTTATAAATGAGAAAACTGATAATAATGAGAAAACTGATAAAAATTAGTAATAATGAAGCTGGGAGTTGAATCTTGACAATATGACGAAATATGCTCCACTTAAAAAAGAGGAGAATGTAGAGAGAATTCATCCAGGATACAGAGCATGCATACACATGTGTATCTATGTATGTATGTGTGTGTGTGTGTGTGTGTGTGTATATATATATATATATATATATATATATATATATATAGAGAGAGAGAGAGAGAGAGAGAGAGAGAGAAAGCTTATATGTGTGTATTCACATGTGCATGAACGGATGAATAGATTCTGAAAGCAATGCAGACTCACTGGGTTCAAATCCTGGCTCTTCTACTTACTAGCTATGTGGCCTTAGACAAATCACTAGACTTCTCTGTGCCTTGATTTCTTCATCTATAAGGTAAGGATGATAACAAGACCATTTTCCTCATAGAGCTGCTGGTAGGATTAATATTTGTAAGGCACTTAAAATAGTGTCTGGGACAATGTGCGTATTTGTTATTATTATATGTTTCAAGTTCTTGTGCTGAAGAGCAAATCTTTAAATCCCTATCTAAAGTAAATAATCTTTATTTTCCAATAAAATTATCAAAATCCATTCAAATAAGAACCATTTAATACTTCACTATGCAATGCCATGAATCAAAGAGAATCCTAGAATCCTAGTAATTTCGCAATGGCATATGGTTCAGCCCAGAATGTGTTTAGAAAGGTACTACTTTTAACCAGATTGACTTTGTTTGCATGTAAAAAAGTACAGATATATCCAGTTGTTGTCAAATGGCAAAGGAAGAATTTCATGTCCTGCATCTAGAAAACAGAACAATAAGAATACTAGCAGAAGAGACCTAGAGTACTTCCCTGTCCTAAGTGCACCAGCTCACAGAGCCAAGGAGTAAAAACAGCCAGAGAATTCAGCCAAAATATACTAGGAGACAATGAGGTACACAGCAAGAGAAACTGGCATTGGCAGGTGTACCTCCTATGTACTAGGCACTTACATATATTACCTCATTTAATCCTCACAACAACTCTTGGAAATTAATATTATTATTGCCACTCTACAGATGAGAAAACTATTTCAGAGAAGGTAAGTGACAAGACTATTTAGTGGCAGAGGTATGATTTAAATCTAAGTCTGTCTCATTTCAAAGCACATTTGAAACTCTAACATGAAAATTCACAGGAGCAATGATTTTGCTGGGGAAGCTTCATATGTACAATTCCATAGAGAATAAATCATCAAGTTCCAGACTCTACTGCAAATATAAAACCAAGGATTGATTCAAAGCATTTTTACATGTACTATCTCATATTATTCACCTGGGAGGCTGAGCTTTAATGGTAAAATGCTCCAGGTGTTTAGTGACCTCTGGTAATTAATTCTAAGGTTTTTTAATAGTTGAAAATAATTTAAGCACTATATTGTGCTTTCAACAGGCACATACATCCAGGGTAAGCCATATAATAAACATAACATCTTTCTGAAACATCTATTGTCCTTAAATACCTGGAAGGAAAAGTTATTTAATTTACCTGACAATGTAAAATATTTTAAAAAGTCAAAACAAATATGAACATATCATAGAGTCGAGTGTAAAACCCTATGATATTTTAAGATGAAAAAACAGAATCTTCAAATGAATTTCAAGCTGTGAAAGGCTGTTCCAAGCCAACGGTGAATTCGCACTCTTCTGTTAAGGATACTTGAAGAGGAGGAGCTTAAGAACCTCTGCAGTATTATGTCCTAAATAGGTTTATTCCATCTTGTCTGATAGTTTCACCAATTCTTATGTACATTTCTGTCTGTCATAATTTTCTCGAAACAACAATCTTGAAATTTAGCCTTAGCTCTCTAAGTCTGGAGTAGAGAAAGTTAGACTTTCAATCAAAATTGAAAAAAAATATATAGTATAGGAGACATATTTCTTTAAGCAAAGAGTACCAAATCTGATATTGCAGATATTAGTAAAACTTGTAGCACAACAGTTGCTAACCATATTCTAGGTAACCTCATAGCTGAACGGACACAGCATTATCCAGAATGGGTTGGTTGATATTAAATCTTACAAGGAATAAACAGTGAAAATTAGTTCAAGGACATGGACTTAGAGAACTAACAAACTTTTACTTTAATTATATCCCTAATATTGCTAATTTTGTGAAAATAATATTAGAAATTTATTTTTTCTTCACACGAACCACTAACACTACTGAATTAGCCAACCAATAAGTATTTAACAGAGCTTCGATTTTAGCTGAAACACATGATTGTTTTAAAGCTCACATATCTATGTACTTTTTAAAAAAGTGTTACATGCATTAACTGTATGCATAAACTTTACTTGGGAGTTCTGTCACTCTACTAACTGTTTGAAAGAATTTCTATCTATAACACTAATTAGTGTGTTTATTGCTATTCAACATTCCTAAAATGAGCCTTAGTTTCACAGCATTAGCTTCAATGTAGCAAGCTTAAGGTCCTCTGTCAAGAGAAAAAAATAGCTTTCCTAGAAATGATACATTTTAGAAATGCTCATTGTGCAGTCAGCCGAAATCAGCCTTGTTTTCTTTAATTTGGATGATATTAAGCCCTCAATAGAGTTGAGTGCTGGCTCACACTGGGCTCCTTTCTCTGGGCAACCTGGATCTCAGAATAAGGGGATAATCACAAGCAGCTCTTTGGACTCCCCTGCTTACAATAAGGATTCCGAAGCAAACAATGGGCCAACCTAGTCTACCCAGAGACCTTTCTGTACTTTTAAATGCTGAGCTTCAATTGCCTGGCAAATCTTAGTACATGAGTTTCAGTTTTCTGCTCTGGGTTCTGCTCTATTTGTCCACAAGAATGTGCTGTATAGCTTTCCTTAGAATCCAATAGTTATAATTTTAAATAGGTAAAAAGCAGATTACAAAAATGTTTCTACACTGGAAGTATAATTGTGTAAAAATTATGTATGTCTATGGACAGGGACTGAAAGGAGATGAGAAAAAAGTGAAACCCATTTGATTTGTAGGAGGTGGCAGGACTAAAAACAAGGATTTGTATTTCCTTTTCTTTAGATTTTCATTAACATTCTCAGAGGCTGTGCAAAAGACAGTTAAATCTGTAACTTTTTGTAGATAAAATGTTGATCATCATTCTCTTCATTTAGTGTTTGCTTTACAAGGACAATGTTCCCTTTTCTACATCATCTGAAAGAACAGATTTCACCATAATTTAGAAAGCCTTTGCCAAGAAAATCAATAAAGACATATTTGTACAGAGTCTAGAGTGGGCTGGTTTTCTCCAGGAATGTGTTGAGTTAATTGAAAAGGTTTTGGTTAGAGTTAGCCAGTCGGAGATCACAGCATTGTAGACAACACATACTGTGAGCATGAACTTCGTACAACCTTTCAAATACCTTTGGGAAGGCAGGAAATTGAAATATTGTGCTATATTGGCAACTAAATGGCCATTTATCATCCATGCTAAGTTTGGAGCTGAGAAGAACGATTTGGAAACTCTCGAAGGGACTTTATTAACAATTTCAAAGTTAGACCTAAATATGTAGATTTTCACAGTGTATTTGGGGAAGTCTAAGAGATAACATCTGTGTATACTATTAACATGGCCTCTTTAATAACAACTTCGGCCTGTATTCACACCCGCAAAAGCTGCATTAAAATACATTAAGCTTGAGAGACCAACTGACAAAAGCAAGGAAATTCACAGTTAAAGGGGAAACGTGCCATATGTTCTTCAATACCTAAGAGCAACAGGGTGCATTTGGAAAGTCATTAAAGCGGCACCCAGTTGTGCCTAGGTATTGGAAAACATATGGAATCTTTTCCTCCATGAGTGTAATTTTCCCTGCTCTCACTGAACTCATGTATCAATCTTCACTGTTTGGTCATATAGGGGTTTTTTTCTTAATTACCAGAGCATGTAAAATAAATATTTTTTCACTTTTAAATATCAACACAAGCACACAACGGAAACTGGTTCTCAACTTTTACTGACCGATAGATTCTTGTTATTTATCCTTTCTCAAGGTGACTGGACCAGAGTTCTAGCTGTCCCATATTCCTTAAGGAGTACTGTTTCCTTTCCCCATTCTAGGGATGGAGTCTCCCATGGTGGCTAATATTTGCATCTTCCACTACAACGTCAATGAGTCAACTGGCTGAAATCAGAGTTCTGAGGACCAAAGAACTCTTTCTTCTGGATATTAGCTATTAGGGTAAAGTCTCTTTTTTTTCTTAAAATAAGAGTTTTAGCCTCTTTTTGTGACAAAAATAACAGCCAGTGTGATTTAAAGATGTGTTTGTGAATATAACTGAATCATCTTTCTGTGTTATTGTTTCATTAATTCATGTATTCATTCAGTTGTTGAGTGCATGCCGTGTGCCAGGCATTGGGATTAAAATGATGACCAATGCCTGGGTCCTACTCCCAATGTGATTACTGTCTATAGGAGTAGACAAAACAACAAGCAGGCAATTATCATCCAGTGTGATGAGTGCTGCTAAAGGAGTCACTGGAGGAGGTTGATAAAGCACAGGGGAGGGGCACCTAACTTATAGTAGGGGTTTTGAATGGAGAGCCTGAGAATGAGTGATTACTATGATACATAGCAATTGTAGAGCCAAGCTTATAACTGAATTTATTTAATATAGTCCTCAAACTTTTATCAAGCACCTACTAAACATCAGGCCTGGGACTACTAGACACTGGGAATTCTAACATAGTTTCTGCAGTTTTTAAGCGGGGGGCTGACAGGAAAAACTTGATCCAATCATTGTAAATGAAGTAAAAAAGAGAAAGGAATGGAGAGTCAGATCATGAAAACCATGCTTTCTACTACATCAATAGAGGAACCACAGAAGACTTATAATCTGGAACACGATGTCATCAAATTAGTGTTTTAGAAAAATCATCCTCCTACCATTAAAGAAGAGATATTGAAGGGGGTCAAGAGAATCAGTGAAACCAAAATGGCAGCTGAGACAGAAGAGTATGGATAAAAATCTACTAATCTTTAGGATAGAGGCAGCAGAACTTGATGATTGATTACATCAGGGGATTGGAAAAGCATAATAGATCTGTGGGATGTGGATCCCACATAGGCTCACTGAAAATTAGAGGTGAACTTTGAAATTATATAGCTAAATGCTCTCATTTTTATCCATAAGGAAACTGGAGGCCCAGGATAGTTTAACTGACTTGTTCAAGTCAAGCAATTTATTTTGTGGTGGCCCAGGGTCTAGAACCAAAATCTCCTAGCTCAGAATAAAATAGTTTTTTAAATAAATTAATGTAACATCTAGATAGATATAAAAGTATTATACTTTAAAATCACCAAAGCTGAAAACTATTCTCAAAATTATTTGGAAGTTTCCCATACTTTCCTTGCTTTCTATTCCTACCACATTTAACCCAAACAACAATCTATGTCTTCTACAGCCTCTTTCAGAGGCTCTGAAAATATATGGATGACCAAGTGTGGCTGTATGATGAAATCATGATATTGTGACTGCGAAACATAAACATTTTATGTAGATACTTATTTTGTAATTAGAATTTGAGAAATATAGCATAGTAATACCACAAGATGCATAGTAATGAGTTGAGATACATCTTGAGAAGACTATTTTTTTCCTCCTTGGGTCTCAGTTTCTAACGTATAAAATAAATAAAATAAGATTTATGAACTGTAGAGATAATTAATGTTAGGAGGTAATAAACCCTGAAATGCAGCAAATTCAAAAATGTTTGTGGATCAACAATCTCTTCAAAAAGTATAAAATTGTTACATTCCTTTCCTCTACTCTCAAATACTACTACTAGTTTTGTTCTGGATCACTAATGATAGAACCAACTCAGAAGAAGCTTTAGTGATAAATTAACAATAAATTTGAGTCTGCATATTTCTGTCCAGTGATAGTTTAAATGCTGCTGTCTCAAACAGACATCTTAAAGTATTCTTTACATGTACTTCCAATGTCTTCTCAAATACAATTGTGTCATTTAATGTACCAGAACTATGAGACAGTACATACTCTCAATCATTTTTACAAGGTGGTTACAAATTCAAAGATATTCTGAATCTTCCTCTTCAGTTTAAAAAATTTTACTTGACAAATGAAGCCTATTCTCTCCCTGGCTCTTTGTACTGGGTATGTGGTACTTCTCACTGAGAATTGCTGTCTCCCTAGAAGGCAGTCTAGTGTATAAAGATTATGCTAGAAAAGAGGGATGAATAATGGGGCTGATACACACACACACACACACACACACATACACACACATATACACATATATATACACACATATACACATATATATACACACATATATGTATATATATATACATATATATGTATTATATATATATATATATATATATATATATATTGAAATAACGTATCTCATTCTTCATAAATATTTTCCTGTGACTTCTCACTCATTGGATCAATGTGAAAAGATGAGATGAGAGTGGAGTGATGGCTTCTGATACAATCTAGAACAAAAAAGTCTTTCTTCAGCCTGGATTTTAAACTTAAATTTCTTAAGTCCATAGCAACACAATGATCTTAAAAGCTGAGTTTAGCTGAGGGTTTCTAAATCTCTTTTTAAATGCTGTTGTAACATTTGAATTGTTTGCATAAGCAAGAGTTATCTTGGGGCTCTGAGAATAAAGATTATTAGCCACAGTGTAAAGGAACATAAAGGACATGTCATATAATGAACTAGGCACTCAGGAAGGGGAAAACTCTTCCTATACTGAGGGGATACAATTCAAGCCAATGAGACTAGGGAAACGATGCTTCATCACAGAGAAGGTCAAGCAACAGAAACTCCACATATTGAGGGAACCTTGAACATACTGGGTGATGGTCTACTTTAATGATCATATTCTAATACAGAAAGAAAAATTATACTAGAAACACTGAGTGTGGCAGCATCAGCAGTAGAAACACCTATGTAAATGGTTCTGAAATTATACTTTAATTGCCCACAGCCTGTGAGTGACAAGGAATGGAAGGTACTGAGAGAACTAATGAACTGGAAGAGGTCTGATACAGGACAAGGAGGTTCAGAGAATACAAGACCAAAGGGACTCTGGATTATTGCAGTGTGTTAATGCCGGGAAACAGCCACACCACAGTAGGCATTAACACTGCATTCTCCATTAGTCAGCAGGATGCAGAACATTCCAGGCAAAACCATAAGTTCCTTGTCCTGCTGCTGCCACCATACATAAACCTTCCTCTGTATGCAGACATCATCTTGGGAGAAGGGAAAACCCCTTAATACAGCCCTGACAGAAAGTTTGAACATTGAATGGAATGACTACCTAAAAGGGAGTCTTAAATGAGAAGAAACCAAGTTGCCTTCAGTGGTAAGTTTAAGTTTTTCACCATCAAAAAGATTGAAGATGCTAGAGCAAGATGTGGTAAGTTTTAGGTAATATGGAATATTACATATGGAGCTCATTTGTTTTTTCAATTTCAGTCTTGCAATATTGGCTTGTTGAAGAAATGATTAATCTACCTTTTAAAAGAAAACTACTACCACCTCTCAAAATGATGCCAGTTTCTTGAAAAGCATCTTAAGAATGGAGCTGGGCTCATAGGGAGAATAGAACTTATATTTCTTTTTTCCAGTTTAGTGATCTCTTTTCCTTTCCCCACTAACAAAATTTTTCAAAACAGGTTTGGTTACAGATAACATAATATAAGAATGATTTGGTTATCATTAAAACATCCAGATTTAATTTTGGCTTTGACTATATCCACTAACTCTTCTTTCATAATAAAAATAGATTAGATAACCAGCTATAAAAAGAGCCAAAACACTTTGCCTATTGGCTGGTACTAGCAAGCAGTAGCGTTTCTCACTAACTGTTGTGTTAATTGACAGGGGGCTCTGAAACAATAGAAGAATATGCCAAACAACTTCTTTTCTAAATCTAACTCAAAACTCCAGAAAGGCTTTCATGATGCCATGGCTGACTGATGTCTTTTTTGATGTGATAAAATTTCAGTCATTTTCAGCTTCAGTTGTAATTGCTATGTATGGATAGGGGTTAGGGACTGACTATCCAGTATTATTTTATTATCCTTTCAACTCAGTAATAATATAATAACTTATAGACTTAACAGCTCAGATAAAGAATAGTGGCCTATTGAGAAACTTAGTCTAGTATTTTGCTTTTGACAGGATGTTCTTTCAGATATTTCTTCTGGGGTTAAAAAAAACCCTATTTGAATTATTTGCATAAGACCATATTTTATTGTAATGCGTCTAGTATTTCCATGGTAGAAAATTCAGGAAAATGAACAGCATATTATCATTCCAAACAATGATATTTAGAATAGGAACAGAAAGTCCTCGATCATTTTTCAACCTGCCAACCAAATTAATGCTGAGAGAAATTGTGTGTGTGTGTGTGTGTGTGTGTGTGTGTGTGTGTGTGTGTGTGTGAGAGAGAGAGAGTGTGTGCGTGCGCGTGCAGGTATGTGCACTTATGCATTAGTCTGTGGGCTGGTGAGAGTGTCTTACAGAGATATGGATTTATAATTTGCTACTACCAAAGGAAGCACTTTAAATGGCACTAAGTTAGCTAGGGAGCAGTAGTAAGAAAGCAAGGGTCATAAACTCCAGCGCAAGTGTATGGAATGTTTCACTTTTGTGTACATTTTTCAATCTTAAAACAGCTTTACTCAGGATTTAAGACTTTATTAAAGTCAAAAGGATTGCATTAAGTTCATAGACACGTTTGTTTTATTAATTGAGTCATAAGTTCTGGCTGTCTGCAAACACGTTTGAAAACAGGCATCAGATGGTTTCCATTGCTATAATAGATCAAAAAATCTGCCAGTAAGTCTGTTTGCAGCTCTTAAAAGTTGTTGAACAAAAATGTGTTTTGAGCTATCGACAATTACCTGAGAAAACAACTGGATTCTGTAAGTCAATTTGTTTATATTCCCAATACACTCTCTTCCACACCACTTCCTCTGCTCTTATCATGGACCTCCCTTTACTCCAAGCTATCCTCTCCAGGGTGTCATGGCGATCTTGCTTTAAAACACTTTTTTTTCACCCTCATTATGATGAAATATCAAAAAAAGTGTTAACTAGGTTTTTTTAATGACTTACTGTTGATAGAGAGGGGAAAATAGTAATTCTAGAATTAAGAGAAAGAGTTGGGTTCTTATTACATTATATACAAAAGAATATATATATGTATATACATGTGTGTGTATATATATATGTGTGTGTGTGTGTATGTACGTGTGTGTATATATATATATATGTATGTGTGTGTATATGTATGTATATATATACACATATATATATACATACACATACATATATATATTTGTATGTATGTATATGTATAGTAGATTTAAAAACTACTAGCATTACAATGGAAGTCCCGTATTTACACTTCCAAAATCTACATCCTTCTCTCTGCACCCAGAGGACAGTAAAGACTGTCCTAATTTCTTGTTTATCTCTCATTTGCTTTTCTTTATAGTGTTTATTACATATGTTTGTATCTCTTAACAATAAATTGTTGTTTCCACATTTTGAACTTTGTACAATGAAATAATACTTTATGTATTCTCCTGAAATTTTTTTCTTAATATCATATTCTCAAAATCGGTCCATGATGTGGCATATAACTGGAGTTAGCAACCTCTTTTTACCTCTAGGTTTATTGACATAAATTGACATATATCATTGTGTAAGTTTAAGGTATACAATGTGATGATTTGATACATGTATATACTGCTAAATATTTACCAGAATTAGGTTAGTTAACACATTCTTCACTTCACATGATTACTGTTTTGTTGTTATAGTGAGAATATTAAGGCTTTATTCTCATAGCCACTTTCAAGTATACAATGCAGTATTTTTAACTATAGTCACGATGCTATACATTAGATCTCTATTCATCTTATAGTGGAATGTTTGCATCCTTTGATTCCACTATTTCTGTACTCCTTGGCCCCTGCTAACTGTCATGTTCCTCTCTTTCTATGTGTTCAGTGTTTTTAGATTCTACATAGAAGTGAGATCATGAAGTATTTGTCTTTCTGACTTATTTCACTTAGCACAATGCCCTCTAGTTTCACCCATGTTGTCACAAAAGGCAGGATTTCCTTCTTTTTATGGTTGAATAATATTCCATTGTATATATGTACCATATTTTCTTTATCCATTCACCCATCTACATATACACTTAAATTGTTTCTATATCTTGGCTATTGTGGAAAAATGCTGCAGTGATCATGAGAGCACAGATATCTCTCCAAGATAGTAATTTAATTTCCTTTGGATATGTACCCAGAAGTGAAATTGCTGGGTTATTTTTTAGTTCTATTTATCTCTCTCTTTTTTTACATTTTTAACTTATTTACTTAATTTTTTAATTGTTAGCATTTTATTTTATTTTATTATTAGTTTCAAATATATAGTACATTAGTTAGACATTTATATAATTTATGAAACCTCCATATTGTTTTCCATAGCAGTTGCACCATTTTGCAATATATAAAAGATTTTCAATGAAGAAACAATGCTTAGAAGTTTATATGTAGGGTTTTATTAAACTAGATATTTTGGGATCCCAAAGTAATCTATCAAAGATGAATTAAGCTTGCTTTTCACTGTTATTAAAACAATCAGTTAAACAGTTTAAAATAAGCCAATCAGTCCTCCTTACATGTTGGCACTGTGGCATCATGGCCTCTGTCAGCAAATATGTTTTATGGTTTTATCACCATAATGTTATTACTATTTGGCTAAAGCATTTCTATAGCTGTCCTTTAATCTTCTGCCTTATGTTTGCTTTTTACAGTGATATCCACTATAGCAGTTGTGTGTGCTAAATAATTTAACTATATTGTCATGCTATCTCTTATAGACAAATACTATTATTAATTTTACTTTGTTTAAATAAGGAAAAAGGCTGAGGAAGCTTAAGGACTGTATTTTATTGATCCTAAGAACACATTTCACAGGATGCATCTTGCAATCAGTGGCATCTTACAATCACTATTGTCCAGGCAATAGCCTGGTATGATAGCTATTATTTGTGTGTGTATATACTTGGTCATACTTGTTAATGCTATATCATTCACTTGGATTTTTATGTACAGTGTTAATATTAAATATAATGAATTATATTGTCATTTTAAATGTTTTCCAGAGTGTTCACTCTGACTTGACATGGAAAGGAAAAGGTATTATCTATGCTAAAAGGCACTGGCAACAGAGTGGCAGGGTGTCAATTGGATATTAGTAAAACAAATATATGTATCTTTGGAGTCATGTTCACAATTCCTTATTTTCTTACAAAGTGATTATTGAAGGATTTATAGGACCATGTGGAAGGTACCAGGAAAAGAAAACTTTGCTATATTTTGTTACTGATATATCCAAAAGAATTACCAAGCAAAGCAACTGAAAGCAAGAGAAATTGTCAAATCCCTCCACACAGAAATGCAAGGAATTTCAAGTCATGCAATGAGAGACTTGTGCATGCAATAAGAGCCAACTCATGCACTGCACAGCACTATTGCTAAGGCATTATGTCACTGTTTAATTGGAAAATTCTTTCCTAACATATTAGCAAATAAAATAAAGATGTCTTATATAATTGATGACATCTTGTATTTGATGGCATTGGCATTGGATACCTTGCCCATGGTCACACAATTAGTAAGTAGAGGGGTAAAGACTCAAAAGGCAAGCCTGTGCTCCTAACAAGGAGGCTTGTTTGATTTTGTAACTTCTCTTCTACCTTTTAATAAGCCTGTAAGCATTTTGTAAACTAAATATTAATTGTGCTTTATATTTCTTATTAACTTCATGACCATCTTGGGGATAATTGTAGACTCCGTGGTAGCAGTTTCTAAAGCAGTCAGGAATAACTAAAATTAAGGAAAATATCAAAATAATTAGAAGCGGCTCACAGTGACCCTCAAAATAAAGAGAAAAAAGATCCCCTCTGCATTAAGTTCCCCTCAAAACAGCAGTGAATATGTAGTGTCTTTCATCATTTGGGAACATCAAATAGAAGCCAAATATTGAATCAGTGAGGTTGAAATCTTGGCTCTGCTTGGTCATATTTCATAATCCTTCCATGAATTCAGAGTCTATTGCTTTTGAGAGCTTAAAAAAATAAAACTAAAAATTAAAATAAAATAAAAACTAATCATGATTACTTCAAGGTGGTAATAATGGTTCTAACAGTAATAAATAATTATGTAGTGTCTTATCATTTGTTATACTCCCTCAATTGTATCTCATTTGGTCCTAACAGCAACACTTTATAGTGGTTAAGATCAATGCATTAGAAATCTTTATGCCATCATCTGGATTTAAGTCTCAACCACTTATCAGCTAGTTGACTTTGGGAAAATTGCTTCATTTTCATGAGCCTTATTTTTTTATTTGTAAAATTAAGGAATAATAATAATAATAATAATAATAATAATAATAATATATGCCTTTGAAGGCTGTTATGAGAGTGAAGTGAGAAAATGCCTATAAAAGCAATTCAGCACAGTACCTAAGTACCTGTTATCTAAAGGCTGAATAAATGTAAGCTGTCATTACTATTAGCAAAACAGCCCTGTGTATAACTAAACAATTTTCCAAATGGAAAAACAAAGGTTTCGGAGAGGTTAAGTTAATATCTGAGGACACATAGGTAGTAAGCAGCCGAGTTGGTACATAAACCTAGAAGTGCATTTGCCTTGAGCACAAGCAAAGCATGTTATAGAGAACTTCTCAGAGTTCTCTGTGCCAACTCAATAATGACTATTCTTTAATGATTTTCATGTAACTTGACACATTGCTGCAAGAGCTATTAAAGCTTGAAAATTATTTTCCTCCCTTTTTTTTATAAAGACTGTGGGTGGATAAAGATGGAAATAAAAATTAACTTTGACCTTGTTAACTAGTTATAATACCTGGTTGTCAAAATGCCATAGGCCAATTTCTGTTATAGCCAAAATATCTTTATTACAAAAAAAAGCAGCAAATCCTAGCTATATTACCACAAATTTAAGATATATCTGATACATTTTTTTTTAACAACAAAGAATATGGACAGTGTGTCAGAAGCTTAATGTAAAAGATGTGACCTGTACTAAAAAACCACTTGAATTTTGTATTGTTCTAACCCAGGGTGATTATTCGAATTTGCGTTCAAGCTCTTAATCTGCATAATTAGTTCCAGTAGCTTACAGAAGCAGGCTGAGACCTAATCAAGGAGGTCAAGAGTTGGACAAGAGGGAGCTACAGAGAGGATGCTGTGTTAATCCCTGCTCTTAGGTACATTTTTGTATTCAGGAACCACCGAGCTGGAAACAAAGGGATGACTCAGGGATGCAGAGAAGACATGGAGAGAAACAGCTCTGGGCAGATAGTCGTGTAGATTTCTAGAGTTGTGAGCAATACAGCAGAGGGCAAGGAAGCAGAAAGGGACTGAAACTGCAGATCAAATCAAGAAGATTTCTCAATAAGGACCAGGTGCTTGTAAGAATTCAACAGCTAAGAGAAAACCAGAAACCAGCTCCTTAGAAAGAAAAAAAGTGGTAGTAGAGAACACTAAGTAAACCACACCAGAGGGAACAATACCATAGCAGAGTTAGGGGAACAAAACACTCCAAGCCAGATTTCTAAACTAACTCTGCTGATAGAGTGGGTAAACCTCTTAAAAAGAGAAGCACAGCCCACTAAAATGGTTAGGCAGTCCACCCTCACTGAGTAGCCAAGTCAAGGCAAAGTAGTCAGCTGAAGAAATGGAACCACCTTTGAACTGTGTGCTTTAATACTCACTAGTGGACAGATCCTGTCCTGGAACTGTGGATGTGATCTTCCACAGCAGAAGAATAGGTTTCTGTGAGAATTGAGAAAAATCACATGCTACGGAGAGCAGAAGTTATGGTGCAAGCTTCCCAGTAGGGTGAGCATGCTAAAGAAGGTCCCGGAACTGCTAAAGACATCATGGCTTCTCTCAAGGAAATAATCTACTAAAAACATCAGGCAGTGCATAACTGAGGAGGATTCTGAGTGGAATCTTGGGCTAGGACGCATCAAAGGCTGGTAGTGATGATTACAGAAGACCATCCCTGCCCAAAATATTCTCTATGACCACAGAGGAGTAGTTGCCAACATCATGACAAATACATAGGTTGACTCTTTAATTTTTCTGCCTAAGTAGCTTTGGCATCCTAAAAGACAAGACCATAAATGTATTGTGATAAGTAATTGTACTTCTGTTCAGATATATACAATATCCCTCTCTTTGTTAGACCACCTTTATTCTAATTTAAAACTTATAGAAACTTTTCTTCATAAGATATAAAATGACCTTACTATACACACTATAGCAACTTAAAGCATTCTTGTCTTTAGGTTACAAATGTACCCAGTGCTTCAGAAATGAATTCACTAAATGATAGCTTTCTGGAAATTCAAACTTAATTAATAGATTCTTTTATACTGACAAGCTGACAAATTAGCATTGAGTAAAATTCCAATATAGAATCCATATTAAGCAAACAGACTCATGGACATGGACAATAGACTAGTGGTTATCAGAGGATATTGAACTGTATACCTACAAGTTACTAGATTTCATTAGCCAATGCCACCATGTTAGTCCATGTTAGCATCATTGTACATTCTGTTACATTAATTTATAACTTGTCACTTCTAAGGAGAAAAGAGGCACCCAGAGACCTAGATATACATACACATGCATGTGCATACTCATACATTCACATGCATACTCGCACACATTTGCACGATCATGCACACTCACACACCACCTTCACAGAGGCTCATGCACACGCACTTGTATATATTCACACTCATACCCACATGCACACTCACACATAAAACACACACACAGACACACACACACACACACACACACACACACATATATATATATACATACACTTTTACACACAAATATATACATTCACATATACACATACATATGCATCTAGCAAATGCTATGCATAAATGAGCCACTTTTATTGAATCTACATAATGCTGCGAGTTAAGTATTACTAACTGTATGGTACAGATGAGGAATTTGAAGCTCAGGAAAGTAAAAGAACTTATTTAAGGTCACGCAGTTAGTAAATAGAAGGGTGTGTCTGATTCCAAAGCGTGAATAGCAGTTTTTAGAGTTAGAAGCAAACCAACTCACTCCATAACCTCTTAGGGCTTTCACTAATTACACAATGATTTTAGTTAAGACATCTCAATGCACATTTCTTTGAAACTTAATTTTTGAACTGTGCATATTTTATGGGAAATTTAATTCATATAAGCATAATTCATTTATATCAAAATTCTCTAAATAATGTTTCTTATGAGATATTTGATGTCAAAAGAAAGCTTTTGAATTTTTCAGTGAGCTATTTCAAGCTTTATATTTTATTAAAAACAGGCAAAACCATTGTCTCAAGCTCAGGGAAATTTGGAGTTATGTTTGAGATTTTGTGTGTGTGTGTGTGTGTGTGTGCATGTGTGTGTGTGTGTGTGTGTGCATGTGTGCTAGCTATCATTTTGAAGATCATTTGTTAAACATACTCAATTATTTGAATAAAAATTAATTTGGTGCTTCTAAGTCCCTTCTGTTTTGGGTGCTGCTGTTTTAGCCAAAATTAAGGAAAACATTAAAATAATTACCTTACAATGATTCCATGCTGCTTTGTTTGTTTTCTGGCAAGCTAACTATAGTGACAATATAAACTTAAACAATTGAATTATTCCAAAGAAACTTACAAGAATATTAAACTCCACTAGCTTAGTGATTGATTCTTAGAAAATACAGAATTCACACAGAATAGTGAAGAGATTTCTGAGTAGAAGGGTGGGAGGATGTGTGAATTCTACTAAGATGTGGATATTTTGCTTCAAAACCAAAGCTTCTTAAAAAATCACAGATGTGCTCTAAGGAGATCATTACTGACTTTCGGAGGAGTAATGAGTACTAATTAATCATCTGAAATAATTTCTAACAGCCTTGTTCCCTCTACATATTTCCCTTGATGAAAAACTTTAAGACACAAAATGAAATAGACCACCACATCAGAAAGATTCGCCCTCTGAGAAGTGGCTGAATCAGCTGATTTATAACAGAAACAAAGTAGTTAATAACTTGTCCTGAACCCTGAAACACAGAATTCATGGACAGTGAACGCTTTAATGGGTGTGGTTCTGAGGTGGAATACTTAATTTGATATTTAGACAGTAACATTTCTCCAGTAAGAATGCCTTGCATGGAATGGAGAAGTTGTAACAAAATCTAATGTTTGCAAACTGTATTATAGTTCACACAAATTACCTATTTAAATCTCATAATCACCACTCTATGGAACAGATATTTATTATTGTTGCTGCTGCTATTGTTATGATTTTTGTTAATACTATTTCCATTTTAAAGATGAACAAACTGAGGTTCAGAGCTGTCTAAGCCTTTTATAGCTGAGAATACACAAAGTAATATAAAACTCTAAGGAGAGTCATCCAAACCCAGGCTAAATGGAGATTGGAGGCAAAAGCAGATGTTTCTGAAGTTCACCGGCAATGAAAAAAATGCATTAAAAAAACAGAGCTTATGGTCAACCAAACTAAACCTTACCAAAGGCCTTGACTGTGCCTCTTGGGCTTGCTGCCCAAACTCAGGCTGATCTATGGAGAACCTTTTGTGTTCTCTCTTTCTCCAACACCCTCTACCTCTCTCTCCCTCTCCCTCCTCCCTTTTTCTCCCTCTAACACTCTACTCTCCCCTCCTCATTTTTCTCTCAATCTCCCCCGACCCCAACTTTGTCTCTCTTCCTGTCAGTTTCAGGCAACTTTTAGAGGAAAATAATTTTTTTTCTGGCTTAAAGGTTAGATTTCTGTGGTCAATTGGAATCCAAAACATTAGATGTCAAAGTATCCCTATAGTGCCAAATATGACACCCTCATTCATAGAGTCAGCATAGAAAAAATATGGGCAAAGTATGGAATTACTGATTCTGGTTCTGTTTTATACTGACTGTATACTCTTAGAGAAATGTCTCTGAGATTAAGTTTTTTTTTTCATCTGAAAAATGGTAATGCTACCTTCTAAGACTCTTGTAAGAATTAAATTAAACTATGTATGCTAAATGCCTAGTATAGTCTGTGCATAGTGTCAGTGGTCATTTAAGTTTTAGCTCATGAACCTACCTTTCATTATGATCAAATCTGCTTTATGGAGATTGTCTTTCAGAAAATTCTGTAAGGATCTGTTTATTCCAGGGTGGTTCTAAGTAACCCTACTACAGCAGATGAAGGGGCACCATTAATTTCCATGGGTTCCAGAGAGTAGGAAAAACTTGTCATATTTTTCTAAGCAAGCTCCATCTTGTCCCATTGCTCACCAGCACTGGCCCCCAACACACACAGACACACACCTCTCCATGTACACATTGTGAGAATACCTACTCTGACAGTACCCACAACAACATATTGAGACAGAAGAGTGAAATGGGAATTCTTCATAGGGTTGATACAAAATCTAAAGTTCATGATATAAAATGCCTAATGCAATGTTTAGCACAAAAGTGAAGTTTAAAAATGTTAGCTATTAGTACTGGTATTTCTTGTTATTCAGCTATGGGATATTCTAGCTTCTAAATCTGACCACAGCCTGAACTTTAAAGTTCTTAGGTTCTGACCTATTTTGACTACATTTAATTGTCTTCACCAACAGAGAAGGAGAAAAACATGATAAAGTCCTAAGGGGCTAGAATCATATATTTTAACATTACACAACCTCTCCCCTGATCCCCCAAACTGTTGCCTGGCTCAATGCATCACACAGAGTATGAACTCAGTACTGCTTAAAGAATAAAAGAATGGATGACACATGTTTAGATGTCTCTAAGAACTATCTTATAGCTTCTGGTCAACAATAATAATTTTCTGCTGTGTGCTTATACTCCCATAGCCCTGGGCTTTAGTAGAGTCTACTTAACAAATGTTAGCAGAATCTGTTTCAAAGTTCCCAGTTCTTTTAATAGATATTTTCCCAGCCCAGCCACCTTATCCATCCATGAGCTCCACCTCTCACCAGTTCTGAAACTACAATGATTTCCTCTTCTTTCATTCATCTCCTTCAGTAGAAATCTTACCCTTGGAGGCTCAGCACAAATACCACTTCTTCCAAGAAGCCTTCTTTGATCTCCGCATCTGGAAATGATCTCACTCTTCTTTGAACACCATTGCCCTTTGTACTTCTCTGTTGGCACTTCTCCCATTCCACCTTATATTAGAATTGTAATCCTGCCTCAGCTCCCCTGCTAGTCTGTGAGCTCTTTGAGGGCACAGAAGAGATTTTATACACTTTTGGTTTCTCCAACAATAAATAGCACTTTCTAGTTCATTGATGCTCAATATATACTTGTGTGAACGAATGAATTCAAGGTTCTATAGTATATGACTTGACAAAAGTTGACAAACCAATAGAAATCCTGGTTTAACATGAAATACCTGAAAGGATAAAGCTGTATTATAAAAGGAGGCATAGTACATGACCATATTTCTTTGTCAGAAACATCATAATTAGCCTGAGTATCAGCTAGAGGGAATCTGGTGGGGAAAAAATGTTTCATTAAACCTCCAATAAAATAACATACATTTATAAAAAATTAAATCTTGCTGACTTTTTAAATGATTGTATCAGCATTTCAGTGGATGTCATTTCAAAAGACAAAAAATGCTCAGTTTCAGCCTTGACAGAATTCATCTATCACTTCAACCTTGCTTGTCTCTAAAGACATTCAGAGTTATCTGGTTTGATCCTTTCTCATGACTGACCTAAGCTCCCATGACTGCTACCTGGCAGGTTTGTAGTCAGAGCAGACTGACAGTTGTGGCAGTAAAAATGTTCTTTATAAACAGAAACCAAGACCACATAAATACAATACTTAAGTACCAAGCTTAAGTACCCCTGGGCTGTTAGACCATTAGCTTGTACAAGGTCTGCCCATATTACTATAAAATCATGCATTTGTTCCTAATTTTTTTTTTTTTGCTGCTGTTGTTGTGTTGAGGGATGCTTAATTTTTTTTGAATGAATGAAATACCTATCTGTATGCACTACATAATCTATACCATCATTCTGGGTTTGGTGTTCCTTAGGTTTTTGTTGTCCATTAGTTTTTCCAGTGGCTTTTTTATCGCAATATAATTGATATGTAACATTATATTAGTTTCAGGTGTACATAATAATTCAATATTTATTTATGCTGTGAAATGATCACCACCATAAGTCCAGTTAACATCTATCACCACACATAACTACAATTTTTTTTATTTTGATGATAATTTTTTTAAAAATTTATTTTTATTATGGTGACATTGCTTAATGAAATCCAGTAAGTTTCAGGTGTATAATTCAACAGTAAGGCATATATATATTGCATTGTGTGTTCAACACCCATAGTTAGAATTCTTTCTATCACCACATATTTGAACTCTTTTACACCAACTACTGCCTTCTTTCTCCTTTTCTCCCTACTCCCTGGTGACCACTAGTCTATAGTCCATGTCCATGATTCTCTGTTTTTTTGTTCTGTTCACTTGTTGTTTTTAGGTTTATATCCCACATATAAATGATGTCATATGGGTTTCAACTTTTTCTTTCTGGCTTATTTCGCTTAGCATGATTATCTCGAGGTCCATCTATGAAGATAGCTTTTAAGATCTACCCTCTTATCAACTTTCAAATATATAATACAGTATTATTAACTATAGTTAATAATTTTTAATTAGACCTCTGTATGCTCCCATCAGATAGGTTACTATAGATAGAGTATACCATAGGATCAAAGTAAGCTCTGGGCAAAGCTGCAAAGTCAACAACGTATCTATATTTCTAGTTCTCTCCACTTCACATAGTGGCACTTTCATTCCCATCTTAAAATCCCTCTTCCTCCTGCCCTCTCAAATCTCATGCTGTCTCCTAGTTTTCTAGGTTGCACTGGGCCTATAAACTGCCCATCACCCTTCTTCTCTAATAGCTTCATCTAAAACTGTTCTATTTAGTGTCTTCGTTTTTCAAGGCCCTACTCTCAGCTAAATTTCAATGGGTGGTAACCAGTCATGTGTCACCACTAAGGTAACTCAATGCTTTAATCAGTAAAGTGTTTGGTTCCATGAGTGCATGACTCCCAGAAAACCCTTAGGAATGGATATTTATGGCAGAAATATCAGCCATAAAGCAGAAAGTCTTTTCAGTCTCACCTAATTTCAGTCTTTAACTCCTATTAGAAGGGCCACTTCTGTTATAACTGACAAGGCTAGTCCTCTCTACAATGGTTGAGAAACCTAGTGGAAAATAAATGCAAAGAAGGAATAGTTCAGATATACACTACTGAAAATGGTGCAAATCTAGGTATATATTTGTTATGGCCTGAACATTTGTGTTCTTCCAAATTCTATGGATGAGATCAGTATCTAATAAGAAGAGACACAAGATACCTCTCCTTCTCTCTCTGTTTGTCTCTCTCTGTCTATATGTCTCTGTCTCTGTCTTTGTCATTGTCTCTCTCTCTCCCCTGCCTGTCTGCCATGTTAAGATAAAGAAAGAGGCTGGCTGCCTGCAAACTAGGAAGAGGATCCTCACCAAATCAGCTGACACCTTGATTTTGAATTTCTGAACCTCTAGAACTGTGAGAAATAAATATTTGTTGTTTAAGTCGTCCAGTCTACAAGATACAAGCATGTTCATAGAAGCTTTGCTCATAATTTCTTCAAATTGGGTCAACAGTAAAATAGATAAATAAACTGCATCATATTCAAGCATTATACAGCAATGAAGATGAAATACAAGCGCACTTAATAACATTCATAAATCACACAAATACAATTTCAAGCTAAAGAAGTCAAAATCAAAGGGATGTGCTTCTCTTTGTCAAAGAGGATATCATTTCATCTATATATAGGATAGACACAGTCTAAACTAATCTATTGTTTCAAAGTCCAGATGGTAGTTACCATTGGGAGGAGAAGGTAGTGACTAAGTGGGTCTTCTAGGTGCTATTCAGGTTTTGTTTCTTGATCTGAGTGCTGGTTACAAGAGTATGTTTAGTTTTTAAAAATTGATTAAGCTGACAATTTTTACATTTATTAATAAGTTCAATAAAATACAATACCAATAGAATTACTGTATAAAAGTGGCTTAAATGGAGCGAATAAAAATGGAGCAAAACAAAGACTGAAATAAGGTGGCTGAACTTCTTGGAATAGCTGTAAAGAAAAAAAATAGAAAATGGAAGAGAGAGCCAGGAAATAATCATTCTTATAATGGCAACATTTATTCATTCATTCCATAAAATTTCTTGAACAACCATGATGTGACAGGCACCATTCTGAATGCTTGGGGCATATCCATGAAGAAAACACATACCTCTGCCCTTGTAGCACTCACATTCTATTGGGAGTCACATCCTAGCAGCATTAAGTGTGGTAACATTTGAATGAAACATAGAGGGATCCCCAAGCCTAAACCTACAGCAATTACATTATATCATGCTTTGCTTTACGTGATCTGCAGCTGTATCAAGATACCAGAAGAACTTGTGGCAACCTGTCCAGTCTTCATAGATGGTTTCAAGTGATTGATTCTAAGCAGCAGTGTTCTGAATGAAATACAAGAAATTGTGAGTTACACTCCATATGTGTTCTAAGTCCAGCTTAAAGGACATGTGCTCTCTTAAGCTGACTGAGAAATAGGCTTTGCCCTCCTGCTGTAGGCCCCTCATTCTGGCACCTGTCATCCATTAGGAGACCTCCTACTGGGATCTTTCATCGTTGAAAATATATGATGATTTTCATTACTGCCTAGGCTAATTGGTAGTGAGTATATTTTTAATATATTCCCCTACATAGTGGGCTTTGGATTTGCTTTGAAGTTTCTCACACCAACACAGTTGGACTAAAATCATAGATACTAATCACAGAAACTGAAAAGTTTGGTGTGAGAAGAATCACCACCTTGGTTCTTTATTATAGCCAATTGGGTAGTAGGTACACATGTGAAAGAAAATCTTAGAGCCACTAGTCAAACTATCCCCTGACTGTTTCTGGTCACAGCGTTGCTAGATCTACTGTGTTTTTGTGTCCTTTTGTGAAATTATCATGTGCCTAGTATGCTTTCTAAGTCAGTAAAATAGTATTAGATTTAAAAAGTAAAAAGTATCTCATAGCATAAGTTTTCAACACTCAAAATAATATGGTGAATTCAATATAATAAATACATGCTTTCTAGAGAGGGAGTAAACATAGTGTATAGTGTTTTTATTTAATTAGTTGTTAGCATCTGACTTAATACAATGTTCAGGTTGGAAGTGAAAAGTATCATGAAACACCTGCAAATTTTTTATTTTCAGATGGAGAAACCAAGGCCCTAAAAGGAAGGTCACTGTTGGTGTCAGAGCCCAGTATTAAACACAGATTTCCTAACCACCACCCCAGTACATCCTCCACTCTACTAGAATTGTAAATAAAATTATGTCGCAAACATGACCGCTGCCTTCTACCCTTGCTGTGCATATGCTGTATGTATCCGTGTGTGTGTGTGTGTGTGTGTGTGTTTGTGTGTGTGTATGTTAAGAAAACACACAGAAAGTAAAGCATTTTTGGAATGTTGTCACTATACTTTTACACATAGATTTTTAACTTAAGTTTATTGGGGTGACATTGGTTAATAACATTATATGGGTTTTAAGTGTACAATTCTATAATATATCATCTGTGTATTGCCTTGTGTGCTCATCACCCAAAGTCTAAGTTTCTTTCCATCACCATATATTTGACCTCCTTCATCTTCCCCCACCTTATTTTCCCTCTAGTATCCACCAGTCTATTATCAGTGTCTATGAGTTTGTTTTAAAATAGATTTCTAAACTGAGCTATTATTTAAGATTTTAGGTTTAAAATTTATGCAAAATAAAAATTACACTTTATTTTCTTTTAGTAGTAGGCTGATATGTCCTCAAGTACCTCTTCCCTTAAAATTTAGTTTTTTAATATTAACCTGTTCTATGTTAAATATTATCAATCATCAAAATATTTAATATTATTTGTATAGTTAGTTTTTTTATGAAATTAAGAGTATCTTATTTTTACTTTTATTGAAAATATTTGCGATTCCCAACAATAGCCTATAACCTCTGTGAAGGTAAATTGTGTCTTTCTGTTCACTGTTGAATCCTGAGTGCCTAGTACAGCACCCAGCATGTAATAGGTACTCAATGTTGAATGAATAAAAAAAATATTTAGACTTGATGAATATTTAAATAAAATATTTAAATAAATATTTAAAAAATATTTTTTAAAAATTTAAATAACATATAGCTTGAGTTAGCTATGGGATGTGCATCTGTATATTTAATGTAACTGTAAATAGATTTAGGACTCAAATATGTGTTTGAATTTCAAATAAGCTCTATTTATCTTATTTTCTTCCTCACAGAATGCTAGAACAGAAAAAAAAGTAAGTAAGCAATAATCTAATCCAACTTCCTTATTTTATAGAGGAGGAAATACCCAGGCCTATAAAGAAGGAAATGACTTCCCAAGAATCACATAGCTAGTTAGCAAAAAAGCCTGGGTTATAACCTAACATAAGACCATCGGCTAGTAAACTTTTCTAAGTTTATTTTTTATATTGACTTTTACATCACTAGATCAGTGGATCTCAAACTTATTTTCCCCTAATCAGCAGCATCAGCATTACCTAGGACCTTTGTAGAAATGTATATTCTTGGACCCACTCTGTACCTACTGAATCAGAACCTCTGCAGGTGGGGCCCAAAACACAGTGTTTTAACAGGCTTGTTAAAACAGGCTTAATCCCTCCCCGCTTCTAAGGGGATTCTGATGTACTTGAGTTTGAGAAGCTCTATACAATCTTATAATCTTAAAGATAAACTGATCTATATAATCTTAACGTCTTTCCTGATATTCTATGACGTTCTATGATTTCAGCCAGAAAGGACTGTGTTTTCCAACTTGATTAGTGGTTCGTTTACATAAAAATAAAGATATCTTGTAATTTTTAATTAATTGAGATTGAGCAAAGAAGTCAAGAGTCATGTGATTTTCATATAACCTATTCAGGTTTCTGGCACAGTAAGTGTACCTGGTAGCAAGTAAGTGTTTGTAAAAGTCATCTTAGTATATTGTCTCTATTTCATAGGCATTTATTTCTTTATTTACTAGATAGGCAATATAATCTAGTGGTCAATTATATGGGTCTTGAAATCAGATTGTTCTCGTTTTGAATCCCAACTCTACTACTAACTAGTTGTGTGACCTTGGATACATTACTTAAACCTTTTTGAGTCTCACTTTCTCATCTCTACAACGAGGTATAATTATATACCTACTCCTCAGTATTGTTATGAGGATTAAATTTTAAAAATGCATGCAAAAAGCTTAATATAGTTCCTTGTGTATAGTAATTGCTTAGTAATGACAGCTATTATGATGATGATGATGATCATTAGCATAATAATCATTACCATCATCATCATCATTTGTTCTTAAGTAGGATGGATTATTAATTCGGACACAGATTTGGCATAAATTTCAAACTGGTAAGTATTTTTTTTAGTATTCCAAAGGTTGTGTTATCCATTATAAATTCCTATTTTCTCTCAGTGTTATCTGAGTGTTCTCAGGATTTTTGAAAGTGAGTTTGGGGCACAGCCTATAGAAATGTTTCCCAGGGCTCCCCACATATAATTCATCCTTTAAATCTTTTAAATGAATTTGCCTATGGCAGGTTTTCCTTCCTAAATATAAAAACATACCAGAACACAAAATTATCTCTGAAATATATTCTCATTCGTAGACAGTTTTAGTGAATTTGCTCCCTATCTTCACTAGCTACATGGCAGAGGTGGAAATGGAAGTTTGTGGTAATTAGAAAAACTTGGCTGCCTTGCCCCCACATAGGTTCTATGTTTCACCAAGTCCTCAGAATCTGATTGAAACAATGTAAATCTTGCTTAATCTTCAAACACAGCAACTGGTAAAAAATATATAGTAATGCATATTCCTTCCCAGACCAAAATATCTCCTCTAAAGCGGTAGTCATGCCCCTTTTTCCAGATGTCTCTTAAGTACCAGCAGAACCCTGTGCACCCTCCCCTTCTGGCCAGGATACCAGGAAAGTAGCCACACCTGGAGTGAGTTTGAGTGGCGGTGTCCCATGTAAATTCTCCTTTCAAGTCATGTTAAGAATTTCAATGCTGACAACATTTATTAACAATTCTTCATGTTTCCGTCATTGAGGGAAAAGGAGAAAATAGTCTCCCTGGTGTATTTCTTGTCGGAGAGGCAGGAGTATATTGCAGCCTCTCAATTTTTGAAGTAAGCTACATTTCAGGAGATGAAACAAAGGTAACTCTTAACATCTGCCAATATGTTTCAGTTTTTATATCAAAGAAAGTGAAATAACCACAAATCCTAAAGAAAGAAATCAAGCTTGATAATATATTCAATTAGAATATGTGAAATGCTAGGCTAAGTCTACTTTGTCAAGTAAAATGTTGTCCAAAGACACAAGTGCTTTCAGGAAGAAGTATCTTAACTGTAAGAACCTTTTTGATTACATTTTGAAAGCCTTCAAGCTTAACTGAGCTCCCCAGATGCTCTAGCAAATGTTTGTGAATCGAAGAAAACTTGGTCAGCTTTAGAGGCAAGAAAGAGAGGAAGCATTTGCAAACCAATTGTATGCATTTCTCAAAACCTTTGGTCCAAAGCTTATTTTCATGTAGAGCTACCAGAAAATGTCTATTTTTAGAAAGTAGCCCTTTGCAAGTCTACACAAAAATAAAGCCTATTTAAAATTCCACACTCGTGTAGATGTGGCCTTAGGGAAGACCCATTAGACACAGAGATGATTAATGCTCCTCTCGGAATCTTATTTGCTTCTTCAACTGATTGCTCATATAGAATCTTACTTACTAAGTACTTAAGTATTTAAGTGCCTTATAATTCTTGAAAATCACTACTCACTAGTCTGCCTTAGAGAGGGAAAAGTGGTGCAAGCACACAGCATTTCCTGAACGAGGGAAGCAGACCACCCTCTACAATTCTGTCCCAAACACTAGCTCTACATCTCCCTCGCAACAACAACAAAAATCCAGTCCTGAAATACTGATCCTTAGAGCACTAACCCAAGCAATACCTGTAGTGTTTCTAAATATTGGATATTTAGATATTGGAATCTGTAGAATCAGATTCTTTTAAATAAATATTAATATTTGCAATGAGGGGGAGAGGGAGAAAAAATAATTGTTAATAGATTATAATTTCTAAATGTCTGCTAGACATCTCTCTTTGGATATACTCTGGCACAAGGAATTTAAAATGCTCCAATCCAAAATCATTATCAATCCTTGCACCACCTCCAAAAAGGGCTTGGCTCCTGGTTTCCCTATTTCTAGCCACACTCCACTGAAAACCTGAAAGACATCCCTGACATTTTCCAACTCTCTTAAAAAGCATTTAGTTATTTACTAATATTTCTTAATAGCTATTACTAAATTCAACCTCTTTAGTCTTTCTCTGATTTCTTCCATCCTTTCTATTTTCACAAATATCCCTTTGTTCAGGCCTCCAATTTCTCCCCACCACTAAACAGCTTCTCCACTGCCCCTATCCTTGAATTTTCCCCCTGTAATCAGTACTTCACATCTGCCATGAGAGAAAGAGAGCTTTCTAAAAACACAGGCGTGATCATGTCACTAAAAGCCCTAAATAATAAGAGAAAAGAGGTGAGAGGATAAAGCTAAGTGGGATTATCAGAACTCATGCTTTAGTGCTCAAAATGAACAATTATCCTGATTTTAAGTATACCCAAGTCATTTTTCTAAAAATTACAATTGTTATAGGGAAACTCTTTTTCTCAGTGGTTGTAGACAAGACCATTACGTATTTATATTATGGCCTTAACTACATTATGTCAGGAATTTACTGTATGTAGTTGTATTTCCAGGAATATTTTTGACATGGTTTATCCAAACAAATGCACTGATAGATTCTGTTATTTGAGCAACAAACATTTACTGAGTACTTACTATATGCTAGATGCTGTGTTGTGTGTTTGGGTTACAAACATGTCATTTTTTCTGACTTTCTGAAAGAAAAATAAAATTCTTGAATGAATTTCCATTATCTATAAAGTCCAAACATCTTCTCATAAAACATAATTAAACAAATATTTGTTGAATATTACTCTGAGCAAGGACATTTACTGCTCTCTTCCACAAAGCCTTCTCTGAATACCTTGGCTGCCACTCACCAGCTTCATTGTCCATGGGTAACTTATTTCTTGAGTCTCGATTTTCCTTACCTATAAATGGAAGAAATTATAGTATTTACTTCAAAAAGAAAATGTGAGAATAAACTGCAATCCTGATGTAAAATGTTAAATTCTTAGCATAAGGCCTCATCCATAGTAACTGCCAAAATAATTGTAGCTACTTTGTTATGTTTCAGAATTTTCCCCCAGGGCACTTGTCTTCTAAAATGCAGATGGATTTTTGAGGAGGAATCCATAAAACTTCATCCAGGCTGAGGTTTATTACAGATTTTACCCCTAAGAAAAAAATCCCCAGGGAGAGTACAGGGTACTGAGGCTAGGTAAAGACACATACAAAAAAAAAAGAAGAAGAAAAAATAAGGATGAGACCCAGAGAGGATCAGCTTATACTTCTCAAGCTGGTACTGAGCCAGCTCTGTCCAGCCCATGTCCATTAGTGGAAGTCTTTCTTTTCTAGGGGTCACTAGAGGTCACCATCATGTCCACTGAAGTCCAAGAGAAACTGCAGCCAGTAGCAGCTCTCATTTGAGAGAGTGTTCTGAGTAGCTTTTCATGTGAAGAAGAATCTGGGCATGACACTGTGGTCTATGAAAATTATTTTAAAATTCTATAATTACTTTCCACCAGTGAGCATGAAGAGTCACATTAGTATTTTAAAATCATCTAAACAGCCAAGTGCTATGATTACACTAACTCAACCTAATTTCTAAACTGCTTGAGTAAACTCTTGTTGAATGTTATCATATAAACTCAAAAGAATTCACAAAAGAGAGCAAACAAGTTGGATGTTATATTGAGATGGCAGTGCCTGGCTCTGATGCATTCAACTGCCTTTTTCTGAGATCTAATGTACCTTATTCAATGAGGTTAAGTGACCTCATTCTGTGAGGTGTAAGTTTTTAAAAGAGCCCTTGTATTATTCATTTATTCAGCAGATATTAACTAAGCACTCGTTATGTGCCTGACACATCTCTTGGTGCTGGAAATATGGTGGTGAACAACAAAGTTCTTGCTTTCTTGGAGCTTAACTTGCAGAAAACTGAGACAGACAACTGACACTAAATAAATATGTAATGAAGAGTACTATGGAGAAAAATAAAGCAGCGTGTAAAGGTGAAGAGAACCTGGGGAAGAACTGAGATCTTAAAACAGGCTGGTGCCACCTCTGAGGAGATGGTGTCTGAACACGTAGTTGAAGGAAGTGATGGATCAAACTACAAGTTTATTTGGGGAAAGAATATACTAAGTGGAGGAAGTAGCACGGCCATGAACCAGGGAAAGAAAATTTGAGGTGTTCAAGGACCAATCCACAGCAGAAAGAGTGGGGAAATGGATGGTAAGAAATAAAGCGGTAGCCAGATGCCAGATAAATTAGGGCCTTGGAGGTCAGCATAAGTACCTTAGGTTTTATTCTGAGTGTGATGGAAAGCTATGGGAAGCTTTTGAGCAGTGATAGCACCTGATTTCCCTTTTTATTGTAATGAAATATTGTATTATTTTTAGTTATGGCAAAATACACACAACATAAAACTTATCATCTGAATTATTTTAAGTGTACAGTGCAGAAACATTAATTATATTCATGTTGGTTTGTAACCATAACCACCATCCATCTCTAGAACTTTTTCACCATTCTTAAACTTAATCTCTATTCCCATCAAACAACTTTCTCTTTCCCTCATCCCCTAGCCCTTGGCAACCACCATTCTAATTTCTGTCTTTATAAATTTTCTTCTCTAGCTACCTCATGTAAGTAAAATAATACTAGATTTGTCTCTTTGTAGATGGGTTATTTCACTTAGCATAATGTCTTCAAGGTTCATCCATGTTGTAGCATGTATGCATACTTCATTTCTTTTTATAACCAAATATTTATTGTTTACATAAATATTATATGCATAACTCCCTTCTTTTTTAAGGCTGAATAATATTTCACTGTATGGATATATCACATTTTATTTGACCATTAATCTATCAGTTGGTACTTAGGCTGTTTCCACCTCGTGGCTATTCTGAATAATGCAGATATGAACATGGGTGTACAACGATTTTCATTTCTAAAGAATAACTCTAACTACTGTGTTGAGATTAGACAGTAGACATCAAAACCGGAAGCTTGAGACCAGTTAAGAGGCTGGACGAATGATGATGATGAGAAATGATGATAGTGGTGGAAGAGGTGAGAAATCATCAAACTCCAATTAGATCTCAAAGATAATGCTGGCAATTTCGGTTGAAGTGATGGGTACTTTTCTATGTATTATTTCTTCCAAGGCTAGCATCCGGTTTAGTGGAATTCATTTCTCTCAACTTCCTATGAACAGTCAGAAAATACTACTTCAAGAGAAATCTGTTTATTCATCTACAGTGAGATTGACAAAAGTGCTAAGCAATCTTTAGCCATATCTCACCTGGCTAGAAGCCAAGGGGATTCTCAGGGTGCTGGAAAACCTGAACAAAACACCAAAAAGTTTTATTTTAACCATTTAGGGGGAAAATCATCTAAGATATAGTAGACTTTTCTCTGCTTTTGGAAGAGAGGACATTGAGTATATTTTAGACTTTTTCTGAAAGATCAACTTTAGTACTGCCATATATGTACTATAAACAATGTCTTTAAAGCTACTAAAGTGAACAGGACCACTTTCTCTCACACTAAATGAACCCAGAGTTCTGTACTTTTGATATTTGTATGTTTTCTTATTGGAGTTTTCTGTCCCTTTCTGTGTTAATGTGCCTGTCAGCACTGCTTTTCTTCCTCTTCCTAAGCTCCTACCAACTGGGACAGCAGAGTCCAATACTACACCCTTTAGGTAGTAAGCACTTGATAAGCGCTTGTAGAATGAAGACAGCCAACCATGATTACATCTTGGGTAAGAGAAAAGGAAACTGTTAAAGAATGAGGCCTCTTCAGTGTACAGCTTTGTGGTTGTTGTTTTGGTCCCTAAGGAGTTTCCGGTTTTCTTCCTAGTTTTCACATATGTTCAGGGCATATGACTCTACATAGTTAAGATTTTAGGCCACTGGTGACTAGCAAGAAAGACCTGATTGGGCCATGCATGTCAATCCCGGGACAGCGAAGCCACAAAATGAGAAATCTTTTCCTGTCTCGTCTATTGTGGTTATAGACATACTGTAAAAAGATGTGCAATTTTTTGAAAGCATCAACTGTGTGGCATGTGTCTAAGGAAGTTCACAAGCACATTTTCTATGACAAAAGTAATATGTTATTTTCTTTATTTTCTTGCCAAAAAATGTATTCTGAAATATAGGCTATTTGGATGGAAGCACATTTAAACTAGAAGTTCATGTGAAAATGACAGAATCTTAGAGAAAGAAAGGGCCCAGAGAGATGAGAGAAACAGGAAGATAGGCAAGTGTGGACATGAGACTAGAAAACACCCCTGTTATTACAACTTACTTTGCATATTTTTTAGGGAAATATTTCTTCAGAATTATTTATGGAATTCAATTAGCATAGGCAGCCCTATGTCTGATGAGAAATATATGAGGAGAGATTTAGAACTGGTGGTGACTCTACTAATTATATCAGTTGGGGGGGGGCTTACTTTAAGAGCATGAGAACTGACTCTAAGTCAATAAATGATAACAGCTGGTTTGTGTGAAATACTTGCCATGTGCTTTGTGCTGTGTTAAGTGTTCTAAGTATAACAGATTTAATCATAAATTAATCCTGTGAAGTAGGTACAATTATTATCACTATTTGACATATGAAAAAACTAAAGTTTGAGAAATGGCAAAGCTGGTATTTAAGTCTTGGTTTGCCTGAGGCCAAAGCTAGTGAATCTAACCACTATGAAATACTGCATGTAATAAGAAGAGAATCAGAAGCCCTAGGTCTTTGCTAAGTGCTCAGAACACTAGAGCTGAATGGAACCAATATGGTGACACCATGCATATCCTAGAGCTTTTCAAGGGACCTGGTTTCTGCAAGAACACAGCACCTCATAGATGTCAATAGAGGAGTTAGCACAAACACTAATACTAGCTAAGCCCTAGAAAAATGAAGAGAGGGTAAAAAACGTAAAGAATAAGAACAAGAAATCATGATGCTCAGAGAAAAAGCTAATGGACCAAGGTACCTGATTGCTGTATTCAGAAAAGAAACCATGAAAAGCTGGCAGGTTCTCTAGAATACTGAGCAGCAGTGACAAGGCCACTCACCCACTAGGTCATCTAAGAGAATCTAAAGATCCCTAAGATATCAGTTCAAGGAATGTTTTTCCCAGAAAAACAGGTTTACTGTCTATCTCTTCTCCCCATCAGGATGTAAGCTTCTTAAACACAATAACCATGTCTTATTTGTACAAGAATGTATTGTATTCCCAGTGTTTAAAACAGTGCCTAGAACAAAAGTGCACAATGAATATTTATTGATTTCAGCCATTTAAGAATAAATGAGTGGCAGAGCCTAGTTTGCTACCCTGAGTTGCAACCCAGATGTCTCCAAGTTACCCAGTCTTAAAACACACAAATAAGAGTCTGAGCTCCCAATGCCCTTCGTGGCAGCCATTAGTGCTGTTCATCAAATATTTCCAACTCACTGCTTTCTAGGCACACTGGCAGGATCACACTTTCCCACACCCTTTAAAGTTAGGTGTAGCTCCTCATTTTTCCAACTTCTTCATCCTAGAACAGAATCTGAGTTAGAGCTTTGCAAATTCAAAAGTACGTTGAAGTGATTTTCCCAAAAGAAGAGAGCAGTATTCCCCTTGCAATGAATTCTCAAAGCAGAAGTAAAAAGCTGTTGGCAGCTTAAATAGAAGCTTGTCCCTGCTTCTGATTAATTTTGCTTTTTGTTATGTTTTGTTTTATTTTGTTTTTGATGGAGTTGTTTTTCTCTCTACATAAATTTCTAGAGTTCTTTTTTCATGTAGTGTTATACCTGATCACTCAATGCCCTATGTGCTAGTGACCTGTTTCACAGTCTTGTATGGTAGCCTCAACTTGAGTGTAGGATCCCTAGGAAGGGTAACTATTTCTGCTAAGTTGTAAAGAACAGAAGATTCACATAGAGTTAGGAGTTTAGACTCTAGAGCCAGGTCTCCTGTCACAGAGTAAGCACTGTTTCCTATTAGTGTAATGCCTCTGAGATGACCTGCTGACATCTCTGGTTCCCTTTCTAGAGCTTTGAGATGGATGGATTGCAAGGGTTCATTATCTTTAATGACCAGAGGCAGAACTAATTCTAGGGCTGAGTGCCAATCTAAATTGAGGAAGGGAGCTAAGACCAGTACCAAAGGTGTGTATCTGAGAAGAGGCCATGGAAAATGAGCCAGGTAAGAGATTAAGAACTTCAGGAATCAAGAACAGAAAAGTAGAATCCAAGACAAGTTTGGGACTCAGACCCTTGGCAACATCATGAAGCTGGTACTTATCATTAAGGTGTGATGTGGGGAGGACAGGACAAGCTAATCACCCTGCACTCTATGCAAGTCCTTATATAAGTTATTTCACCCCTCAACATCATACAGCTCCATCAAAAAAAGAGAAGTATTAATTCCATAAGCCAGCATTTTCTAAAATATGATCTGGATAAAACATAAGTTCTTGAGGAAGTTTGTAGGCACATTGTGAAATTTGTTTGAGAATTGTAACATTCAACTAAGTTTTAAATGTGTTTCCTTACTGTAGGGCCTCTAAAAGGATGTTAACATGCAGTATGAATCTCCAGGAGGAAACTAGAGTATGCAACAGCATCACATACATTCTTGAGAAGGGGACATTCTTTTAAGCATCATCTTTTCCTGCCATAGCTCATTATATCTACAAAATACTTTAGCCTCATCATGATGAAGAGGCCATGTGAGTTCAATGCAGTTTGAGGTTGCAGCTACATTTATCTAAAGATACAATTAGTCAGGGAACATCAAAATGGGAACAGAAAAGGCTGCAGAGGACTGCTCCCAACCAGATGGTCGACAAAGTAGAAGTAGAAGAAATCAGCTATGTTATCTTGGGATTTGTAAGAACAGGGTCTGAATTAGATGAGAGAGAATCCTTCTTTGGGAAGAGTACAGGAGTCTCCTGGAGGATCAGCCATTTCTGGAGTACTTGCTCTGTGCCAAGCATGGTGCTATATGCTTTATTTTCAATATTTCATTGAATTCTCCCAACAACCTTGCAAATTAAATATTATTCTGTTGCACAGGTTAAGAAATCGAGGTTCTGAGAGGTTGTATAAATTGCTTTAATTCACCAAGTTTATTCATTTGCAGATCTGAGATTCAAGCTTAGGTGAGATTGACTACAAAATCTGTGGTCTTTGCTCTCCCTCTAGACCACATAACCTCAATAGATCTGCTTTTTGACCTCTTCCTTGTGGGTACATACTCTAACAGTAAGGGAGGAAAATTCCAACAAATAACTCAGAGTTATGCTTGGTGTCTATTCAAGGAACAGTGGAGCATGTAGGGAAGACAGTGTTACCATCAAGTCAGTTTGGTGTGTGAGGTGAAGGGCTGGTCACAAAGTATTCTAAGAGGGGCAATCCCTTGAGCAGAGTGCTGCCTGATAAGAATCACCAAGGGGACAAGGGATAGGTAGGTGGTGACTATGGGGTGTGGAGTACATTCTTGACACAGGAAACAGTATCCATATGGAAACTGTCATAAAAACTTTTCCAAACAAAAAACAAACTTTTTTTTCAAGCAAAATGTCTATATTACAGTTGCTGATAGTTCCGTTTCAGAAGTTCAGAGAACTGACCACCAAAAAAAAAAAATTACAACAGAAACAAAGAACAAAAACCAAAGGCATCGCTAATCTTCCATCTGCACCAATGTTGTAAGAAAATAAACGAGAGCTAAGCAAAACAAAACAATACAAAAATGTCTTAAACAAAAAGGTCTCTTTTGAGACAAGAAGAAAGCTCTGTCTCCCAAAGCCATACTCATGTTTTCCGTGTTTATGCTGTGATGTGACCGGGGCCTCAGAGTCCTGTTGGGGGCCTGTCCCTTATTATGCTACAGAGTTTAATCTGTCTCCATCACTTCCCAGAGTCAGTTGGGAATTGGCTTAAAATGTCAAAGCTTGATTTCAGCTGTGCAATGTCCGCCTTCCAAGCCACAACATCTGAACGCAACCTCCTTCTAGGCAAGGAAACAGTCAATAAGGAAATACCATAGTTAGGCTCTTTGCAACTAGTTGAACTGTGAGGTTTCATTTCCTGATCGCTCAGGTGGAAATTGTAAAAACAATTAAGAGCAATGACTAATCACCAAATCAAAGCAGGTTGCCCAACTCATTTGCAATTGTGTGCTCAGCTCTGTGTGCCAACAAACAAAGACTTGGGGATTTTATTATTTAAACCAATTAAAAGCTCTAGGCAAAGCAAGTAGTCAATTTGTGGCCACGTGGTGGGAAAACATCAGTTGGAAGAGCCTGAGGAATTTCCTGAGCAGAGCCATATGGCCAAAATCAGAATGAAGCACCCAGGATTGCTGGGAAAGTCTGCACTGAAAGCAATTTCAGAACAAAAAACTTCACCCAACGAGAGCACTTACGCTCTGCTTGCCTCTCCCCCTGCCTCCCCACAACTCTTACCTCCCTCTCCTTTCCCCCTCCCCCACATTCTAGCCTTCCTGCAAGGCTGGTAGTTCTAACCAACAGTAAAAGGAAAACGAACTGACGAAAATCCAAACTCTGACTGTTCAGCAAGAGACATTGCTAAATTTCCTGTCCACCATTTGCACTTTTATGTATTTTAGGGCTACCTAGAGAGTTCTTAAAGGCCCAGATGATGAAAATCGGCCGCCCTTCTTCCCAAATGAGGTACACAGTCCATCTGGAGAGGGCACTCACACTTTTGTATAAAGCTGTAGGCCATAAAACAGAGAGTAAAGAATTAAAAACTAAAGCCATTTGGTAGCAGTTATAAAAAAAAGTGGAGGGAGGTAGAGGGTAGTGAAGTGAGGGCAGTTACCTCAGCAAATTAAATTTACAGAATGGATGTTATGGAGTAAGCCTTTACTGAAAGTTCCTTTTCACATCCCCATGAAAAATTTTCTGCTTACATTTTTTTCCTGGCCTACAAGTCCCTTTGCTCGTATCCACTCCCCTCCATGTCTCCCTCCCTCTGCATTTTCCTGGAAAGTCTAATAATTCTTGTGTTCCCAATGGATCTCACTTCTTAAGGTCCTAGTTCCTTTCTCCTTCAAGTTCCCTCCAAAACAAGCATTCTCAGACACTCTTGATTACAGAAAGAGGAAGAACAATTGTACCGGAACCAACTGGAAAATTTTGACAGCTAAGTCAGCTAGCTGCAGCTGTCCTGTACCATGTTGTATTTTATAACCAATGCACTAAGATTAAATAATTTTTGTACATCAATAAACAATGTGGTTTGTGGTATGCAGACAAGTAAATTGAGTAAATTCAGTAACAAGGAATAACAGCTGTAATGTCATTCCTTTCAAAAAGTCTGGCACTGTTAATATTTCCAAAATTAATATGGCACACCTGTTAGTGTATTGCGGGGTGGTCATAAATACAACTCCAACTTTCTGCCACTTGGAGTATGACAGAGGAAAAAGGATAGAAGGGCTGCTAAGCTGTCTACCTGAGTTTACCCTAAACTATTATCTTGCCATGGGAATCTCAATTCTACCTAATTTTATTTCAACAAGTTGGCAGTAGCAGAACCAACTTGCATCGCAGGTGCATTTTTAAGTCAGAGGCCTATAAAGACTGAAGTTGAAAAGCACAGAACTGCAGAATCTGTGGGTTCCAAAACCTCTATTACTAGGAACTAAAAAGTCTTCATAATGTCAGACAGCCCCAGGGGCCTGATTGATAATACAAAGAATCTTCCTTCTTAAACTATTGACATAGAAGATACCATGTGATCAGAGTCATCTGAGAGTCCAGGCACTGAAAGCATATCCCCATTTCTATCTAAGCCAGTGGGAATGGAAATGGTATGTCAGAGAATTGAACTGTTTTGAGTAGATTTCCAAAGAGGCAATTGAGGATCTCCAAAGCTCTATTTTTAGAAGAAATATGGCCTTGTCAAGAGACATTCTTGAAGTCCAGTCCCATGCAGATTTGGGATAGCCCTCAACCTGCGTGAGAGCACCAGGGACCCTGCTTAATTTACAAAACAGAATGCCAACTTTGTCATCTGGATGGCTGTCAAATGTGATAGGCATTACAACTGCTAAACAAGATGTAGATATTCTCTAGAAGAAGAAATGTGCACACCCGAGGAATGAAAACCCTAGTCTCTATGAAATTAGGCATGGCAATGTGACTTACTTTGACCAATGATGTGAGTAAAAGTTCCATGTGTTAATTCTGAATAGAAGCATTTAATTATTTCCATTTAAGAGTGTCCAGAGCTCTCTTGCCCTGGCCTGGTTATCTCTGAAGCATGGTGCTGAGACGATGTCATGAGATGCTATGCAACAACTACATGGAGCAAACCTGACCCATGCTGGACATGTAGCAGGAGAGATCAAAATGTTTTTGCTGTGCTAAATGACTGAGATTTTGATGGTGTTTGTTATCTCAGTGTATTATAGACTACTTATTTCTTTTTATTTACAGAGCTTTACCATAGTCTCATTTTGACTAAAAAGCTATAGAAAAAAACATATTGAAGAGGCAGGCTAAAGAATATGTTGAACATTCAATCCTTTAGACTCTTCAAGGTCTAATTTTATGCCAAATTACATACATAACCAGAAAGTAATTTAACTAATTTACCTTAGATCTATATAGCAATGCATTTATTAAAACTTAAGTTATTATTAAAGATTGATCTAAAACAGATCATTCTCTGCAGAAAACAATGGAATGCTACATACGATAATCTTTCTATCATATTCCATATGATAAAGTCAACCTGAAATCTGATTCCAAAGCAGAAAAATATTTTTTAAATACAGCTTTCTTTTTTTAAACAACTGGAGTCATAGCTTCACTTTTACCTTGGGTATCAGTAAGCCCAGAGCTAAATTTATTATTCCATTTCAATAGTTATTATATTCCTTCTTCCTGGCATAATTCCTTTTGCTTGTAACTCCAGTCTGTATTTTTATCTTATAAATTGCTTTAAAATTGTTTAGAAATATTGATAGCAATAGCTAGTATAAATTCTTTTATATCAAAGGCAGACTCACTTGCAGAGCCAAACAATTTCCACAAAGTAAATCCTATCCATTCACATGAGACCCAATTCCGATGGGTTGCAGTCTCTCTCTCTCTCTCTCTCTCTCTCTCTCTCTCTCTCTCTCTCTCTCTCTCTCCTATCCTCAAAGGGAAGAAAATAGTCTCAGAGGCTATTGATGGAATTTGATCTCTAGAGGTATAAAGATCTTGTTTACTTGATTCAGGGTGAGAAGAGTTAGACTACAAGTTCAGAAATAATCTGATTACCTGTATTCTGGGAACAGCTGACTATGGTAATAAAAGATGATAGGACAGTCTAGGCAATACTGTTGCAAAGGAAACTTTACAATGATGGAATTTACTGTCATAGACTAACTTGGTATTTTATAGTACATAGTCTGCATGAATTGAAGGGAGAGAAAGAAGAAATCCATAAGGTGAACCATTAAATAAAATAACTTGCTAAAAGTCCCAATAAGTTCATTAAATTGTGTTTCTCAAATTAGGGCAGGGTTTCCCAGCCTTAGCACTATTGACATTTTGGGGTGGATAATTTTTTTGGTTGTTGGGGGTTGCTCTCTGCATTTTGCAACCCTGGCCTTGACTTACTCTATACTAATAGCACATTCCCCCAGACATGACAATCAAAAATTGGCAAATGTCAGACATTGACAAATGTCCCCTGGGGTTGGGGATCAAAATTACCCATCATTGAATACCACTGAATTGAGATAATCTTTCATCAGAAACTTCTGCCATATTTAGCCATATACATGCCATACTCTTTTATTGCCTATAAAATAATTACAATAGCTGTCATTATTGTGTATCTACTATGTGTCAGACACTTTACATGCATTATCTCATTGATTTCTCACCAAAGCCCTTTGAGGGACTATTTATCTCGAATTTACAAATTAAAAAATTTAAGTTTAGAAAAAGTCATACAAATTGTAGAAGAAAGACAAGATCTGAGAGACAAGATCTATTTGTCTGTAAACCTATGTTCTTACTCACTGTTCAACCAAGATCAATAATTATATAGGGTAATATTTATCCTGTTTTCACAAATGAAGAAACTGAAGTTCTTCCCACTTCAGTGATTTACCTATAGCACACAGTTAGCCCTTGACAGAATCTAGATTTCTATGGCTCTGAAGACACGCTTTTTTTTCCATGTGGATCTATTAATTGGTTGCTGGGCCATTTGTACCCTCTCCCACTTGGGTGCCAATAGAGGCAAAAGGGTGAGACATCTGGAATCAATGAAATTCGGAGACTGCACCAAGGGAAAATACCAAAGCAGTGGCAATCAGCAAAAGAAAAAAATATATATTCAGTACTGGGGAGGTCATACAGCTACCAAAGTTTGTAATGAGAAGAAACAGCCCAACTACTACTACCACTTAGAGAACCATTTGAGTATTTCTCAGGTAATCCTTGACCCTCACCAGCTTCACTGAAAACTCTAAAGATGGGGGGAAAAAACTTTGTGACCAGGTTCAGTTTTCATAAGACACTTCGAGATTATTCTGCTTTATGTCTGCTAATGACTGAGCCAGACCAAATCATATTTTCTGCAATGATGATAATGAAAAGTCAATATCACATGAACTCCCCACATGCCCAAGCTGGGGTTTAACATGGCAAAATTGATGTGTGAACCAGTGTTGTTATTTAATGTGGTTTCTATCAAAGTGTTCATAAAACCTGGGGCTGCAGCTGGCCCCCATTAGGTCGTTTCTTGGTGAAAGTTTTCCAAGGAAAACTTTTTTTAACAGCTTCATAAAGCCAGGCACAGGGCAGTGCAAGAACTGGCTGAAAGACATGGGACTTTTTAACTTTGACTGAAATGTTAAATGGGGGCTTGTTCTAGCCATTCATAGAAGAAAAATTGGAAAGCATTAAAGGCTAGATTTTAAGCCTTGCATGGTTTCATTAATTTATTCATGTGTTTATTTATTTAATATTTATTTAACACCTACTATATTCCTACTGTGCCAAATGCTGGTAGGAATGAAAATATAAATAATGCATGGATTCTTGGGGATGTGAAGAAGAAGAGATTGGTGAGAACACAAATAACTGTAATTCGAATTCAAAGCAGCCTATGACAAGAGTTTTAGTGCTGAAACTTGTAAACTATTGGAAAAAATTTCTGGTGCCAAGTAGGAATTTAGAAAATGTGTATCTACTTCTTCTATGTGTACAATCAGATACCAATGCTTTGAGAATAATCATGAATTTATTGCTAAAAGAGATTTATCTACTTCACACAAAGGTAGTATTTGGGGTACAATTTGGAAATATTGCTTTTTTGTGTGCTATTGTTTTAAAGAATAGATTTTTATCTTAACAAGTAGATGCATATGTTAGTTTTGTAGATAACAAACATCCTTAAACCTTCTTTGTATGACTATATAGCCCTTCTGCTCTTGGAAAACGCATACTTCAGTTTGAGGAAATCACATTTGTATCTTCTTATGAGTAAAATATGAAAGAAGTCTTCCCATCTGGCAGACTCTCTTATCTAGAGACCCAGACTAGTTCCAGATTGGTATAGTATTGACCGTTCATTCAACCAATCCTTCTATTCAACCATCATGGGTGATAACACGACAGTAGTTCAGAGGAGCAACTTGATTCCCTAGGCCTTGGGGATGAGGTGATCAGGCAAGGATCTATGAAAGAGGCACTCCTGAAGCTAAGTCTTAAGGATGAAGCTTGTGCACAAGTATGAAAGAAGAAGAAAGACATTCTAAAGTGGGGATAGCCTGAGCAAACATGCAGAAGTAGAAACATATGTTTGGGGAATAATGAATAAACCAGTTTGACAGGAACACAATTCAGAGGAATAGTGGAAAATCAAATTCATGGTAGGTAGGATCATATCATAGAGAATCTCAAATACCAGTCTAAGGTACTACATGAAAATAATAGACTTTATATGTTGTAAACATTATACTTGAAAAATTATGGAGTAAGAACTAATTGAGTGTCCAGATTCTCAAGAATTTTGTTCTTAATAGTATCATTCATTATACTAAGTCTCAGAACTGTTCATCCTTCCACAAGATTCTAGTACTATGGAATTTATAGAACTTTGAGAGCCTATGAAAGAAAAGGTCCTGAAAACTCATGGAAACACTGTATCTAAAGAATATGTCCTTGAGAAAAGTAATTAGCATTTACAGACCTTTGCAAGACTTTCGTACATATATTCTTTCATTTAATTCTCATAAAAACCCTAGAAGGTAGGTTCTAATATAATCCCCATTTTACAGATGAAAAAACACACTGCCTCCTAATGGAATCTCTTTGCAAAACTTTGAATCCGGCATCCTGTGATTAATCCATACTTTTAGTTGTTATTCTCTTGAAACTTCCAGTTCCTGAGGTTCGTTTCTCCTGCCTCACCTCCAGCATTCCATTGACTGGACAGACAAGCTAGTCTGGTACTATGCATACATAGTTTATGTGTCATCCGTGCAGGGGAACTCCACCTCAAACTCTCAAATACAATAAACATAACTTTTAACCTTAAGGAAATCCAAAGCACATGGCAACCATAAAAAAATGACATTGGAGAAATTAGCAACAGGTTATCAGAGAGATAAGAATTTCCAGTAGTGTTATATACATTAGTCATGACTAGCCTCTGTCAAAAAAACCTAGAGGATATTACAGTGATGTAGATGACAGAAAAAAAAAATGGGAGCAAGATAAATAGCTACCTGGTGAGCCCAGCAGAAAGACTCAAAATGTTTCTAAAAATTCCAGTCTTCAAACCTTCTATTCACTGACTCCCCTACTTTATCACATATTTTCAGTAATATATGTATTAAATGCTTATGTATATGTCATTGCTTATGACCATCAATGACATAATTACTTCACAGATGAGAAAACTTGTAGATTACACGATCTTTACCTTTTTTAAATCTCGAGTGCTCTGTTTAACTAGTGTGTGAGGAAGATCTTAATCTAGGTCGTTATTGCTCAGGAGCTGAATTAAGAGCCTCCTCCTTGACACCCCTTAATACAGTGGTCTCAAACATGAGAGTCCATCAGAATAACCTGGAAGGCTTCTTAAACCACAGACTTCTGCTCCACCCCTCAGAGTTTCTGATTTAGTAGGTCTGGGTCAGGGCTCAAGAATTAATATTTCTAATGAGTTCCTGAGTGCTCTGTACACCACCAGTCCAGCGACCACACTTGGAGAACAAATGCTGTACAGCCACTCAAGCAATCATCTGAAAATATGTATTTGTTTATATCACTCTTTTCAAATACTTTCAGTGGCTCAGAATTGCCTACACATAAAGTTCAGACTCTAGTGCCTGCAAGTTCCATTCCCTCTTCCTGCTACTTCATCTCTCAATATTCACAAACACAGACCCTTTCATCCAGCCAGGAAGGTTCTGCACTGGTCTCTCAACTCGACACTTTCATTGCTGACTTCAGTCCTTGCTTCATGCATCAATATCCACAACTTCTGGCTCCTGCTCAGTTTCTTCTAACTGGTCTTTTCTGACTATTCTAACTACATTAATTTCCTCCTTCTATAAAGACTAATAGTAGTTCTAATTTGGAACACCCAATTTAGCAAGCAGGTAATTAAACAGTATTACATATCTCTTCTTTGTATCTAAACTCAGTTTCTTCAAGGCCCATGTCTTAAATAGTGTTCATTAGCCTCTCTCTTTAGTACTATTAGCAGGGCTAAACAAACACTATTTACATTCTTTTTTAACATGTAACTTTATTAATTAAGGATGTTTAACATTTTTTAAAACTGGAAAAGCTTGGCACAATAATAAATGGTATATTTTAGCTAATTAGACTTGTTTTGTTTACAAGTTTTTATTTGTTTGTTTTACATTTTTTCATGTTCTGAGAATTTCAGAGGAAAGTTACATTTATAAAATTAGGTTGAGAACAGACGTGACAACATGAGTATAATCTATGCATTTGCTGATCTCTGCTGGATATTCCCCAAGATGCTCACACATGGAGCACAGACCTAATTTACAGAACTTAACTTAACCCTCTGGTAACACAGATGCATCATAGGTGTCTTTGACCCAGATCAGTACTGAACACTGATCCAGACATATGCTAATTAAGATTGCATTAATGATGAAAATATCCTACTTTTGAGGGATGCCTTGGTGAAACTAGGGGGAGATTAAAAAGACAATTACATTTCTTAAATAGACCCCCTTGTTCTCTGTGAAATACTTTGAGGATGATTTGGTTTAATTCCACCTTTTCAAAAAAAATCTCACTTGGGGTAAAATGAAAATATAAAAAGAATAGTCTCCCAAAGCGAATTTAAGCTATTCTAACAGGGACACTGCATATAAAAAGCCAGAAATGTCTTAAACTATGCTATGTGTGAGCTTTTTTTTTCCTATAGAATCTGAATTGATCAAAGGAAAACAGACACAACTTGTATCTACACACATAAACTAGTTTGATTTTTTTAAAGACTCGATTTCTAAACAGATTGCTAACTTGGGTTTGATTTTAGTCAAACATCTGGTACTTTTATTATCAATATTGTCTTTACTCTAGTCTCATATAACCACACATAGATAGCTTCTAGGATATATGAGGGAGTAATCAATCACCAAGCAGTTAGACATCATTCCAATGACAATGCCAATGTTCCACAACCCAATGACATTAGTTTGAATTGGCAATGAATTTCTACTTTAGTTTGGATTTCTTTCTCTTCAAAGACACTCTCCAACTCCAAATACTTTTCTAGACAAGTGACTGCTTAAATGAGGGCAAAGTAACAGGCTTGTTGGTCTCTATGGCAGGCTGTACATAATCACCATAGAAATATATAATTACACCTGTCAACCGCATCTTGTGTAATTGATTCAATGACTAACAATGTCAGTGGCAGGCTAAGCTTTGAGGTCTTGCTGTGAGAAAATACTCATACATGGCTAAATATCTTGGTGTCTTAATTGCTTGTCATACTGCCAAGGCTCCTGTGTTGTCTCTATCTCCACAGTAACAGACTGGAACAGATAAAGCACATTTAATAGCCAAAAAGTGAAATGATGATCTTTTGTTTTATATGTCCTTAAAGAAAATCATGAAGTCATCAAAAATCATATGGCCATGAAGCCATATGTGAAAGAGAAGTCTAAAATATGATTCTGTGCATTCAAAACTAGATGCATGTTTTGTGCTTTTCATAAAAGAATCATCTAATTATCATTATGAGCAGAGAAGAGCAACTCATGCTTGAACACATACAAAGGTACAATGTGATGTGAAGTTTTGATCACAAACACTGCATTTTCAGTCTTTGGAACACATTAAATTCCCTCAACCACAAATCAAGAAAACACTGGAAGCTACTGGCCATTGACAGTTTTTTAGAGGGTGGTTTGGATATCAACATCATTATATGATAGAAGCCACCAACACTGTGGAGCAGCACACCAGTCATAATCATATGTAATGAAACAGACTCACAAATTTAGTGGGCAATTTGATGACATAGGGGAGGGGAGGTTGAGAAGCTGGGAAAATGAGGTGAATGGTTAAAAAAAGTACAAATTAGTAGTTGATAGATGATCACAGAGATGGGGAACATGGCGAAGGGAATGTAGTTAGCATTAATATATTGGCTAGGTGGAAAACCAGAGGAGAGAAGGAGCAATTAGGGAAATCATTTGATAAACTATATAAATGTCTAACCAATGTACTGTATACTTGAAACTAATTAAAATAAATTAATTAATTTTAAAAAAGATAAGGAGTCATGGCTAGTATAACAAAATGCAATAGATTACTTTTGAAATTTAACAAATTATATTCTGTAGCTAGTGCTCAAAAAAATGCAGTGAATAATTGAAAGTTGTCAAGAAGCCTACAGATCGTCATGTTTTATTCAAGATTAAATAACTTTTGATAGACTTTACAGATACAAAGTACTGTTGACCCTTGAACAACACAGGGATTAGCTCAATCAATCACCTAAAGTCAAAAATCCTCGTATGACTTTTGACTCCCCAAAAACTTGACTAATAGCCTACTGCTGACTGGAAGCCTTATTGATAACATAAACAGTTTATTAACACATATTTTAAGTGTCATATGCATTACGTACTATATTCCTACAATAAACTAAGCTAGAGAAAATGTTAATGAGAATATCATAAGAAAGAGAAAATACATTTACAGTACTGTATGTATTTATTAACAAAAATCCACATGTAAGTGAGCCTGTGCAATTCAAATCCATGTTTTGAAGGTTCAACTGTAACTCTCACATCCAATCTCTACCACAATGAGACCACCTCACACTCATTAGGATGGCTACTATCAATCTCCACTGATCTTTTCTATTTAGCAAGCTGTTTTTTTACACCAGTCACACTCAGGAAACTTGCTTTCCAAGGCTATCAAAGCCCATTTGTTCATCAATTCATTCACTTGTTCAGTCATTTGACATACTTTTGAGCACTCACAATGTGTCAGGCATGGTGCTAGGTGTTGGGATGCAAAAAAAGAGAATGTGTTATGAGAGCACCCAAGGATGCATTAACTCAGTTTCAGATGATCAAAAACATTTTCCTGAAAGAGAGGACACCTACCATATTAAGGGGTTAATATACAGAACATATGTAGAATTTCTACAACTCAATAACAACAACAAAACTTGATTTAAAATGGGCAAAGGACTTAAATAATAATTTATCCAAAGAAGATATGCAAACGGCCAATGAACACATGAACATGACCAATGAAAACACATGAGGTACCACCTCAGACCAATTAGGATGACTACTATCAAAAAACAGAAAGCACTTAGTGTTGTCAAGGATAGGTACAGAGAAATTTGAAACCTTATGCAACTGTTGCTGGGAATGTAAAATGGTTCAGTCACTATGGAAAACAATATGGTGGTTCTTCAAAAAAAATAAACACAGAATTAACATATGATCTAGAAATCCCACTTATGAGTATATACCCCCAAAAATTGAAATCAGGGTCTTTGAAAGCTATTTGTACATCCATGTTCATAGCAGCATTATTCACAGTAGCCAAAAAGTGGAGACAACTTGAATGTCCATCAACACGTAAGTGGATAAGAAAATGTGGTAAATACATACCATGGAATTCAATCTTAAAAAAGAAGGAAATTCTGACACATGCTACCACATGGATGAACATTGTGGATGCTATGGTAGGTAAAATAAGGCAATCAAAGTAGGACAAATACTGTATGATTACATTTACACGAGGTATCTAGAGTAATCAAATAAATGAGAAAGAAAAGTGGAGGAAATGAGGAGTTGTTGAATGGGTATACATTTTCAGTTTTGCATAATAAAAAGAGTTCTAGAGAGTGATTCCACAACATTTTGAGCACACTTAACACTACTAAACTCTATACTTAAAAATAGTTAAGATTTTACATTATGGAAGAAAAGAAATAATAAAAATTAGAGCCAAATTAAATGAAATTGAGAACAGAAAGATAATAGAAAAAATTAATGCAACAAAGAGCTGATTCCTTAGGAAGAGTAATAAAATTGACAAATCTCTGGCTAGACTCACTAAGGAAAAAAGAGAAGGAACACAAATAAACAAAATCAGAAATGAAAGAGAAATTATGACATATCACCAAAATACAAAGGATCATACAAAAATAACAAACATAACAACTTAGAAAAACTGGACAAGTCCTTAGAAATATACAACCTTCCTACACTGAAACATGAAGAACTGGAAAAGCTAAACAGTATGGAAATTGAAACAATCATCAAAAATCTCCCAAAAAAATAAAGTTCAGAAAGAGAAAGTCTTCACAGGTGAATTCTACTAAATAATCAAAGATTTAATACCACTTCTCAAATTTTTCAAAAAAATTGAAGAAAAGGCAATACTTCTTAACTCATTTTATAAGGTTAACATTATCTTGATACCAAAACCTAGTAAAAATAACACCAAAAAAGGAAACTGTAGACCAATATCTCATATGAGCACAGATACAAAAATCCTAAGTAAGATACTAGAAATCTGAACACAGCAACATATTAAAAAGATTATATACCATGATCAAGTGGGATTCATCCCAGGGGCATAGGGATGGTTTAACATATGCTAGATTAATGTGATACACCACATAAATATAATAAAGAATAAAAATCATATGGTCATATCAATGGATTCAGAAAAAGCATTTGACATGATGCAGCAATGATTATGATTAAAATACTAAATAAAATGAGGGTTTGTCATTTATGGGCTTTATTATATTGAAGTACTTTCTTTCTATTGTGTCATATTAGTATGTAAGCACTAAAGATCCTGAATTGCCAAAGCAATCCTAAGAAAAAAAGAACAAGGCTCGAGGTATCACTGTGCCTATCATCAAATTATACTACAAAGTGACAATAATCAAAACAGCATGGTATTGGCAGAAAAATAGACACACACACACACACACACATCAATGGAATAGAATTGAGAGTCTGAAAAAAACATATATATAGGCAAATAATTTTCAATAAAGGAGCTAAAAACATACAATGGAGGAAAGAAATTCTCTTCAATAAACGGTGCTGGGAAATTGAAAAGCTTCATTCAGAAGGATGAAACTAGACTGTTGTCTATCACATTATATACAAATTAACTAAAAATGGATCGAGGACCTGAATATAAGAAACAATACATTACATAGAAAAAAACATAGATACTAAACTCATGGACCTTGGATTTAGAAAGGATTTTATAAATTTGACCTCAAAGGCAAGAGAAGAAAAAGCAAAAGCAAATAAATGTGACTTTATTCAACTAGGAAGCTTCTGCACAGCAGAAAAAACCATGCACAAGGCAAAGAGGCAACCATCTGAAGAGGAGACTATATTTGCAAACAATGCCTCTGATAAGGGCCTAATATCCAAAATATAAAAACAAACAATCCAATTAAAAAATGGGCAGAGGACATGAACAGACACTTCTCCCAAGAAGATATACACATGGCCAACAGACATATGAAAAGATGCTCAGCTTCACTAGCTATTAGGAAAATGCAAATCAAAATCACATGAAATACTATCTTATACCTGTTAGAATAGCTATAATCAACAGAACAAGTAATAACAAGCATTGGAGAGGTTGTGAGGAACAGGAACCCTCATACACTGCTGATAGGAATATAAATTGGTACAGCCACTATGGAAAACAGTATGGAGACTCCTTAAAAAATTAAGAATAGAATTATCATATGACCCGACAATCTTCTAAGCATTTACTCAAAAAACTTGAAAACATTTAACCATTTATCTGCAAAGATAATGCACCCTGATATTCATAGAGCAGCATTATTCACAGTAGCCAAGACATGGAAACAACTAAAGTGCCCTAAGATGAATGATTGAATAAAGATGATGTGGTATATATGGTATATATATATATAAAATGGAATGTTAGTCATAAGATAAAATATTTGTGACAACGTGGATGGATCTTGAGATTATCATGCAAATAAGTCAGGCAGAGAAAGTTGAGAACCATACGATTTCACTCATATGTGGGATATAAAAAGGAAAGCAACAAACATGATGGAGACTCATGAACATGGAATTAGTGGTTACCAGAGGGAAGGAGGAAGGGGAGAAATAGATAGGAGTAAAAGGGAACAAATATCTGGTGATGGAAGGAGATTTAACTTTGGGTGGTGAATACAGAATGCATATCAACCAATGCCGCCCCAATAATTAAAAAAAAACTAAAACTAGGACTAGACCATGGTTATCAGACTTCTCTATCACAATGACTTCTCAGTAATATACCTGAATATAATGGAGGTATCTCAGGAAGTGTAACATCATATTATTTTGGGCATGAGTAATCCATAAAATTCTTTCATTGTGTAGACTAAAAAGATTCTGTTATGTGTATTTTTATCACAAAGATTTTTTAAAGGAAAATATATATATATCTAACAATGATTTTTAAGACACTGAACATCAAGTACAAAAGAACAGTAATTCCTGTTTTAGGTTCTAATAGCAAGGATTGGGAACCCAGGGGGAATCTGGTGGTTGCCCTGAGTTCAGGAGATAAAACTGGGAGCCCAGAGAGGCCAGTGTTGTGAAGATTCACAGGACAGAGCCCGAGATGAGAGTTACACTGAAAGAGAGCTCCAGAAATCTGTGGGAAATATACATGTGAGCCTATGATCCATTTTAGCCTAATTGCGGTACATCATACGAGGCATGAATCATTTTTTTGGCATATGGCTATCCACCAGTTCCAGTACCACTTATTGAAATGACTATCTTTCTTTGCCACTAAAATCCTTTTGCATCTTTGTCAAAAGTCAAGTAAACATATGTCTGGGTCTACTTCTAAACTCTCTTTTATGTATCATTGATCTATATATTCACAATATGCCAGTACCACACTGTCTTGATCACTATGGCTTTATAAGTCTTGAAATTGGGTAGTGTAAGGTCTCCAAATTTCTTATCCTTCAAAATTGTTTTGGCTACTGTATGTCCTTTGTATTTTCATATGAATTTTATAATTGGCTTATGAATTTCTACCTAAAAAACTCAACCTGATGAGATTTTGGTTGGTATTATGTGAAATGTATAGATCATTTTGGGAAAAAAATTGACATCTTAATATTATTTAGTTTTATGACCCATAAACATGGTCTTCATTTATTACACTGGTAATAAACAAACATAATAATCAAATGCTACTCTTATTGGTATTTTCTGATGTTATTTAGCAATTAATTCTTACTCAACCATCCAGAGTTAATTTTTTTAGGTTGAAGTTGTATTTGTACCATGTAATACATATATATGTTTAAAAAATAAAATAGGAGTACAAGGCTTATACATGAAAATTAAAAAGTGTATTTTTCAATCTCTTCCCATCAATCTCCATCCCTCTACACACCCAAGTCCTGCTATTCAGGAGCCCACAAGAGTCACCTCATTAGAACAAAAGAGAATACTATCACCCAGAAAATTCCAAGAGATTTAGGAGCTCTGAGTCAGGAACCATAGTCAAAGACCAACTATTAAAACAAAAACTCATGATTACCAGAGGATAGGTAGGGAGGGAGAGGTAGATGGGTTAAAAGGTTAAAATATGTGGTGACAGAAAGAAATTACACACACACACACACACACACACACACACACACACACACACACACGCCTTACTGTTGAATTGTACTCCTGAAACTTACAGAATTTCATTAACCAATGTCATCATAAAAACAAAGAACAAAAACTGCTCCTAGCACTCTAAATGTACAAGGGTTTTAGGAGTTCTATGCCAGGAACCAGAGGCAGAGTTACATATTTTCTAATATTTAACATATATCTTTCATATCTTTCACATTTATTTTTAAACTCTTCATGTCTTTATATTTAAAATGGGATTCTTGCAGGCAGCAAAAAGTTGCTTAATATCTGATCTGACCATGTTTGCTCTTTAACTGGTATTTTTAGACCATTTACATCTCATGTGATTATTAATGATTGGGTTTTGTATTTATTTATTTGTTTGTTTGTTTATTTATTTTCTGTAATTCTTGATACTCTATCGAGGGGGCCTTGCTGAAGATAAACTGCCCCCCCATCAGCTGAGGCTAGCCAATTCTTTTATTTTTAAATAATTTTTAAAAATTAAATAACAGTTGACAAACAATATTATATTAGTTTCAAGTATACAACACAGTGATTAGAACTTCTGTAATTGACAAAGTGATCACCCCAATAAGTCAGGTGGTCTGACACTGCACATAGTTATTACAATATTATTGACTATATTCCCCATACTATACCTTATCCCAAAAACTATTTTGCAGTTACCAAGGTGTACTTCTTAATCCCTTTTCCTTTGTTCCTCGCTACACCAAACCCCCTCCTATCCGGCAACCAACAAAATGTTCTCTGTATCTATCATTTTTTTTCTGTTTTGTTTCTTCATTTATTCTGTTCTTTAGATTCCACATATAAATGAAATCATATGACATTTGTCTTTCTTTATCTAACATACTCTACTCTGCACAGTATCCTGTAGGTTCATCCATGTTGTTGCAGATGGCAAGATTTCATTCTTCTTTATGACTAATATCCCACTATATATATGTATCACCTCTTCATTATTCATTCATCCATTGATGAAACAGGTTATTTCCATTTCTTGGCCATTGTAAATAATGCTGCAATAAACATATGGATGCACATGCCCCTTTGAAGTAGTGCTTTTGGGTTTCTTTGATAAATACCCAGAAGTGGGATTACTGGGTCTTTCTTTGTCTCTTATTATAACCTTTGTTTTAAAGTCTCATTTGTCTGGTATTAGTATTGCTACCTTGGCTTTTTCTTTTCCATTTCCATTTTCATAAAATAATTTTTTTACATGATTGGGTTTAAATCTGTCATCTTGCTATTCATTTTCTATTTCTCATCTATTCTTTGTTTCTTTCCCCCTCTTTTTATGCCTTCCTTTGGATTGAGTATTTTTAATTGTTCCCTTTATCTTTTTCATAGGTTATTAGCTATAACTTTGTTTTTTTATTTTAGTGGTTGCTCTAAGAATTATCATATTCATATTTAATTTATCATATTCTATATTCTAATGATATTACACCACTACATAACTTTAAAGCATTACATGTATATTTCTTCCATTCCAGCTTATGTGCTATTGTTGCCACACATTTAACTTCTATATATGTTATAAACTCCATAGTATATTGCAATTATTTTTGCTTTGAACAGCCCACTATCTTTTAAAAAATATTTAAGTGATAAGAAAATTTTGTTTATATGTACTCACATAGTCATAATTTTCAGTACTCATTATTCCTTTATGTAGGTCTAGATTTCTATTTGGTTTCATTTTCTTCTTGCCAGAAATACTTTATTTAACATTCCTGTAGTGCAGGTGTGCTGGTGATGCATTTTTCTCAGCTTTTGTAGATCTGATACAGTCTTTAGTTTACCATTATTTTGGGATTGGAGGATTTAATTTCCAGCTTTGTTGAGGTATAATTGAAAAATGAAAATTGTATGTATTTATGCTGTACAACTTGATATTTTGGTATATTTCCCTCAGTTTAAAAATATATTTTTGCTGGGCACAGTATTCTAGATTGACAGGTTTTGTTTGTTTTTTTTCAGCACTTAATATGTGTTTCTCCAATGTCTTCTAACTTGCATTATTTCCAAATATTAATTTGCTATCATTCATAACTTTCTTTGTATGTACATAAGTACAATTTTTTCCTCTGCCTAATTTTTTATTTTCTCTTAATCACTGGCTTTGAGCAACTTGATTATGATCTACCTTAGGTAGTCTTCTTCAAGATTTTTGAGGTTGAGATTTGCTGAGCTTCTTGTACCTGTACATTTTTACACTTTATCCAATTTGGACAAAATTCAGCCATAATTTCTTCACCTATCCCTTTTTGGGACTTCCGTTTCACATATCTTAGATACTTGAAGTTTCCCATCAGATCATTGGTGCTCTCTTTAATAATTTTTCTGTCTTTCATTCTTTCTGTGTTTTATTTTGAAAAGTTTGTATTGCTTTCTTTTTAAGTTCATGAAAGTTTCTGCCATGTCTAATCTGCTCTTAATCTTATCTAGTGACTGTTTCATCTCACATATTGTATCACCTCTAGAAGTTTGATTTTTGTCTTATTTATATCTTTCATGCCTCCACTTAACATGTTCATACTTCTTAAATATGTGGAATGTAATTAGAATAACTATTTTAATGTTCTTGTTTACTAATTTTATCATCTATATCACTTCTGGTTTAATTAAAATTGTTATTTTTTTTACTCCTCACTCTGTCATATTTTACTATTTCTTTGCATATCTGTTGATCTTCAACAGTTTTATTAAGACATCACTAACACACTATAAAATTAATTAATTAAAGGTATAAAATACAATGTCTTAGTATATTCATAACAGTAATTTTAGAATTTTTTCATCCTTTCCAAAAGAAATTCTGCATTCCTTAGCTATCGTTCCCTTCAAATCTATCTCAACCGAACCCTACCCAAGACCAAGGCAACAATAGTCCACTTTGTATCTCTCTATATTTGTATATTCTGGGTAGTTCACATAAATGGAATCATAAAATATGCGGTCTTTTGTGACTGGCTTCTTTCACTTAGCATTATGTATTCAATTCATCTATAGAGAATGACATCAGAAAAATGGCAGAGTGAAAGATGTCCCACATCTCTCCATTTAAAACAACAATAAGCTGAACATCTAAAACTCAACAAAAACACCAAACCTGCACACAAGCACGTCTGAGCAAGGGATCTATATGTAAGAGCTTCCACAGGTCAGAATGCCGGGAGTTGGGCGGTAGACTGGGAAAATAAAGAGTTTGCCTCTCATAGCCAGAGCTCCCAACTGGAGAAAGGACAGGAGAGAAAGTGTGATGGGTTCCCTGAACAGCCTTGCCTGGGAGAGCTGTTAGCCCTAAGCACCAGCACTGTCAGGAATGAAGGTGGAAAGCAGAAAAGTGGAAACAGCACAGAAGCAACAGTTGATTATTACCAGGCACAGATGCAAAACATGAGGCTGAGCTGAAGCCCCACTCCCAACTCAGTGAGTACCACATCCCATGTCTTTCAAGACTGAAAACCTCAGAGCCTCACACAAATCTCAGCAAATGCTACCAAAACTGTTATTAACATTGACAAGGACTGAGACTGAGGGTGGCGAGTGTGATTAAACATCTATAAGAAAAAAGATAAGGCATTGTTAAGGCTTTATCTAAAGCAGAGATCCAAGAGGCTTAGACATAACCTACTGGAAACCAAAGGAAAAGTGACATTTTAGCAACAGACTAGAGCAAGACTTTTATATAATAAATATGCTTTCTAGAAAAAAAGTAAAATACACATCCATTAGTGTGCAGGCAGAGAAATAACCCATTAAACACCATGAACAGCAAAGGTGACAAAGCAGATCAGAAAGAAAAAGGAAAATTCTCCAGAAAATAAGTTTAAAGACATGGTAATATGTGACATAAGTGACAGAGAATTCAGGGTGGTACTTCTGAAAATAAAATGAGATTCAAAACAATTCATATCAACAATGCCAGGAATAGAAAAAACAACTAGATCAACAGAATGAGTTTTTTAGCAAGGAGATGGAAACCCTAAAAAAGAACCAAATAGAACATCTGGAGATAAAGAACGCACTGAAAGAGATGAAAATTGAAATAGCAAGTTTGGGAAATAGAGTCAACCAAATGGGGGAAAGGATCAGTAATATCGAAGACATAAATCTAGAAATAAATCAGGAAGAAGAAGAGAGAAACCAAAGAATGAAAAATAATGAGAGAGAATTACTAGAGAATTAGACGATATCATCAGGAGAGGAAACATAAGAATAATGGGCATTCTTGAAGGGGGGAAAAAAAGCAGAGATTAAAAAGCAGTTTCAGAAATATAGTTGACAAAAAAATTCCAAATATAAGAAATGAGCTTGGAATTCAAGTAGTCAACAGAACATCCATATTATCACAACCCAAAAAGGCCTTCTCAAAGACACATTGTATTAATATGATCAAAAATCAATGACAAGAAAGAATTCTCAGGGCAGCCAGGGAAAAGAAGATGGTAACCTATAAAGGAAAACCCATAAGAGTATCATCAGACTTCTCAGCACAGACCTTACAAGCCAGAAAGGAGGGGAATCAAATAATCAAACTATTAAATGAAAAAGAACTATCAGCCAATAATAATATATCTAGCTATGCTCTCCTTAGATATAAGAGAGAAATAAAGACCTTTCCAGATATACAAAAATTGAGGAAATTCTCTATTATGAGGTCTGCATTACACAAAATACTGAAAGGGGTCAGCTCACCTAAAACAAAATGACAAAAAAATACAGAACTATGAAAAAGGCCACTAACAGGCAGAGAGAAGCAGAGGAGTGTAACTCTAACTAAGAACAGGGCATTATAAGTGCAACAATAAGAAGAGATTTGCTATAGTAAGATAGTAATGAATGTTTAGCAAACATAGGGACAAATTGGGATAAAAATAATAGAAAAAAAGGATAATTCAAAGATCCATATTTGAAAATAGGAATGGAGATAAAGGACATGCAAAAGAAAAAAATACACACACACACACACACACTATCATCTACATATACATAATGGTAACCACATGCCAAAGATTTAGAAATGATGTATACAACAGAAAACAAGAAGGACCAGAGAGAAAACCCACAAACCCTAACCAAAATAAAATAATTAAAAAAAAAAAACAGACACACAGTGACAAAGAAGCAATAGAAACACCTAGATACCAGAAAGCAAAAGATAACAGACTATAGGAAAAACTTCATATTTCAATAATTACCCTAAATGTGAATGAACTGAACTCAACAATAAAAAGGCACAGAGTTGCAGAATGGATCAGAAAACAAAACCCAACCATATATTACCTCCAGGAGAAACATCTCAGTTCCTAAGACAAATGTAGACTCAAAGTGAGAGGATGGAAAATAATATTTCAAGCAAATAGCATCCACAGAAAAGCAAGAGTAGTGGTACTAATATAGGACAAAATAGACTTTAAAGTAAAAAAGGTAAATAAAGATACTGCAGGACACTTCATAATGATCAAGGGAATCGTGCACCAAGAAGACATAACACTTCTTAATATCTATGTTCCAAATCAGGGAGGCCAAAATATATAAAGCAACTACTAACAGAACTAAAGAAAGAAACACACCAAAACACTATCATAGCAGGGGACCTAAATACCCTACAGTCAGATATGGACAGTTCATCCAAACAGAAAATCAATAAAGAAATAACATCCTTAAATGACACATTAGACCAACAGGATATAATTGACATTTACAGAGCCTTTCATCCCCAAACAGCTGCTTACATATTTTTCTCCAGTGCACATGGAATATTCTCAAGGAACAACTACATACTGGGACATAGAGATAGCCTCAACACATATAGGAAGTTTGAAATCATACCAACCACATTGTCTGATCATAAAACTTTGAAACTAGAGATCAACTGTAAAAAGAAAGCTGAGAGAACCACAAATAAATGGAGATTAAACAATATACTACTGAAGAATAACTGGGTCAGGAAGAAATAAAAAAGAGAGATTAAGATATACATAGACATGAATGATAATGGTAGTACAGCATATTGAATCTTTTGGGACACAGCAAAAGCAATCATAAGAGGAAATTTCATATTATTACAGGCCTATTTCCAAAAACAAGAATGAGTCTAAATAAGCAACCTAATGCTTCATCTTAGAAAACTAGAAAAGGAAGAATAAATGAAGCCTAAAGTCCATAGAAGGAAAGAAATAATCAAAATAAGAGCGGAAATAAATAAAATTGAAAACAAACAAAAAAAGAATAGAAAAAATAAATGTAACAAACAACTGGTTCTTTGAGGTCAGTAAAATTGACAAACCCTGGCTAGACAAACTAAAGAAAAAAGGAGAAAGGACACAAATAGACAAAATCAGGGATGAAAGAGGGGAAATTATGACACACACCACAGAAAGACAAATGACCATACGAGAATACTGTGAAAAAGTATGTAATAGCAAATTTAATAATGTAGAAGAAATGGACCAATACTTAGAAAAACACTACCTTCCTAGACTGAATCAAGAAGAACTAGAAAATCTAAATAGACTGATTAACATTATGGAAACTGAAACAAACACCTACCAAAAAGTAAAAGTCCAGGATCCGATGGCTTCACCAGTGAATTCTACCAAACATTCAAAGATTTAATACCTATTCTCAAACTCTTCAAAAAATTCAGAGAGTGAGCAATACTTCCCAATTCATTTTATGAGGCCAATATTACCCTAATATCAAAACATGGCAAAGATAACACAAAAAAAGAAAATTACAGTCCATTAACTCTCATGAACACAGATGTAAAAATCCTAAATAAGATATAGTGAACAGAATACAGAAACATATTAAAAAGTTTAAACACCACAATCAATGGGTTTCATCGCAGGGCACAGGGTTGGTTCTACATATGTAAATCATATCAATAGAAGCAGAAAAAGCCTTTGACAAGATACAACATCCATTTATGATCAAAACACTTAACAAAATTGGTATAGAAGGAAAGCACCTTAACATAATAAAGGCCATATCTAACAAGCCCTTAGTCAATATTATGCTTAATGATGAAAAACTAAAAATCTTTCCTCTAAGACCAGGAACAAGGCAAGGCTGTCCTCTGTCACCAAGTGTTATTCAATATAACATTGAAGGTTCTAGCAAGTGCAATCAGGCAAGAGAAAGATATAAAAGGCATTCAAATAGGAAACAAAGAAGTAAAACTATCACTGTTTCTGGATGACATGATTCTCTATGTAGAAGACTCTAAAGATTCTGCAAGAACACTACTAGAAACAATAAGCAAATATAGTAAACTTTTTGGATACAAAATCAATGTTCAAAAATCCACAGCGTTCCTATACTCTAATAAGGAAGTGTCAGAAAAAGAAGTGAAAAAATAATTATTTTTCAATTGCAAAAAAAAAAGAGAAAACATCTAGGAATAAATCTAATGAAACATATGAAGGACCTATATTATGAAATCTATAAGACCCTATTAAAAGAAATCAAAGATACAAAGAAATAGAAAGATATTTCATGTTCTTGGATTGGAATAATCAACATAGTTAAAATGATCTTATTACTTAAAGCATTATACAGATTTAATGTAATCTCCATCAAAATCCCATCAGGATTTTTTTAAAGAAATAGAACAAAAAACTCATCAGATTTATATGAAAGCACAAAAGACCCTGAATTGTCAAAGTCATTTTGAGGATAAAGAACAAGGCTGGAGGCCTCATTCTGCCTGACTTCAAATTATACTACAAAGCGACAATAATCAAACGGCATGGTATTGGGAAACAAACAAACGAACAAACAAACATACAATAAACAGGTACACAGACCAGTGGAACATAATCAAGAGTGCAGAAGTAAACCCATATTTATATATGGGCAAATAATTTTTGACAAAAAAGCCAAATCTAACTATTGGAAGTGAACACACTGTGTAAATATATATATATATATATATATATATATATATATATATATATATATATATATGTTAAAATGCACAGCTGAAACTTATCAGATTTTGTTAACTAATCTCATGTAAAAATAATTAATTAAATTAATTAATTATAAAAAATTAAATTATAACTGAAAATGTCAAAAAAGTGATAACAAAGATATTGTTTTTGAAGATTTATAAAGTTATTTCTCTTTGATATGTTTTAATTTCTTAAATTATAGGAAGAAACTTGCTTCATGCATCATGAAAACAAAGATTCTAATTTGTCATTAACTATTTGTCCATAGTACAGGAACTAAGAAACAAAGAAAATATATAAAAATTAAAAATCAAAGCCATCTGGCCTTATATTCAGGGACTTCCAAGACCACATGCTGATCTATAAATAAAGATGTGTAAAAACAAGAATGTCTTCATTCTTGGAAAAATACACAAACTCAAAATCAAAATAGATAGCTATGCTTTTTCTGATCTAAGTCTGATGTACTCAAGGTATAAATTAGCAGACAGTATATTTAAAGTAGACAGAAACTAACAAATCATGCAAAACTATCATTTTTAAAAATTAATTGAGAAGATAACATGAAGCTAACCCTAACTGCACTGGTTTTAAGGCCAAATTTAGAGGACTAAGGAAGAAAATGCTGAAAGTGAATTAGTAGATAAGGGCTTTAATTAAAACTTCTAAAATACATTACTGCTTAGAGACTATTATATAAATTATTACAGAACCACAATAATCTTTCTCTTATTATATAAGTTATTATGGAACCATAATCATCTTTCTTTTAATATAGGTAAAAGTTAAAGTTACACTTAATTGTAATGCATTACTGGATTAAATCATTTTCTCTTTTATTTCTTTCTTTAGAAGCTATTAACACAACCTTGGTTTGAAGGCCAACTCTGCCACTTATTGCTGTGAGGCCTTGAGTAAAAATATACCTTAAAACTTCATTTTTACTTATTTTTTCATCAAATTAAAGAATGTGCATTGTTTTAAAAGTCAAATATTATTCAAAGATTATTTTCATTTATAATGAGAAACAGCAGTCCCCTGCCCTTTCCCTTCTCATTACCTAGTTTTATTTTGTATTTAAATGTTTATTATATTAAAAAAAAATAAATGAGTAATATACAAATACATTTCCACTGGGAATAATTCAATTCATTCACAAATATAGAAAGCAAAATGTTCACATGTATGTGAAATCATGCGATATTTGTCTTTATCTGACCCATTTCATTTAGCGCAATAGCCTATAGTTACATCAAGGCAATATATTTTCTCATCCACTTCCTTTTAGTCTGTGTGTGTCTTTTAAACTGAAGTGAGTCTCTTGTAGGCAGTATATCTAGGGGTCTTGTTTTCTTATCTATTCAGTCACTTTATTTTTTGGTTGGAGCGCTTAATTCTTTTCCATTTGAGGTACTCATCGATAGAAATGTAATTATTACCATTCTTTATTCCTGATTTTGATACATGTTTTTTCTTCTTAAAGAAGCCCTCTAACATTTTTTGTAATACTGGCTTGGTGTTAATAAATTCCTTTAGCTTATTTTTTGTCTGGGAAGCTCTTTATCTGTCCTTTGGCTCTAAATGATAGTTTTGCTGGATAAAGTATTCTTGGATGTAGATCCTGGGTTTTCTTCACATTAAATATTTTGTGCCAAGCCCTTCTGTCCTGCATGGTTTCTTTTGAGAAATCAGCTGCCAGTCTTACGGTTGCTTCCTTGTAGATGATGAACTGCTTTTCTCTTGCTGCTTTTAAGATTCTCTCTTTGCATTTAAACTTTGACATTTTAATTATGATGTGTCTTGGTGTAGGCCTCTTTGGGTTCCTCTTTCTTGGAACTCTCTGAGCTTTCTCAAGTTTTGTGTCTACTTCCTTCACCAGGTTAGAAAAGATTTTCATCATTATTTCTTCAAATAGCTCTTCAACATCTTTTTTTCCTTCAGGCATCCCTATGACATGAATATTTTTACATTTAATTGTGTCCCATTGGCTTCTTAAATTAATATTATAGTCTTGGCTTCTTTTTTCTTGCTGTTCTGATTGAGTGTCTTTGGCTTCTTCATCCTCTATATCAGTGGTTCGGTCCTCTTCTTTATCCACTCTGTTGATTTCCTCTAACATACTCTTCATCCCAGATAATGTTTCTTCATTTATGAATGGTTCCCTTTTATAATTTCCATTTCTAATTTTATGGGGTATTTTTTTTATTTTTTGTTAAAGTTCTCACTGAATCCACCTACATTTTCCCTAAGTTCATTGAGCATCTTTATAACCAGAGTTTTGAACTCTGCATCTCTTAAATTGCTTGACTCTATTATTCCTGAATCTCTGTTCTATTCTCTCATACTGTTTCTGTTTCTTTGTCTTCCAATTTTGGTTGCCTTTCTGTGTCTGTTTCCATGTACTAAGTAAAGCTCCTAAGTCTCCCTGTCTGATTGGTGTGGCTTTGTGTAGTAGGTGTTCAGTGGCACAGTCCTGAGAGGAGCTAAGCTGAAGACCAAGTTTAGCCCCAGCCTGTGCCCCTCTGGGGCCACCTGTTAAAATTCAGCAATCAACCCAGGTGCTATGCTTATAGTTGCCTCAAGAAACCATGCTAGAAACTGAAGCCAGCTGCCACCAGTGTGAGTCTTAGCACTGCTCAGCAAGAAGCACCTGAGTCCTGAGGATACAACTGGATTGGTGCCGTGAGCTGTGGAATGCAGAGTTTCATGGAATCTTCTGGGCAGAGAGACCTCTGATATCTAGTTTGGTAACATCTCCGCTATGGTGATGCTGGGTCAGCACACTAGGATGGGGGAGGGCTCAACAAAGGAACAATAGATACCGCTGACATTTCTGCCCAGCAGAGAGTCTCGCCTCTGGCCCTCACTCCAACAATTCAGTGTCCCCCTGTAAGTCCCTGGTGCCCACCCCCGCCTTGAACAGCCACCCAGTGCTGGTGCTCAGAGCGAGCTAGTCTGTCAATGCAAAAGTCTGCTCGCTGACATGGTGCCTTTAAGAGGCGTCTGAAGCTGTCCCACTCAGCTGCTTGGGACTGGCAGCCTCGCATCTTTACCACCTCCTACCTTCTGCCATTGCAGGTTGATTAATTATTTTGCTCCCTAGTCATATTGCTTCTGTTCATCTAGATCCCAGGCGACTTTCCTTACTATTTGCTCCGTGTTTCTGTCACAACTTTGATTTGGTTGTAAGATGGATGAATAAAAGCCTCTATCATCTACACCATTTTTCCTCTGGGAGTACTTCTTATCAGAAGCAATCGTTATCATTTCTTTGCCTGCAGGATTAGTCGTGTTTTCAATCTTTAGAGCAGGGCTTTATTTAGAATGTGAAATATTCCGCAGAAAAGATTCTATAAGGGATCAGAATGTTCAATACTCAATCTTAGAAGAGCAGAGAGACCATTTGTCTTTTGTCACTTGTGCCTAAAACTCTATGCAAAGTCAAATACTTAATGAAGGGTTAGGGAAAACTCCGGACTGGTATCAGGTATGCAGAGCACAAGTCACCACATATAGCGGTACAGGTTATTTAGTGCACAAGGGCACTTTAGCAGAGATAACAAGTGAAGGCTGAAACCCATAGTTCTGCCTCCATTTACCAAACCATGCACTTTGACATGGGGCTGTGTCTGTGGGGAGAGGATACTTTTCCAATTCAAACAAAGGTGCCATATGCCATTAGGTAATAAAGATGCCTTCAGCAAAAACCGATTATAATGTGGTGTTGTAAAGTCTTATTCTAAATTACAATAGTTTAAATTCTTGAAATTGCCCAAGCAACAAACTTGATGCAAGTAAAAGAAGCAGCTAGTAGATTAGGCTTAACCTGAAAATTATCTGGGTGCAAAAATAATGACAAAATTTTGTTTCTGAATACTAGAAAGTCAAAAGACAAGCTAAAGATATGTAGGAAAGATTGTGAGGGAAGAAAACAAATAATTTGGCAAAGTCCTACTTCAGCCCTTGAGGCAATAATTATATTTAAAAAGAGGTGCCCACACTGTGTGGCCCAGGTTATCAATTAGGATATCATACATTTTGTTTTGGGTAGAGATGAATGATACATAAACGAATTGATCCTCCAGCCTGTTTTAAAAAGCAACTTTCGGCCATGTCATCAGGTCAGGACATCCTCAAATTAACTTTTCACATCTGCTACACAAATAGAATTCAGATTTACAATGATGAGCATAAGAAAGTTCTAAATTACCAAAAAGAAGTAGCATTTATATTAGATCTAGCTTAGATTTTGCTATTCCCATTGTCCCACAAGTCCATGACAATTGATAATTTTGAAGTAAGATATATGCCAACTCAGTATTAACAAGACAACTAGTGCCCAGGACCATTCTTCAGAATGTATAACATATATTATTGAAGGTCAGAATGTCTATTATTAGCTTATGTTTAGAAGATTTTCAAATAAAATAATTCTAATCACTGATTTTATCCATTTAAAAAGTACAGGTATTCTTTAACACGTAGCTTAGTAATTTAAGAAAAACCTTGTTAAATGAAAGGCATAGTGAAATACTGAAATAACCTTTTCTGACATAATTTGAATAAAAAGTGATTACTTTTAAGTCATTTCACAGCAGATCCATATACTCCCCCATGTTTATATCCTTCTAAACAAGCAGAAAATTCAGATCACACAGTCAGCTAGCTCTCTATTTGCATTCTTGATTGGCATGATGAGGGCTGCATCACAGTTTGTGAATATCATGTATTACATGAGACCAAAAAGGAGTCTATCCAAACCTGCAGGATGTGGAAGGCAATCAAGCAGCATAAAGGAGATGAATTGCAAGTTCTTTGAGAACAGAATCATTATGAGCTTAACAAGCATCATTCTCGGTTATATCTATTTTAATGGTGTTAGTATGATATTCATTGTTGCACTATGAGCTGTTGTGATAGATTGAGATTTACCAAGATGATAAATATTTTAGAGTGACATCTGAATAATTACAAGGATTTGAATGGTGCTATCTATTCAATAGTCCAACTCCTGTGCATGGACAAAGGAAGGATATATTTTTGAGCTGAGCAAAGAATAGAAAGAAAAATCAATTTAATTAAATGCAAAGAGGGTCAATAAAATTATAGAATGTCAGAGCTGGAGAGAACTTTAAATATCAGATAGTTTGTTGTTTCTGCAAATATTTTATCCCAATGCTTCCATGATAAAAAAAAATGGTATGTAGCTCTAACAGCCTTGGAATATCGTCTCAGAGGCCAGAAGCATGTTTGAAACTTTTTTTAAAATGCCCCCTTATATCTTAAAATTTGCTTTACCTTTGAATTTCAATTTCCTAATCTGTAAAATGATGATTATAATAGTGTTTACCCCATGAGCTGGATTTTAAGACTAAATAAGACTGACGTATAAAACACTGAACATACTGTCTGCCACATAGTAACTGCTCATTTAAGAGTCAATATTTTTATTTATAACAAAGAAAAACTAATTGTGTTTGCCACATGTGAAAAACAAACAGGATGGGGGTGAAGCATGGAGACTGACTGAAAATATTGGCAAGAGAGGATAATGATAATCATGGGTCCAGGGCCCATAAAAGGTTCTTGCAAGAAGTGACATTGAACCTCATTAACCTAACTACTTAAACTGAGGCACATGTATCCCTAGCAATACACTGGAAGTGACTTGAAACCATAGGATAAACATGGAGCACCTTCTGTACCAGCAATTTTATTAGTTATTAAAAGAGAGCAAGTATTATCAAAATAATTACATACATATTATGGAGTAAATACAGATTTTTTTATATGAATCTTTAAAATAAAACATGAATCTTCAAAAAATGTCTCTCTCATCCCTTCCTCTAGGGTTTGAGTTTACACTGTTTGGAAGTTATGGATATTTCATTGGAAAGTAGGAAATGCACTGAATATCATGCACAAACCCATTATTTGTCACTCTTCTTTTTCGTAGGTTCATTCAGTGGAAGTCTCTCAAACTGTAAGCTCCATGAAACATGAATCTTTCTCATTTCAAGTTTATTCTCAGTTCTTACTTCAGTGTTTGGAACACAATATAATGGTTGAATAAAGGATGGCTGTATGGTTGAGAAGGATGAAAGAATGGAGTATGTACTTTGTTATTTTTCTCTTGTATCTAGAATCTCAGTAATAGTACCAAACTAATTCACATTAACAGCCAATTAAATAGGGAAGCTCTAATCTGAACCTGAAGCCATAGTCAACCTAGGCATCTTGGGCTAGAGACAAAAGGGATGGATATACATCCCCAAATGCCATGTTATCCCATCGCTATAGTGTGCTCCCCAAGGCAGAAAAGACAAGTTCATATGATGTCAGGCCACTAGACTGTTCCTTATGTTAGAATCATCACATGGCAAAAAGAGGGCACTCTCTCTCCTTCAATCACTGGCAATGCTTTCCCAGGAGTGCAGCTAGCCTTGTCACCATCAGGATTCATTCAAACTCAAAGGGAATATGTTTAGGTTGCCAAACAAGAGATAAGAAAGGTGTGTGTGTGTGTGTGTGTGTGTGTGTGTGTGTGTGTGTGTGTGTGTGTACAAGTATGTGAGAGTGTCTGTGTATACATATACTACTGGAGTTCTTTATTTTGATGAGTTAAAGTCTGTCTTCCTTTCATTTTGGTAGCCAAGTGATCTTATACAAGCTACTTAACTTTCTCTGAGCCTCAATTTCCTCATTGGTAAAAGTAGGATAATACTATCTGCTCTGTATATTATATTGACTTTCCAATATTGCTTTGAGGCTGAAAATCAAAATTAGATAATGCATGTGAAGTGGTATATAAACTGTTAAAAGCTATACAAATGCTAGAGGAAGTGTCTAACATACATACATACATACTGGCAGACCATTTTCTCCTAATTTGTGATGTTTTAAATTAACAGGATCAGCAAAACTTATTTATTAAGATTTAACAATATTACAGTACAGGAGGAAAATCTCATTCTTTTCTACTTATTCATATAGCTTGGACTGTAGTATCAAAGATTCCAAGAAGGTGGGGAGGCTGATTTCCTCTTTGTACTTGTATCTATACCACCCCCACTGGGGGCCAAAAGACAGTAACAAGACTGCCACTCTATAGGAGGCAAGAACCCAAGCCATGGTTCTCACTACAGAATGACATCCAGCAGTTGTTAATTACATATTTCCATTAATGGGATGAATCCCATTGTCTTCCTGGATGACAATCTCCCTTTCAATGCATAGCTATTTGTTCTGCACTCCTTAGCAATCTAGTGACTATGTTCTGACATTTATACTTCCTTACTATTCTTGAAGCTTAAAAAAAAGTTGCTCTTCAACAACCATAGAACTTGCTGCACTTGAGTTTTTTTCTCTTAAGTTTTTAAAATAAAAAAATGTTTTAAAAAGATTTACATTAACCAGAAACATAAATAGCATACCTTTTCTATGACAACTTACTTTTTAAAGCCTCATCACATCAGAGTAGAATTTTCTTCATTCTTTGGAGCACAAATCAAAGAACAATCATACAAACACATTCATAGTTGACTTCTATGTGTTTTCTTTGGCAAGGAGACTGGATTATCCGATGGACTTCTCCAGAAAGACCTGATTACACACCTCACAGAGTTATTTTCTACATAGAAAAAATATGTGAGAAGGCAGTCACAGAAACCACAATCTAGGGAAAAATCAAGGAGGATGAAGATTTGAGAAATGAAAATTTACTAATTTTTTTCAGAATCAGTAACTACAAAATTATGCCTGATAGTTTAAAACATTTTGTTGGAATGTGGCACATACAAGTATTTTCTCAATTTCTATGCAGGAAGATAACTTTTACAACTCCAGTAGAGGAAGTGGCAAAGTGTCCCAGGCATGAGATCAAATTTAAAATAAAAGATACACACCTGAAGGAAAAACGTTCATTTTTAGGAGAGCTAGAAAATAGGCAGACATGAGGCCAAGAATGAGGAAAAAGAATGGTGACCATGTAAGAGGACAGCCATAATGTCAAACAGGAATGAATATTTGAAAGTCAAAATCATGTTTGTAAATTCAATTTTAAAATGGATAGAGAACTGGATAAATGAATAGATAGATGAATAAGATAGAATATAGGAGTTATAGAGTCTTGAAATATTATAAGTACCTGATTTAAAGCAAAGACGTTTTAGGCCAGATATTACCAATTCCTCTCAAACATCACTTTAGGAAGATCATTAATCCTTAAAATTTCATTGATTTTATTCTATATCCACAAAACTACTCTTTAAAGTAAATACCATTGCCCTGGCGTGTGTCTGAATAGCACAGTGGATCATTTTGCTCTGTCAACCTGCATATACAGAATGCTTTCATGTCATGGTACGAACATAATCCTGAAAAGGATGAGATAAAATGCAAAAGTACTGTGTTAGTTTTCTACTGCTGCGTACTTAGTGGCTTAAAACAATACTCACGTATTATCTCAAGGTTTTCATGGGTCAAGGGTTTAGCTAGGTGCTCTACTCAAGGTCTCAACAGATAACATCAAGGTATTGTCATGTCACTTAAGGCTTGGGTTTTTCTTCCAAGTTCACTAATTATTGGGTAATTCAGTTCTTTTTGGTTGTAGAACTAAGGCTCTCTGCTCCCAGAGGCAGCCTGCTAATCCCAACTATGTGACCCTCTTTACAACATGACAGTTTGTTTCTTCAAAGCCAATAAGAAAGCAATTATCTGACTTCAAACATCTCTCTCTAGGGAAAGCCTAGACATTTTTTTTTTAAGTTTCACCTGATTAGGTCAGACTCACCCAGAATTCTCTCCCTTTTGACTAATTCAAAGTAAAATGATTTGGGACCTTAAATACATATGCAAAATTTCTTCACATTGGCCATGAAATATAACCTGATCACAAGCGTGAAAACATTTTATATTCACAAATATTACCCACATCCAAGGATAGGGGATTACACAGGGCATGTATACCAGGGAATAAATATCTTGGGAATTAGATTTCTGGTCAAGATGGCAGAGTAGATAGTTGCTGTACTGGCCCCCTTTCACAACCACATTCATTTTACAAGTAAACTACAGAACATCACCTGAAGTTTAGTAGAACAGAAGTCCTACAACTGAGGACACACAGAAGAAGCCACTTTGAGGCTGGTAGGAGGGGCAAAGATGCAGAACAGGCTATTCACCATACTCATGTGTGGCAGTTAAAAATCAGGAGGGATATCTCAGCTGAGGAAATTTCCCCTAAGGAGCAAGGGATCCCAGCCCCACCCCAGGGTTCCAGATCCTGGAAGAGAACTCTCTACAACTTCTGGCTGTGAAAACCAGCAGAGATTGTGGCTCAGTGAGATGAAGGGATACAGAAGTCACAGGCATCCGTCTTAAAAGGCTCGTGCACAGACTTACTCCCTGACACATTCACCTGCTCTGAGCCTTAGTGCTGGCAGTTGCTCAAAATGTGTCAGGGACATATGGGGAAAAACTGAACTGCTCAGCTTCTGGACAAGGGCTGGAGGGGCAGCTTTCTCTGAGATAGAAGTACTTGCAGAATCTATTGTTTCTTTGTTGAGACTTCCCCTCTCCAAACATACAGATGCAGGCAGCTGCCATATTTGAGGCTCCATCAACCTGGCTAATACTTATCATCCTACCCTGAGACCCTGGTGAGTCCCTGAGACCTCGCCCCACCTAACTTTTGGGCCCAGTATAGCCAATTCCAGTGGCTTTTACATACAAACATGTCCCATAACTTTTGCTGAGCAGCCCCAACCCCAACACTAGAGGCAGCCAGCCTCGGTTTGCAGCTTAGCCTCTCATAGGCAGCTCTAAGCCCAGCATAGGTGGTGGCCATCTTTGGATTGCATGATAACTCATACCAGGTGGCCCCAGGTTGGATACAGGCTGCAGCTGAAATTGGCCTGTGGCAAAGCCCCTCTTAGTAGCCGGTTTACCAGAGCACCACCCAGGGGCACATACGAAGATAGTACACCCAAAAGGTAGACTGGGCAGGAAACAGAACCCTGCTATTAATTGAGAACCTTCTTGAAGAAATAATGATGAGAAACTTTCCTAAAATGGCAAACAAAATAGACATACAAGCCTAAGAAGTGCAGAAGTCCACCCAGAAGACCAAGGGATCTTGGCCCTACACTGGGCTCTTCAGCCCAGAATCCATCATTCCTTTGTTAATCCCTTCCATGCTGGTCTTGCAGACCCAGGTGTGTGCCCTATGTGAGTCTCCATCAATGTAGATAACACTGGGGATTGCCTGAAACCACTCCCAACTTGTGGGCCCATCCAAGCCATTTCCAGTGTATTTTCCATACAAATGGCCTGTGTTGGTTCATGCTGCAGACTTTTCTAAAATCTCTCAAAGGCTCACAAAACCTAAACAAGAAGCATCTGGCTTTGGCATGTCTCGTACCATTGCTGAGCAGCCCCAAGCCCGGCATTAATGGCAGCCAGCCTCAGATTACAGCTTGGGCCTCTTGAGACACTTTCAAGACCAGTGTGAATGCCAGCCATCTGCAGATCACTTGGTAGCTCATACCAGGTGGCCCTAGACAGGGCACAGGCTATAGCTCAACTTGGCCTGTGATAGGGCTCCTCCCAGGAAGCCTCAGCCTGTACACCCAATGGTTGGCTTTGGTATGAACTGGAGCACCACCTGGGGTCATATCTAATGACAACACATCCAAAGGGCAGACAAGTCAGGCACCAGAGCCCTGCTATAACAAAACTTGCTCCGTAGAATCAGCCCCTACACAACAGCTCCTCCACTGGTCATGACCAATCACAACCAATTCGCCTGAGGGTCAGTCTCTTCCATTAACAAGCAAACTGCAACCAAGGTCTGACAACAACAGTAGGGCACACACAGTCTATATAAGAGACATACCTGGAGTACTTGGCTCAGGTGATCAGAGAAGACTGTGACACTGGGCCCACAGCACACCTACTATATAAGGCCACTCTACTAAGACCAGGAGACATAGCAGCCCTACTTAATATATAGAAACAAACACAGCCAAAATGGGAAGACAAAGATATATGTCCCAAATCAAAGAACAGAACAAAGCCTCAGAAAAAGAACTAAAAGAATTGGAAATACACAATTTACCAGATGCAGAATTCCAAATGTGTTATAAGGATGCTCAATAAACTTAGGGGAAGAGCAGATAAACTTATTGAAAACTTTAACAAAGAGATAGAAAACAAAATTAAAGTCAGAAAACATAAAAAGAACCAGTCAGAAATGAACAATACAATAACTGAAATGAAGAATGCATTAGAAAGAATTAAAAGTAGATTAGATGAAGCAGCGATGCAAACTAACAATTTAGAAAATAAGGTAGCAGAAAACACCCAATCAGAACAGCAACAAGAAAAAAGAATCCAAAAAGTGAGATTAGTTGTAGGGGCCTCTGGGAAAACATTCGTATCATAGATATACCAGCAGGAGAAGAGAGAGAGCAAATAATTGCAAACCTATTGGAAGAAATAATGACTGAAAACTTGCCAAACCTGGCAAAGGAAATAGACACACAAGCCCAGGAAGCACAGAGAGGCCCAAACAAAATGAACCCAAAAAAGCCCACACCAAGACACATCATAATTAAAATTACAAAGGTTAAAGACAAAGAATCTTAAAAGCAGCAAGAGAAAAGCAGCTAGTTACCTATGAGGAAGCTCCCATAAGACTCAGCTAATTTCACAGCAGAAACTTTACAGACCACAATAGGTTGGCAGGAAATATTTAAAGTGATGAAAAGTAAAAATCTACAACCAAGATTGCTCGACTCAGCAAAGTTACCATTCAGGATCAAAGGACATATAAAGAGATTCCCTGACAAGACAAAGCTAAAGAAGTTTATCACCACAAAGTGAGTATTACAAGAAATGTAGAAGAGACTTCTTAAAGAAGCAGAAGAAAATAGAAAAAAGTAAAAAAATATATGAAAAATAAAATGGCAATAACTACATATCTATTAACAATTATTTTAAATGTAAATATTAAATGTTCGAATCAAAAGATATAAGGTGGCTGAATGGATAAGAAAACAAGACACTTATATGTGTTGCCCACAAGAGACTCACTTCAGATTGAAAGACACACAGACTAAAAGTAAAGAGATGACAAAAGATATTCAATGAAAATGGAAACAAGCAAAAAACTTGAGTATCAATATTTATATGAGAAAAGTAGACATTAAAACAAAGGCAATAACAAGAGGCAAAGTAGGACCCAATTATCCCACTTCTTGGTCTTTGTCTGAAGACACTGAAAGAGCATGTGCATCCATATGTACACTGCAGCCCTATTTAAAATAGCCAAAATATGGAGGCATCCAGGATGACCATCAATACATGAAAGGATAAAGTGGTGGTGGTGAATGTGTGAAAACATGGCAGAATGAAAGACTTTCCCAGATCTCTCCTTTTAAAACAACAATAAGCTGAACATCTAAAACTCAATACAAAACAGCCAAACTGCACACCATCACATCTGAGCATGGGAACTGCGCATAAGAGCCACCACAAGTCAGAATCCCAGGTGTCGGGTGGTGGACTGGGAGAAATAAAGAAACTGTCTCTCACAGCTGCTGGAGCTCCCTGGAGGAAGAGGGGGATGGGAGAAGGTGCAGCAAGTTCCCTGAGCAACTCTGCCTGGGAGTGCTGTGAGCTCCATGCGGCAGGCAGAACCGTCCAGTCATCAAGGCAGAAAGTGTAGAAACAGGATGGCAGAGAAACAATAACTGATTTTTACCAGCTGCAGTTGCAAAACCGAGGTTGAGCTGAACCCCTAACACCCATCCCAGAGGGCTCATCCCCCCATATCTTCTGAGACCAATCACTGTGGAGCCCAGAGGAATCTGAGCAAATGCTACTGAAACTGTTGCTAACAATCACAGAGACTGAGAACAAGAGTAGTGAACGTGATTAAACATCTATAAGAAAAAAAAAGGCATTATAAAGACTTTATATAAAGCAGGGATCCAAAAGGCTTAGACGCCACCTACTGGAAACAAACAAACAAAAAAAACATCTTCTATATAACAGGCTAGAAACCATTATATAATAAATCTTCTTTCTGGGAAAAAAAAAAAGCAGAATACAGTTTCATTAATGCCCAGTCAAAAAAAAAAATAGTTCATCAAACACCATAAACAACAGAGGTGACAAGGCATCTAAGAAAGAAAGAGAAAATTTTCCAGAAAATAAGCTTTCAGACATAGAAATATGCAACTTAAATGACAGAGAATCCAGGATGGTACTTCTAAAAAAACTCAATGAGCTCCAAAACAACTCAAATCCACAATTTTAGGAATTGAAAAAACAACTAGATGAGCAAGATGAGTTTTTTAGCAAGGAGATTGAAACCTTCAAAAAACCGAATAGATCTTCTGGAGGTTAAACACACACACACACACACACACACACACACACACACACACACACACACACACTGCAAAAGTGGAAAAATGAAATAGCAAGCTTGGGAAATAGAGTTGACCAAATGGAGGAAAGGATCAGTGATATCAAAGACAGAAATCTAGAAATATATCAGAAGGAAGAAGAAAGAAAACAAAAAATGAAAAATAATGAAAAAGGAATACGAGAACTAGCTGATACCATCAGGAGAGAAAATATAAGAATAATAGGCATTATCAAAGATAATGGAGCAAGGGACCAGAAAGCATTTTCAGACAAATAGTGGACAAGAATTTCCCAAATCTAAGGAATGAGCTGGAACTTGGAATTCAAGAAGTCAACAGAACACTCAATTATCTCAACCAGAAAAAGACTTCACCAAAACACATTATATTAAAATTATTAAAAATCAATGAAAAAGACAGAATTCTCAGGGCAGCCAGGGAGAAGATAATAACTTATAGAGGAAAACCCATTAGATTATCCTCAGACTTCTCAGCACAAACCTTACAAGCCAAAAAGGAAAGGAATCAAACATTCAAAATATGAAGTGAAAGGAAATACCAGCTTCTAATAATGTATCAAGCTAAGCTCTTCTTTAGATATTAAGGAGAAATTAAGACCTTTCTAGATATATAAACATTGAGGAAATTTTCCACTATGAGGCCTGCACTACAAGAAATACTGAAAGGGGTCAGCTCACATAAAACAAATGACAAAAATAAAACATAATTAGGAGTAAGGTGACTAGCAGGCTGATAGAAGCAGAGGAAAGCAACCCTTACTACAAGCAAGACATTATAAGCTTTAAAATAAGAAGGGATTTTCTATAGCAAGATAGTAATGAATGTTCAGCATACACAGGGAAAAATTGAGACAACGATGACTGAAAAGGGGAGGATTCAAGAATTCAAATTCTCAAAGGAAAATAGACAGAAGGCACACACAGAAGAAAAAAGATGACAGTATATATATAACTACCCTTTACATATTCGTAATGGTAACCACACTCCAAAGATTCAGAACTGAAGTATATAACATTAAACAACATGGCATTCCGGAAAAACATGGCAGAGTGGAATGACAATAAACTGAACATCTAAAACTCAACGAAAAACACCTAAACTGCACACCGACACGTCTGAGCACAGAATCTGCTCATAAGAACTACCACAGGTCAGAACCCTGGGTGTTGGGCCGTGGACTGGGACAAATAAAGAAGTTTCTACTTGCAGCTGCCAGAACTCCTTGCAGGGGGTGGGGGAGATGAAGGTGCAGCGACTTCCCTGATCAACCCAGCTTGGAAGTGATGGGACTTAGCGGCCGGCAACAGGGCCCAGGCATGAGGGCAGAAAGCAGAGAAGTGGGACTGGACAGCAGAGAAACAACAGTTGATTTTCACCAGCCCCAGTCCCAAAACCAAGGTTGAGCTGTAGAGCAACCCTGAACCCAGAGAGCCCTCCCCTGACACCCTCCAATACCGAACACCTCAGAGCCCCAGGGTAATCTGAATGAGGGTTGCCGAGATTGAAGCTACCTCTCTGAACCTCTGGAGCTCCCTACAGGAGGAGGGGGAGGGAAGAAGGAGCAGCCAAGCCTAGGAGGGTTGTAGGCTTCCCATGGCCAGCTGGCTGCAAGGCCCAGTCATCAGGGCAGAGAGCAGAGAAGAAGCTGGCAGAGAAACAACAGTTGATTCTTACCAACTGTGGTTGCAAAACCGAGGCTGAGCCCCAGCCCCTAACCCCCAACCCAAATGGCCCTTCCCCTCATATTCTTGCTGCAGAGTCCCAGGGGAATCTGTGCAAATGCTACCAAAATTGTTAGGAATCCAAGAGGTTTAGATGCCACCTACTGGAAACCAAAAGAAGAGTGCCTTCTTTGCAGCAGTCTGAAGAGAGACCTTTATATAATAAATCTGCTTTCTGAAAAACAACAGAATACACTTCTATTAGAACCCAGGAAGAGAAATAGTCCGTTAAACACCATGAACAATCACGGTGACAAGGCATCTCAGAAAGAAAGAGAAAAATCTCCAGAAAATGAACCTATAGACATAGAAATATGTGACTTAAGTGACAGAGAATTCAGGGTGGTACCTCTAAAAAACTCAGTGAGTTCCAAAATGAGTGATATCAATAATTTCAGGAATTGAAAAAACAACTACATGAACAGAGAAAAGAGATTGAAATTTTTAAAAAGAACCAAATGGAAATTCTTGAAATTAAAAAAAAAAAACACTACTAGAGTGGAAAAATGAAATAACAAGCTTGGGAAATAGAGTCAACCAAATGGAGGAAAGGATCAGTGATATTGAAGACAGAAATCTAGAAATAAATCAGAGGAAGAAGAGAGAAACTGAAGAATGAAAAATAATAAAAGAGAAATACAGGAACTAGCTGATGTCATCAGGAGAGGAAACAAGAATAATGGGCATTCTCGAAGGTGATGAAAAGGAACAGGGACTAGAAAGCATTTTCAGACTAATAGTGGATGAGAATTTCCCAAATCTAAGAAATGAGCTGGAACTTGGAATTCAAGAAGTCAACAGAACACCCAATTATCTCACCCTGAAAAGGCCTTCACCAGGGTGCATTTTATTAAAGTTATCAAAAATAAATGACAAAGATAGAATTCTCAGGGCAGTCAAGGAGAAGAAAATGATAACGTGTGAGAGAAAACTCATTAGATTATTATCAGACTTCTCAGTGCAGACCTTACAAGCCAGAAAAATGGAATCAAATATTTAAACTATTAAGGGAAAGGAACTACCAGTCTAGAAAATGTATCCAGCTAAACACTCTTTTAGATATGAAGAAGAAATTAAGACCTTTCCAGACATACAAAAATTGAGGGAATTCTCCACTATGAGGCCTGCACTGCAGGAAATTCTGAAAGAGATCAGCGCACCTAAAACAAAATAACAACAACAATTAATTAGGAGTAAGGTGATTATCAGGCATATAGAAGCAGAGGAGTGCAACCCTTACTAAGAACAAGGCATTATAAGCTTAAATAATAAGAAGAGAATTGCTATAGAAAGATAGTAATAAACATTCAGTATACATAGAAAAAAAATGAAATAACAATGACTGAAAAGAGGAGGATTCAAAGATCCAAATTCACAAAAGGAAATGGAGACAAAGCACACACAGAAGAAAATGGATAACTGTGTGTGTGTGTGTATATATATATATATATATATATATATATATATATCTTTTTCATATTTGTAATGGTAACCATGCACCATAAAGTCAGAATTAAGGTATATTAAACATAAAACAAGAAAAAACAGAGGCAAAACTGACAGACACTGCAGAAATACAAAGTATCCTACAAGAATACTATGAAAAAGTATGTAAAACAAAATTTAATAACCTAGAGGAGATGTGCCAGTACTTAAAAAGATATAACCTTCCTAGATTGAATCAAGAAGAATTGAAAAATCTACTTAGATCTATCAGCAGTATAGAAATTGAAAGAAACATCAAAAACCTATCAGAAAGTAAAAGTCCAGGACCAGATGGATTAATCAGTGAATTCTACCAAGCATTCAAAGAAGATTTAATACCTATTCTCCTCAAATTTTTTCAAAAAAATCAAAGAGGAGGCAGTACTTTCCAACTCATTTTATGAGGCCAACATTACCCTGATACCAAAATCTGGTAAGGAGAACACACACACAAAAAAGAAAAATATAGATCAATATCTCTCATGAACACAGATGCAAAAATCCTAAATAAGATATAGCGAACTGAATTCAATAACATATTATACACCACGATCAAGTGGGTTTCATCCCAAGGACACAGGGATGGTTCAACATATGCAAATCGATTAATATGATACACCACATAAACAAATTAAAAAATAAGAATCATATGATCATATCAACAGAAGCAGAAAAAGCCTTTGACAAGATACAGCATTCATTTATGATCAAAACACTTAACAAAATCTGTATAGAACGAAAGTACCTTAACATAATAAAGATCATATATGAAAAACTCTCAAGCAACATTATACTGAATGGTGAAAAACTAAAAACCTTCCCTATAAGATCAGGAACAAGGCAAAGCTGTCCACTATCGCCTCTGTAATTCAATATAACATTGAAGGTCCTAGTGAGTGCAGTCAGTCAAGAGAAAGATATAAAATGCATCCAAATAGGAAATGAAGTCAAACTGTCACTATTTGCAGATGACATGATTCTCTATTTAGAAAATCCTAAAGACTGCATGAGAACACTACTAGAAACAATAAGCAAATACAGTAAAATTTCTGGATACAAAATCAATGTTCAAAAATCCATAGTGTTCCTGTATAATAAAGCATCAGAAAAAGAAGTGGAAAAATATTTTTTTTGTAATTTCAGCAAAAAGAATAAAATACCTAGGAATAAATCTAATGAAACATGTGAAGGACCTATATTATGAAAACTATAAGACCCTGTTAAAAGAAATCAAAGATGATACAAAGAAATGGAAAGATATTTTGTGTCCTTGGATTGGAAGAATCAACATAGTTAAAATGACTGTATTATCTAAAGCATTATACAGATTTAATCAATCCCCATCAAAATCCCATTGCTATTTTTTTAAAGAAATAGAACAAAAATCATCAAATTTGTATGGAAGCACAAAAGGCCCCAAAAGGCCAAAGCAATCCTGAGAAAAATCAATGAGGCTGGAGGCATCACTCTACCAGACTTCAAATTTTACTACAACGTGACTGTAATTAAACCAGCATGATATTGTCAGAAAAAAAACAGACACAGACCAGTGGAACAGAATCGAGAGTCCAGAAGTAAACCCATATTTATATAGGTAAATAATCTTTGACAGAAAAGCCGAAAAAATACAGTGGAGAAAGGAAAGCTTCTGCAATAAATGGTGCTGGGAAAACTGGAAAGTCTCCTGCAAAAGTATGGACTTAGACTGTTGTCTATTACCACACACCAAAATTAACTCAAAATGGATTAAGGACCTGAATGTAAGACCTGAAACAATAAAAAGCATAGAAGAAAACATAGGAACTAAACTCATGGACCTTGGATTTAAAGAAGATTTTATGAATTTGACCTCAAAATCAAGACAGTAAAAGCTACAATAAAGGAAAGGGACTATATCAAACTAAAAAGCTTCTGTTCAGCAAAAGAAACCTTCAACAAGGTAAAAAGACAACCATCTCAATGATAAAATATATTTGCAAGCAACACCTCCGAAAAAGACCTAATATCCAAAATATACAAAAAACTCATACAACTCAATAACAAGAAAAAAAAATGATTCAATCAAAAAATTGGCAGAGAATCTAACAGGTACTTCTCCATAGAGTCATACAAATGGCCAACAAATATATGAAAAGATGCTCAACATTGCTAGCCACTAGGGAAATGCTAATCAACACTACAGTGAGATACCATCTCACTGCTGTTAGAATAGCTATAATCAACAGGACAAGTAATAACAAATGTTGGAGAGGATGTGAAGAAAAAAGAACCCTCATCCACTGCTGGTGGGACTGTAAATTAGTATAGCCACTATGGAAAACAGTATGAAGTTTTCTCAAAAAACTAAGAATTGATCTACCATATGATCCAGCAATCCCTCTACTGGGTATTTACCCCAAGAACTTGAAAACTTATATCCAAAAAGATATTTGCACGCTGATGTTCATAGCAGCATTTCAGGGTGGCCAGTACATGGAAGCAACCGAAGTGTGCTGCAACAGACGATTTGATAAAGCAGCTGTGGTACATATATACAATGGAATATTACTCAGCCATAAGAAGAGATGAAATACTGCCATTTGTGACAACATGGATGGACCTGAAAATAATCATGTTAAGCAACATAAGGCAGACAGAAAAAGTTGAAAGCCACATGATATTACTTATGAGTAGAACATAAACCTAAAAGCAACAAAAATAGGACAAACAAAGATCCATGGATATAGACAGTAGACTAACGGTTACCACCAGGTAGCGGGGGAATGATGAAGGGGGAGGTAGATGGGGTAAAAGGGGTCAAATGTGTGGTGATAGAAAGAAATCTAATTATGAGAAGTGAACACACAGTGTTCACCTCTAATATATGCATTATTGTTTAAGTGTACAGCTGAAACTTATTGGATTTCATTAACCAATGTCACCATAAAAAATAAATAAATTATTTTTAAAGAGGTTTTAGAAATATACAATGAGATACTACTCAAGCATTAAAAAAAGGAATGAAATCTTTCCATCTGTAAGAACATGGATGGACCTAGAGGGTATTTTGCTGAGTGGAGTAAGTCAGCTAGAGGAAGATAAATGTCATAGATGGAATCTAGAGAGCAAGATAAACAAATAACAGAAACAAGCTCATAGATACAGAGAGCATTGTGATGGTGGTCGGATTGGAGGGTAGGGGATGAGTGAAGGAGAGAAAGGATTATGAGGTACAATTAATGGTTACAAAATATTATGGTGGTGTAGAGTATAGCATGGGAAATATAGCCAGTAGTATTGTAATAACTATCTGTGGTGTTAGATTGGTACTGGATTTATCAGGGTGATCATTTCATAAGTTATATAAATGTCTAATCACTGCATTGTACACCTGAAGGTAGTATAATACTATATGTAAACTATAATTGAAAAAATAAAAACATTAATATTAAAAAGATAGAAAAATTTAAAAAGCAAAAGGACATATACTCAATTATACATAAGTATGAAAGTAAACTATACATTCATGCATAGTATGGAGCTAAATCCTCATGTTTGACTTTGGAAATGCCTATTTTAGCTGTTAGTGTTTTTTTATTTGTTTGTTTTGTTTTGTTTTGTTTTGCTGGGGGCGATGCAGAGAGTGTTAAGACAGCCACAGGACAAGAATGTGAATCCACTATAAATACTGAAGAAAAAACAGGATTACAGTTTCAACAAAATGTGCAGTTGAGCTTTCAAAAGTAAAATTATGTTTCTAATGATTATAACTAAACTGGATAAGTGTGCATATACCAATGGCAACAGGTTATTTGATGGGTGAAAAGTGATCTTTGATCAGAGGAACAAATTATGACTCTGAGATGATCAAAGTTTTAAAAGTCCTGCTTCTTAGATCTACTAGGCTCATGAAGAAATAAGACACTTGTATAGAGACATAAATTAATTTTATAGCTTGCACTCACTACTCTAGGAGATAACTGAAAATCTTTTGTAGATACGATGTTAATTGTAGAGGTAAGAGGAAAAAAAGATTAAACTAAAGAAGTGAAAAAAATATCATATGTTTTATTACTACAGACCCAACCATCTGAATAATAGACACTCAATTAATGATAAAGTGGAATATATATTAGATATAGTTAGTCAATAGAATGAGTATCTTAATAAAATTAAAATTGGTTTTCTATATATTATTTTTAAAAGATAAAGCACTCCTTAAAACCAATATTTCTTGTGAACTATTTACTCATTAAAATTTTTTAAGTTAAAAAAAGAAGAGATGGCACATATATGCAATGGAATAATATTCAGCCATACAAAAGAATAAAACCTTGCCATCTGCAACAACATGGATGGCCCTAGAAGGTATTGTGCTAAGAGGAGTAAGTTAGGCAGAGAAAGACAAGTGCCATATGATTTCTCTTATATGTGAAATCTAAAGAACAAAACAAATGAACAACCAAAATAGAAACAAATTCATAGATACAGAGAACATTTTGATGGTTGCCAGATGGGAGGAGGGTTAAGGGGATGGGCAAAAAAGAGAAAGGTATTAAGAAGTATAAATTGGTAGTTACAAAATAGTCATAGAGATATAAAATATAACATAAGGAATATAGTTAATAATATTTTAATAACTATGTATGGTATCAGACAGGTACTAAATTTATTAGGGTAATCACTTCATAAGTTATATAATTGTATAATCACTATGTTATACACCTGAAACTAATATAATATTATACACCAACTATAATTTTAAAAAATTAATTATTTTTAAGAATTTGGGGGATATCCACAAAGACATTTCTTTACAAAGTCTATAATGGGAACTGATATCTTTTGAGCATTTCTTTCTTTACGAGTTTTTTTTTTATCTTAATAAAGTCTTAAAACTATTCCCAGGACTATTTTGGTCCCACATAGAAACTCAAGCTTTCAGACCCTAGGTCTCCAAATTTTGCAAACACTCCCAGAGATGACTTCTATAGGCTTCCTTTGTCAAGGAGATTGCATTTGGCCAGTGGAATTCTCCAGAAGAACCTATTTTCATACCTCACAGAATTCTTTACTATGAAGAAAAATATAAGAGATGGCAGTCACAGAAACCACAATCTAATAGAAATGGAGGAAGATAAAGATTTGGGAAAATAGAGGAGAGCAGTGATACACACATGGTAACTGAAGAATAGCCACTCTAAGTTGCTAGTGAGACAAAAAGTTGACACAAGTAGAAGCATAGTTAGCAAGGAGGTTCAAGGATTCACTATCCAGAGTTCAAGAATCTTAAAGGAAAGAACCTGTATCAGGGGGTTGTTTTCAACAGGTGGGCAGCAGGCAAGACAGCCAGCTCTCATCTCTTCTGGAAAGATTTAGAGCACCCAATATTTGTTTTGCATGTTATATACTGATACCTCTTTATTTTCTGTCTCATTGGATATTGGTATTAAACACAATAAAGCTAGTTCCTTTCCATCCTACGCTCTCATGCGCGCTCTCTCTCTCTCTCTCTCTCTCTCTCTCTCTCTCTCTCTCTCTCTCTCTCTCTTTCTCAAGGGAGATTGTGGAGCAGCAGACTGTATAGTGGTTAAGAAAAGCACATCTAGATTCTGCATAGACCTGAATGTAGATTCCAAGGTCACTCAGGTTACTAGCTGAGTGACCTCAGTTAATATTTTTTTACCTCTTTGTATTTCAATTTCCCTGACCATAAAATGGGAATAAATAAGCTAATCTCTCAAAGTCAATACAAAGAATAAATGAGATAGATACCATAGAAATCTTCTAATATGCCATTTGTCACATAGCACATGGAAACTGTTCTTATTATAATTAGTATTACTCTTTTCACTCTTGTTATTATATGAAAATATCTTTCAGGTAAAGCTTGAAGAGAGCTCTGAACTTGAGAAGATCAAATACTCATGTTTGGAGTAACCTGGGACAGAGGGCAGATGATAGAAAAGATGACTTAATATAAAATGAGGACCCTTTGTCTTCTTTAGTGCTTAAATAATGTATAGCCAGCATCCTGAATCCCTGCGGTGGAAAATTGTCTCCTTTTAATGATAGAGTAAATGCCTGGGTACTTATAACATTAGTATCACTGATTGAAGGGCTTATTCCTATCATCATAAATGTCAAGATTCCAATGATTTATTTTTCAACTCCACAAATATCTTTTACCTGCCTTATGCCGAGAAAGTATCTAGAAAAACAATATGAAAAGAAAGGAGCAGAAGGACTTGGGATTTTTTACTTGAAGTTGGGTGATGAACACACAATGTAATACACAGATGATGTATTATTGAATCTTACACTTGAAACCTATATAATTTTATTAACCAATGTTGTCCAGTAAATTTAATAAATATATAATAAAACAAAAAAACAAATAAGTCTTGGGGATGTTATAGGTACTGCATAAAAAATATAGTGAATAACATTGTAATAGCATTGCATGGTGTCAGATGGTCACTGAACTTATCATGGGGATCATTTCCTTACATATATAAATGTTGAGTAACTATGGTGTACACATAAAACCAATACAATATTGTATGTTAGGTATATTTTAATAAAAAATATTTTTTACAAAAAAAGACTTGGAATTTTTTCTCTCAATCAGTCCCTATTCCAACATTTTTTTGTTTTAATTGCAGTTTTCTTTGGTCTCTTTAATTTATTTTCCCCATTGAAATACATAATGAAATGCTCCATGTCCTCATAGTGAGCTCTGTTGCAAGGGAGCTCATTATTTCACTTGAAGTAATGAGTATTTGTCTAATTTACATGCAGATACTGCAGAAACTCCTAAAATTTTATAGACATCAACTGTCATATGACAATAGAACTGGAGGAAGAAATGAAAATTGTATTTGTTTTTGCCTGTTTTCAAGGCCACTTTAATTCCTTCATGTATACTTAACACAAGTCTATGAAATCACAGTGGTAGACAAAATAATTTTTAAAATATACTGAAAAATATTTTTTATACCACTGTCCTTTATATAATGGAAGGACCAAGAAAGACTGGGAAGAAATAGACTCTACATTCCATAGAATTAGGTATATTTACCCTAACGCATAAAATGAACTTCAGATCCCTGGCGAGTGACAGAATTTTTTTCATTTAATTTAATACTAATCCATCTTCTCAAATGAGTACCTCTGTATTGTAGGATTTCATAATGAAAACCACTGTTTCTTATGGCCTTTCAGGTCCCTCATAATGTGAAAGTCCATGACTTTCATTACAAATGTGCAGATTAATTCTCATAGTAGGGGAAAGCCCTCTCAATGGATTTTATGAGTTTAAAACTTTTACAATGAAAGGAGCCAAGCTAGTAGGCAGGTCTGAAGTGCACCAGAAGTGGTGTTGAGAATTTTACAGCATTTTTCTGACTTGGAGATTTCTTCTTTCTTCCCTTCATGTCCCCTCACACTAGATGAAAATAAGTTCAGCATTGCTTCCAAAGCCAAGAAATCTCCTGATTAGACACCTTACAAGTCTTTCTTCATCAATTCAAGTGAAAAAGTATCTTTATTTTTAACTTCAAGAACATACCACAATATGACATCCAGCCAGAGTGGGCCTTTTATTACACAGTGTTATGTTTGAGTCTTTTGAAAATCAGGGTGGACTCTTTGAGGACCAGCCAGAAATTTTCTAGATAATCTATCGCATACCCCCTTACTTTTCTAGCCAAGTGGGGTGGAACAGAGTGAGGGATGAGTAAGCTCTGTCTGAAAGAGTCACAGAATATCATGTTATTTAGTTCCACTCCACCTACTATACAATTGGAGAAAACAAAGCCCAGAGAAGAGAAGTGACATGGATAAGGTCTTGTCATGCAGCAATTTAGTAGAAGAGTAACAATCTAGAAGTAATAACAACCATAGTTAACTTTTATTAAACATTTACCAGTGATCAAGTACTGTCTTAGGAGCTTGTCATCTACTTTCTGATGGTTTCTTCTTAAAAACACATCAAACAGTAAGTTAATTTATATATACCAAAAATCAACATTAGTTACTATTTTCATAGTATGAAAGTTGTGATGTTGGTAACTTCAAGGCTGAGAAAGAGTGCAATATTTTCAAACTATCCAATTATCCAATAAGACTGTGACATAATATTTTAAGACTAGTTGTTATTATAACAGTAATACATGCCCTTGATAAAAGAAAAAAGATAGGGGAGAGAGAGAAAGATGAAAATATCACAGATTTTTCTAACCTCCTCTCCCACCCCTTCTCAATAATTGTTCCATTCCTTAGAGATAATACTTTTTAAAGAGTTTTGTGAATCTTCAAATAATAAATTAGTTATATATAAGGTATATAGATATATGTATGATCTTTTATATAGATAAATTATCCTCTACTCCTAAGATTTCATACTTAATATTTGTTAGATATTTCTCCATATCAACAAATATAGATTATTCATTTTAATGGTAATGGTCACATAAGTATTCCATTGCACGGATACACCATAATTTATATATAAATAGCTCCTTTTTAATGGACATTTAGATGATTTTTATACTGTTCAATTTTTTGCTGTTATAAATAATGTAGTGAATATATTTATGTCTATATATGTATGTATATATATATATATGTATGTGTGTGTGTATTACCATTCTTTTAATTTTCACAGATTCTGCCAAATCATACTATAAAAAGACTGTCTAGCTTACTCTCTTACCAACAACAAATGAGAATGTTTGTTTTTCTACACTGTGGTGGTCAATACTGGCTCTTTATTTAACTTCTTGGCATTTGACAATCTGATGAAGAAAATAAATACTATTCAATATTGTTTTCATTTGAATGTCCTTAATTATAAATGAAATTGAACATCTTTTCTATCTTTATTATCAGTTCATATTTGAGTTTTTTATGACTGTTCATATGGCTTTACATAGTGTTTTCTGTTATTTTGCTTTTTCATATCAATTTCTAGGAACAGTATATTTACAAAGTTAGCTCTCTGTCATATGTATTACAAATGTTTTTTTCCCATTTATGGGGTTTTAAAACTCATTATTCATGGCATTTATTTGTCATACATAAATTTCATATTTGCATATAGTCAAAGTTATCAACCTGTACTTTCTGGAGATGTAACTCTCTCTCTCTCTCTCTCTCTCTCTCTCTCTCTCTCTCTCTCTCTCTCTCTCTCTCTCTTGCGAGGCAACCTTTGGTTGACCTCACATATTGCAAGGACCTTATCAGCTTACAATCCTTTATTTTTCATGCCTACAGCACCTGGTCTTATTAGGTGATCTAAGTGCTAACCAGACTCAACCCTGCTTAGCTTCTGAGATCAGATGGGATCAGACTTGTTCAGGGTGGCATGGCCAGAGACTATATTTCTATCTATCTACCTACCTATCTGTCTGTCTATCTATCTATCTGTCTGTCTATCTATCTATCTATCTATCTATCTATCTATCTATCTATCTATTTAAGTTTACTTATCAAGTTAGCCTTTAGAGAATATTGAATAAATTGGCTTCTAAAGATACTAAATGGAATGTTTTTGTTTTTTTTTAAGTAATGGTTTTTTCTGGGGGTTGGGGGAACATGTTAAAACTCATAAGAAATCCCACAGTCAGGACAGTGAACCTGCATATAGTGCTGTACTTCTTTGTGTTTGAACATCATTAAATTACAATTTAATGTTTAGAACATATACCTTAGAGGGGAAAAATTATGTCTCTATGAGCTATACATCATTCTAGACAATATTAAGCAGTTCCATATATGTCATAAACTAATAGCCTGTTAGATAGGTATAATTATGATCATTTTCAAGATGCAGATATTGAAGCACAGAGAAGTTAAATAACTTACCTCAGGTTACACAGCTACTAAGTAGCAGAGCTGGGACACAAAGTTTTTTAGACAAAAATGCAAAGAAGTTTTTCTGACTCTAAGCCTAGTGGTCTTTCCTGTAGACCACAGTCAAAAAATATTTGAATATATTGCATAAAAAAGTTTCATCGGACAGAGAGAGATTAATTAAACAAGTCCTTGCCCTTAATAAGCTTACAGTGTAATAGGAAAAACATACATGTAAACAAATTATAAATAGAAGCAGAAAAGTAGAAGAAAAATAGGTTTTGACTTTGGAGATTGAGAAAACACCTCATGGGAAAAAAATCATTTAAATCAAGTATTGGAGAATGTATAGAGAAAGAACCAGTGGAAGACAGAAGAAAAAAAACATTCCAAGCATCAAGAATACAGCATAAGCAAAGGTAATATGTAGCCATACCAAATGTTGAACTCTAAGGTGAGTTTTGGCTGCTAAGATGGATCTTAAACACTATGCAAAGAATATTTGATTTTTTCTTGTTCCTTGGAAAATATGAAATAAATTCATCTAACTTTTACTTTGGTAATGAAGAGTCTATAAATCGGGGTGTTAAGGAAATATTTTGCAAATATATAAAATGGCCTTGCTAAAATGATGGAAACAACTATAAATAAACACTACTTTCCATGTCTACAGATATTTAAACTTCCAATTGACTTACACAAATGTTCATTGCTTTCAGAAAATAGTAGCTAACTCATAAAGTGCTCATTCTGTGACAGAGACTGTTTAAACATTTTGCATGTTTTATTAACTCATTCAATTCAGCACTGACCCATTCAAACCTTAAAACAACCCTTGAAGTCAGGATTATTATCTCCATTTTACAGATCAGAAAGGCACAGAGAGGTTAAATAATTTGCCAAGGTCAAACCCAGATTTTAGCCATAGGTAGTCTGGCTTTTAACCACTGTTAACTAGAGTCTGTGCTCTTTTTTAAAGTGTCTGCTTATGAACACCTTCAGGGGGCTTGCCTCCCACATAGCTGACATATGGGCTGACTAGCCTCTGCTTACATAGTGTCACTACCATTCTGTATGGCAGAGCTGAAGCCCTGAGACATTTTCCCAATATTGATATATTTGAATAGAATATGGTCAAGGACAAAACCCTGTGGCATTAAATATTGTTCTCCAATAATAAAAGTTCTCTAGAAAAACACAACATCTTTCATTTAAAATTGGAGATTACAGATTTATGGATTACAACGTACTTTCACATACATAATCAAATTTAAACATCACAGCTAGCCTGTGAGTTGCCCCATTTTATAGTTGGGTGAAGTATGGCTCAAAGAAATTAAGGATAAACAACCTTTCTTGAGGTGATTAGATAACATTTAGAGGAGGTGAAGGACAAGAATGTGTAAAAAGCTCAGAAGTATATATATATATATATGAGATTACCTGAGTGTAATTAAGCAATTAAAAATTAGAAGATATATAGACAAGTAGAGAGATGCAGATCCCTCAGAAAGAAGCTGGTAGGGAAGAGATAGGTCAGTTCTTTGAGATAGCCAGCAGGGGGCACAGCATATTCACATATCAATATCCTCATCTGTAAAATGGGGTTAAGATCCAGACTTTGAAAATTTCTTTTTAAAATATTTGTTTTCTTTTTCACTTACAGTTGACATTCAATATTATTTTATATTAGTTTCAGGTGTACATCATAGTGCTTAGACATTTATATAATTTATAAAGTTATGCAACTGATAAGCTTATTATCCACCTAGCACGATGCAAAGTTATTATAATATTATTGACTATATTTCTTGCACTGTACTTTACATCCCTGTGACTATGCTGTAACCACCAATTTGTACTTCTTTATTCTTTCACATTTTTCAACCAGTCCCTCAGGTGCCCCCAACCATCTGGCAACCATCAGTTTGTTCTTCGTACCTTTGTCTATTTCTGTTCTGTTTGTTCCTTTATTTCGTTCTTTATGCCACATACAAGTGAAATCATATGGTATATGTCTTTCTCTGTTTGACTTATTTCACTTAGCATAATACGTTCCACAACCACCCATATTGTCGCAAATGGTAAGATTTCATTCTTTTTACAGCTGAGTAATATTCCATTGTATATAAGTTATATCTTTATTATCAAATCATCTGTTGATGGGCATTTAGGTTGCTTCTATATTATGGCTACTGTAAATAATGCTGCAATGAACACATGGATGCATATGACTTTTTTAATTTAATAATTTATTAATGATAACATTAATGGTAAGTTGCAGCTGTATATTTTAACAGTAAGACATATATATATATATATATATATATATATATATATATATATATATATATATGATGGTAACCACACACCAAAGATTCAGAACAGAAATATAGAAGAACCAGAGGCAAAACCCACAAAAGCCAACCAAAATAGAGAAAATAAAAATACAAGGACAAGGAAGCAATGGAAACACTGAGCTACCAGAAAGCAAAAACTAAAATGTCTATAAAAAGACCTCATGTTTCAGTAATCACCCTAAATGTAAATGGACTGAACTCACAAATAAAAAGGCACAAAGTTGCAGAATTGTTAAGAAAACAAACACCCAAACATATGCTGCCTCCAGGAGACACATCTCAGCTCCAAAGACAAATATAAACTCAAAGTGAAAGGGTGGAAAATGATATTTCAAGCAAATGGCACTCAGAGAAAAGCGGGGGTAGTGGTTCTAACATCAGATGAAATAGACTTCAAAATAAAAAAGGTAGAGAAAGATGCTGAGGGACATTTCATAATGATAAAGTGAATCATGTACCAAGAAGACATAACACTTCTTAATATCTATGTTCCCAATCAGGGAGCCCTGAAATATGTAAAGCAATTACTAAAAGAACTAAAGAAAGAAACAGACCCACACACTATCATAGTAAGGGACCTAGATAGTTCACTGTCAGATATGGACAGATCATCCAAACAGAAAATCAATAAGGAAATAGCATCTTAAATGACCCATTAGACCAACTGGACATAATTGACATTTACAGAGCCTTCCATCCCAAAACAGCTGCTTATACATTCTTCTTTAGTGCACATGGAACATTCTCAAGAACCGACAACATACTGGGACACAGAGATAGCCTCAACAAATATAAGAGAGTTGAAATCATACCAACCATATTCTCTGATCATAATGTTTTGAAAATAGAGATCAACTGCAGAAAGAAATCAGGAAGAACCATAAATACATGGAGATTAAACAACATGCTACTGAAGAATAACTGGGTCAAGAGGGAATAAAAAGAGAGATCAAGACACATGTAGAAACAAATGATAATGATAGTACAACATATCAAATCTTGTGGGACATGGCAAAAGGGGTCATAAGAGGAAAGTTCATGCCATTACAGGCCTATCCCCGAAAACAAGAATGAGCCCAAACAAACAACCTAACATTTCATCATTTAAAAAAAAAACTAGGAAAAGAAGAACAAATGAAGCCTAAAGTCAGCAAAAGGAAAGACATAATCAAAATTAGAGCATAAATAAATAAAATTGGAAACAAAAAAACAATAGAAAAAATAAATGCAACAAAGAGCTGTTTTTTGAGAAAGTTAATAAAATTGACAAACCCCTCACAAGATTCACCAAAGAAAAAAGAGAAAGGACACAAATAAACAAAATCAGGGATGAAAGAGGGAAATTACGACTGACATTGCAGAAATACAAAGGATCATACAAGAATACTATGAAAAAGTATATAATACCAAATTTAATAACCTAGAAGAAATGAATCAGTATTTAGAAAAATACAACCTTCCTAGACTGAATCAAGAAGAACTAAAAAATCTACTTAGATGGGTCATCAGTTTGGAAATTGAAACAATCATCAAAAACTTATCAGAAAGTAAAGTCCAGGAACAGATGGCTTCGCCAGTGAATTGTACCAAACATTCAAAGAAGATTGAATACCTATTCTCCTCAAACTCTTCCAAATATAAAAGAAGTGGTAATACTTCCTAATACATTTTAAGAGGCCAATATTACTCTGATACCCAAACCTTGTAAATATAACACAAAAAAAGAAAACTACAGAACAATATCTCTCAAAAAGACAGATGCAAAAATCTGTAATAAGATACTAGCAAACCAAATACAGCAACATATTAAAAAATTATACACCATGATCAAGTGGGCTTCATCCCAGAGGCACAGGGATGGTTCGACGTATGAAAAATCAATTAATGTGATACACCACATAAACAAATTTAAAAATAAGAATCACATGATCATATCAATAGATGCAGAGAAAGCCTTTGAAAAGATACAGCATCAATTTATGATCAAAACACTTCATATTATCGATATAGAAGAAAAGAACCTTAACATAATAAAGACCATCTATGACAAACAGTCAGCCAACGTACTACTTAATGGTGAAAAACTAAATATCTTTCCTCTAAGATCAGGAACAAGGCAATGCTGTCCACTATCACCACTGTTATTCAGTATAACAATGGAGGTCCTAGCGAGTACAATCAGGCAAGAGAAAGATATAAAAGGCAGCCAAATAGGAAATAAAGAAGTAAAACTCACTATTCGTGGATAACATGATTCTCTATATAGAGAGCCCTAAAGACTCCATAAGAACACTGCTAGAAACAATAAGCAAATATAGTAAAATCTTTGGATACAAAATCAACATTCAAAAATCCATAGCATTCCTATACTCTAAATGAAGCATCAGAAAAAGAAGTAGAAAAAAAGAATTTATTTTGCAATTGCAACAAAAATAAAATACATAGGAATAAATTTAATGAAACAAGTGAAAGATCTATATAATGAAAACTATAAGACCTTATTAAAAGAAATCAAAGAAGACACAAAGAAATGGAAAGATATTCTATGTCCTTGGATTGGAAAAATCAACATAGTTAAAATGACCATATTACCTAAACCATTATACAGATTTAATTCAATCCTATCAAAATCCCATCGGCATTTTTTAAAGAAATAGAACAAAAATCTTCAAATTTGTATGGAAGCACAAAAGACCCCAAATTGCCAAAGTCATCCTGAGAAAAAAAGAACGGGGCTGGAGATATCACTCTGCCCAACTTCAAATTATACTACAAAGTGACAGCAATCAAAATGGCATGGTATTGGCAGTAGAACAGACACACAGACCAGTGGAACAGAATCAATAGTCCAGAATTAAACCCATATTTATATGGGCAACTAACTTTCAACAAAAAAGTCAAACACATACAGTAGAGAAACTAAAGCCTCTTCAATAAATGGCGCTGGGAAAACTGGAAAGGCACCTGCAAAGAATGAAACTAAACTGTTGTCTCTCACCACACACCAAAATTAACTCAAAATGGATTAAGGACCTGAATATAAGACCTGAAACAATAAAATGCGTAGAAGAAAACATAAGAACTAAACTCAACGACCTTGGACTTAAAGAGAATTTTATGAATTTAACCTCAAAATCAAGGGAAGAAAAAGCTAAAATAAATGAATGGGACTACATCTAACTAAAAAGCTTCTGCTCAGCAAAAGAAACAGTAAACAAGGTAAAGATACCACCATCTGAATGGGAAATTATATTTGCAAGCAATAGCTCTGGTAAAGGCCTACCTAATATCCAAAATGTAGAAAGAACTCATACAACTTAATGACGACATAAAAACAAACAATCAAATCAAAAATTGGGCAGAGGACCTGAACAGACATTCTCCCAATAAGTCACACAAAATATGCAATAAGCATATGAAAAGATGCTCAACATTGCTACCTATTAGAGAAATGCAAATCAAAACCACAATGAGATACCATCTCACACCTGTTAAAATAGCTATAATCAATAGGACATGTAATAACTAATGTTGGAGAGGATGTGGAGAAAAAGGAATCCTCATACACTGCTGATGGGACTGAAAATTGGGAAATATTATGAAGGTTCCTCAAAAAACTAAGAATTGATCTACTATATATTCCAGTAATCCCTCCACTGGGTATTTACCTCCAAAGAATTGAAAACTCATATCAGAAAAGATACTTGCACATTGATGTTCATAGCAGCATTATTCATGGTGGCCAGGATACAGAAGCAACTGAAGTGTCCTATGATTGATGATTAGATAAAGAAGCTGTGGTACATAAACACAATGGAATATTACTCAGCCATAAGAAGAGATGAAATACTGCCTTTTGCAACAAAATAGATAGACCTCGAGATAATCATGCTAAGAGAAATAAGGCAGACATAAAAGGTTGAATATCACATGATATCAATTATGTGTGAGATATAATTCTAAAAGCAGCAAACAAACAAGACAGAAAACAGAAACTAATGGACATGAAGAATAGATTATTGATTACCAGAGGATGGGGTGAGGGAGGGAAAGAGGTAGATGGGGTAAAAGGAGTCAAATATGTGGTGACAGAAAGAAATCTAACTATGGGAGTTGAACAGACAATGCAAGATATATCTGCTTTACTGTTAAGTTGTACACCTGAAACTTACTGGATTTTGTTGACCTATGTCACATAAAAAATAAAATAAAAATAAATTTAAAAAAAGACAGGAGAACAGGAAAAAAAAAGAAAAATGTTTTATTTTGGTATTTATATATTTTTAATGATAAAAGCACTCATTGTAAGTGATGCTACAAACCCCTAAGGAGGTATGCTTCCTCTTTCTTTCCCAGTTGAGAATAACTGAACGAAAAGGAGAAGGAAAGGAAGCCATAATGGAGACTTGAAACCTAGAATTATTCTTCATAATGAAGCACAATGACAAGAAACCTTGCATAAAAAAATATTAACCTCTTTCTTTCTCTGCCCTAGAATATATTTTCTAGCCTACTCTCTTAAATTAGGACATTGATTAAGTAGACCCTAGTGTAAAGGCAAATGTTTCAGCTAGAGAGCTAACTCCTTGAGGGCAGAGAGCATGTCTGTCTTGGTTATATTGGCATCCTTGATTTAGCACAACCTTGTTACCTGGGTGGGTGTGTTTGCTAAAAAATAGCTGGAATTTCTTTTGTTTATTGCCACTAACAATTCTGTTCTACCTCTAGCACATTTATTTAAGGGATATTTATAAGGTCTCTTCTATGTGCTGTGTACTGTACATTAAATATTTTATGTAAATATTGGACACCATTAGCATCCATTAACATAACAGCATCAAAATTTATTTATAAGCTTAGCTAGCTGACTAACAAGGAAGAAACAGACAACTGGGGGACATAGCACAGGACACAGGTATTGAAGGAAAGGAAACCTGAGTGACCCACCCTGGAAGGTCACAAGAGGAGGGCCCTGCCCTGGAAAGAATGTGGACTTTAGGTCATGCTAAAAGTGTTGCTATTTGGAAGATCCAAGGAGAGTTACCCGACCCCTCTGAGTCTCAGTGAAATTGGACAACTATGCCTAACAGAGTTATTTTTCAGTTTTTAAACACTCTCTTGTAAAATGCCTGGTACTTAGTAGGTGTTAAGTAATTGATAATTATAATTATTATTGACCTAACAGTCTTAAAATTTTACATCCTAGCTGGAGTGGAGGAGAGAGGAAAAGATACTGAGATAATTACTTCTAATGGAAGGCTTTAGAAATAAATATAAGATACCATTGAGAAGAGGAAGACAAGATTGATACCACAGGAAAATATAATAATTTACAAATAAGACTGAGAAAGTCTTCCCAGAGAATATGACATTTCAAATTGGGCCTGAGAGGGTGAGGAGAATTTCCATAGGTAAGAAGGAGAAAGTATGTGCCTGTGTACTATGTTTCTCTGTAACACAAAGGTATTCATGTACCAGACAAGATGCACTTGGATAGAGTGATAAAAAAAATTAAAAAGAAGAGAGACACAGTTAAGATTATGTGTCTATAACAGGAAACATACATTTTGGCAGTGAATAAATGTAACATCAAGAATCACTTGCTTTATCCAAACTTGGACAAAGAAAATAAAAACAAAAAAAAAGAATTGGAGTTGAGTATCAGGATAAAATCATTTTACTAGAAGGATAGTTTTGACTGTGAGACAATCTTCAAAGAAAAATAAAATAATCCTTTGTTCATGCATTCCATTAACTAGAAAATATCCTGGATACCTTTGAATGTTTTGATTGCCCAATTGAGTGAAAGTCTTAAAACAAGAAGAGAGCGTTCCCTTGGAAATTATGCTCTGGCAGTCTAGATGGCAGTCCTGTACATACACATTTCAGCTTTCTGTACAACAAACATAATCTAAATCTTACTACACAGTTGGACTTTTTACTATATAATAACTCATACCCTGTTTCATGGGTGTGCCCAACTGGATTTGGGGCTTTCTGAGGTCAAGAATACTGTCATCTGCCCTCAGAATTTAGCACCATTACAGGCATAGAGTCTACTTAGCTTGGGTTTCTCTACTCAGTCATCTCTCTAGTACTTCCAAGTCTCCATTATTAGATGAAGATTCTGAATGAAAACAGAGCCTATATTAGCTTACTTGTACCTATTTTCTAGGTTGCTCATTTTAGCCCCTGAATTTATAATTGTCAGATGGAAAGAAAATAGCATCAATTTTTGGCTCCTCTACATTATGCAGCAACCAGGTTTTCTCTAAGACCCAGAGAGGAGTGAAAATATGAAATTTGAGCAAATTTCTAGGAGTGCAGTACTCCAAAGTTACATAATGTGCCCAAACTCAAGAAGAGAGGTTTGCTTTATACAATTAGGGTAAGGTCATGCATTCCTGAATCAAAGTCTGCCTTATAGTGTGTTACTAACCTGTGAGCACTGGAGGAAAAAACCAGCTCCCTTTCTGCATGAAAAGGTAGCCTATGTTATATCCTACAGTCCTTTGCCAGTGACTGCTGGCAAGGCCTAGTATGGTCCCTGAACATTCCAGGAGTGAAATTAATCAGGGACTTAAATGGGTGATTTGTCAGTTGTGAGAAACCATCTTTTAGCCTCCTCTCCTTCTTTTACAGAAGGTTGAATGCACCTTTAATTATCTGTGAAAACTTGTCACATGGGAGTTGTTAAAATGCAGAATCACAGGTTCTCCCTTTAATAAGATCCCCAGGTGATTCATATGCACAGTAAAGTTTGAGAATCCCTGCATTCAATCCTCTGAGTCTATTTCCTTTTCCATTATATGGAATTGTGAAGACCAATCTATCTGTGAGATCAGCTATGGATAGCAAATGAGATAACCTGGAGTGATAGTGAGCTGGAGCCATTTGTTAAATTTCCAGAAGTTTTACAGGCCAGTTGTTAAGCTGTTGGTTGTTTGAAATTGGGCTGTTGTGGGACCCTACAAATTTGCAGGCTCTACAAATCAGGGATTTTCATTTGTTTTTCAGAGACCCTATTTATCTGCACTCTACTATGGGGCCTTAAACAGGTGAAGGCCAAGACTTATGGACAGGAAGTCTGCCACATCCAGTACATGAAAAAATTGGCAGGTCCCTATGGGTTTTCAGAAGCAGAAGCATTAGCTTAAGTATAGCCCTAGGTTCTGGATACCAAAACAAGGGTGGTAAGGGTATTAAAAGACTCGACTTGTATTCCTCACCAGTTAGCTGCTCAAAGGCCTTGTTCTGTTACACTGCAGAGGGTCTGCACTTTGGCAGAAAAAGAAGCCAGGTCCAGCATAGTGCCACTGGGCTCTGTCTGAGGAACCTTTGAAAACAAGTGTTCAAAGCATTAAGGAAATGAAGAAAAAAAACATGGGAGAAGAGAAAATCCACCTGCTAGCAAGTTTACTTAATGCACATGGTACATTAATGAGGCATTAAGATCTCACCAAAAAGAGAAAAGCATTCTTTCCATGCAGCTCTCCAATTCGCATAAGACAAAGATGAACTTCAACATCTTTCTTTGAAAGATGATGATCTGTCTCTCAGTGGTATCATAAGCATTTTGTGATCCTGAGGTTGCTGTAGTGGCTGCTTTTGTGTTGAATAACAAACTACTATATAAACTTGGGTAAATCTGCATAAATTATGTCTGTCCTATGACACCATGCATCTCTAACTCACCCACCCTGATCTGTAATTGAAGAAACATGCTTAGACATAGAGCGATGGGTCATGGACATATGTTCTACCAGTAAAGAGCCTTTTCAGGTAGTTTCATCAAGTAGTTATTTACCTCTGGCTAAACAGCCATTAATTACTGGCATGGTTTTTCTATTGTGCAAGCCTTTTAGGATAAAGGCTATGATGAGGAGCACTCAGTATTTTTCAGATAATACAAAGCACAGCCTAGTAAGCATTTTTCAATTTTGATGCACAGAAGTATACTCTTCTATTCAGTCCATGCTTGTAACAAAATGATATTTTAATATAAATAAACCCCCCAAAACTCTCCACTCTATTATTTGTTTTTTAACTCTTACCTCTGTGAGCCACAACATTCCATGTAATCCAAAATTATATTTATCACAATCTACTTCCTTTTGTTCAAGTAGAACATATTGTAGTTGTCTGAAAGAATGCAATATTGTCAGTTCCAAACATCTCCCCAATTCCAACCTCCACCTTTTTTTGATGCCATTACTTTTCATAAAGAGTTGCAATAGAGAAAAATGCATATCTATTTGTAACTAGTTTGCAGCCTCTGCAAAAGAAGGTTAAAGAACACCTCAAAATATTTTATATAATGCTGGCTTCTTGCTTTGTCTCAGTCAATGGCCAGAATATGACATTGTCCCAGAAGAAAAATAACTATATTACAGTTTTTTGCAGAGCAATGTCGTATTTTTCTGTATTTTTTTTGTCCTGATGTCCAAGATAACATCGAAGCTGTGAACAATTTGCTTTCTTCTGGAAATGTGGGCAAGCAACAATCCACACAAAGGCAACCTCCAGCTGGGAAAGCCGCTCTCATCTCAGAGGTGAGTAGAGTATGGCGATGACTCATGAGAGCTTATCAATGGCAAAACCAGGTGTCTGGGTTTCCAAATGATATTAAAGGATCTTCCCTACATCACTGGGACTTGAGTGGGATTGAGGTCCAGCTCCGTACCAACTTCAACAAGGAAAAGTTTGCAGACGTTTCTGATTTTCCTATTGCATTCTTTCAGGCAGCCAAATTTTACAGAGGGTAGTCACATGATTGGAGCCTGTGATTTCACTTAGCCTGGAGCCACCAGCACTAACACATGTCTTTGGACTTATAGTTGCCTCATTAGTGGGCTACCAGCACCTCCACTTCAGATGTGAGTTTTTTAGGATGTGCGATGTCTGCTTCTCAAGCTTCTGTGAGAGGACTAGGAAGAGAAAAGAACGGATGGATGTGAGCTCCAACAAATGCCCACTCACAGGTGGAAAGCTATCCGGGAAGCAAGCCAGGCTAAAACCTGCTAGGCATCAGGAAGGTTTTCCAGGGCGGCAGTCTCTGACTGACCCCTGTTAGTCTCAGTTCCACCGCTCCGATACCCAAGTAAGCCCCAGGCCATGGGCAAAGGAACTTAACCCTGGAACTACTCACTGCCTACCCTAGCAAATCTTGGTAAAGTTCCTGAACCATTTCTTTGTCTATGGACTAAATTAATTGATTGAAAGTTTCTAATGATAAGCAAATGATAATAGTTAATGGATCTCTTTCCTTTTCTGAAATTTCCTGGTAACATGTGTAAGCTGGAAGCTCAGCAAACTTTCTAGAACATAGGGCAAAGGAAATCTGAAGTCTACTTCTAGCTATGCCACTGACACGCTGGCTAATCTTTAGCAGATCAATTTTTCTCTCTGTGACTCAGTTTTCTCATCTATACAAGAAAGAAATCGGATTAGATGACCCCCAAGGCCACTTGCAGTTCTGATATTGAATGACTCTGTATTGCACACAGTGGCTTTTTAGATAGGTTGCCCAAGGTGGTTATCAGAAGGTTCTCTCTCTTTCTGTCACATGTCTACCTCTGACCAACTTGCTATAGTATTAGATTCAACAATGGGCTGGTGGCAGCAAGAAGTAATAAGCTCAGCCCACACAGCAAGAATATTTGCCACCACATGGTATTTTCTCAGCTAAACAGATCCCAGACACATCTGCATATCACCTAAGACACAAACCAAGAAAAACACATGAACTTCATGGGTGGCCTTTTCAAGATGTTCAAAAACATTCTCGGATATAAACTCAGCAGGTCTACCTTCACTCCCAACCCCTAAAAGGCACAGGATCTCTTTAACACCAGCCCCTACATTACTTGCAACAATCCATCAGCCAACCTTGTACCCTAAAATCAGCTCAGGTCTACTTCCCAGATTTTCTTGGTCCCAGGTCAGAGTATGAATTCTCTCCTAGCCACAACTGCCTCTAAAACAAAAGCTGGGTGTAGAGCCAGCTCATAAGGAGCAAAGACCTGAAGTTTACTTCCAGTTATGTCACTGACATGCTGGCTAACCTTGGGCAGGTCACTTTTGCTCTCTATAACTTAGTTTTCCAATCTATATGAGGAGAAAGTTGATTAGATGACCTCCAAAGTGGCTTCCAGTTCTGATATTGAGTGATTCTGTGTTGCAGGACATGACTCAAGCATAAAGGAAGGGCATACAAACCATAGCCTAAAAGTCAGGAGGCCTGGATTCTACTTCTACTTTTGCCACCTACTGGATGTAGTTGTTCAACTTGTTCAAATGGCAAAGGATTGGACGTCATGAGGATTCTTAAGGCAAACCATAAAATAGTGACAACCACTTTGCCAGCCAAAATTTAGGTTTTATTACATGAGTAAATGTCTTTGTATCAAAATAAAAACAATACTATCAGTACTTGAACCATTTTTAAGAAATTATATATTATTTCTGTTTTATATTCTACTCATTTAGTATTTTTTTCATTTATAAAAATTCATCTGTACAAAGCCTTACCTGATTCCTTTCTCTATTCCCACCTCATCATCAGTCTCTCGCTCACTCTGTCAGCCCCTCTGGCTTTCTTTGAGTTCCTAGAACATTCCTAACATGCTCAATTCTCAGGGCCTTTGCACTTACTGTTTTCTCTACCTGAAATTATCCTCCACTTCACTTTCTTCAGGTCATATGTCATCTTCTAAGTAGAGCTTTCCCTGGCTTCCAACCAAATGTTCCAGACCCCACCCATACTTCCTATACCCTTTGCCCACATTTAAAAAAATAGCCCTCATCACTGATATACCATCTATTTTACCTATTTATCTTTTCATATATTTTCCCTGCTAGAATGTAAGCTTCATGAGGGTAAGGTTTTGCCTTTTTTTTTTCACTGATATTTTCCCAGGCCCAAAATAATGCCTGGTACAGAGAAGACATTCAGAAGCTATGTTTTGGATGAAGGAATGAATAGTAGCAGACATCAAATGTATAATAAATATTTATGAGAGAAAATTTATAATTGAAAAAAATATATTAACAATCTGCAAACTGGGAAAGACTTCCATTATTGTCAGTAAGCAGTTGACACTGCAGTCCTGGTGTGGAAACTCCAGTGATCCTCGGAAGGGAGGTTTGGACCCCTGGGAGTAAGTGCTTTATCTCCATATTGTGTGTTTTGACTTAGATTTATTATCTAGTCAGCTGCCTTCCCATTAACCAATCTACACTTTTGTCTGAAAACATCCAGCAATATGTCTGAACACAGAGTACTCTAGAGATAAAAGTAACCACAAAGAATGTTTTATGAGTGCTAAACTCCTAGCTTGAACACATTTCTGGTACTATCAGCAAGGTTCATAACAACCTATGAGATGAATACTGTTTTATCCCTGTTTTTCAAGTGAGGGGCCTAAACCTCAGTGGTATTGTTTCTTGCTTGAGTGCACACAGCTTTGAATCCAGGTATTGAACACTAAACTCTACCTACCCTCCTTCTCTCTTATCTCCCATTGTCTGTCTCCTTCCTTCTATTGAAAGTCCTCTCTCCACCCTCCACCTCCAAGACTGGACATTTGTTTTTGGAGATTAAAGTATGTAAATGTGACCACAATGATAAGGACACACTGACAACTGCAAACAGTCCATTTCTCTCTGTGCACAAAATTAATGAGGCTGGTACAAGGAAAGAAAATTTGGACAGAAAAAAAAACCTGTGTTCCAATTCTGACTCAAATAATTTACTGGAGCAAATTATATAATCTGAGCCCTAGTTTCCTCAAGTGTAGGAGGAATACTATAGACTTCACAGCATTGTCACAAAGTTGAAATGAGATAATATTTAGGAATGGGCCAAACCCAGTGCTTTGCACCTAATAATAGCTAAGTAAATGCTTGTGTTGTTATTATTGTTGTTTTTTTTCTGAATTTTAAGCTTCAGATATGAGCATCCTTTCTTTTGCAGTTACTTTTAGTCTGCTGTGTGAATGAGAGGAAAGCAGAACTTCTCCACTTCAAGGGAAAATCTATTTTTCCCTTTTATTATTTTGCTTTTCCTGTCACTTTTATGGCCCTTATTTTAGGGGAATGAAATTTCAAGAAGTGGAGATGACATAAAAAAATCAAACTATTAAAAATGAGGAAAATTTGAAAATCCATTTTGTTGTAATGAAGAATACATAAGCATTTCCCTTCATTTTGATAAATGACAAATGACCATTCAGATCTTAATTGTACTGATCCTAGAAGAGATAAGGCAATAAAAATTATCACTGTGAAAAGCAACTCAGTACAATTAAAAATGAAAAAAAATTAAATCCAATATCAAAACTTAGGTATCTATGAAATGTATCTGTGAAAGATACATTTCAAAATCTGATACAAAGTTTCATTTTGCTGTCATGGTACCATCATTTCCAACTATTTCCAATGATATTGAAATAGTACAGTCAAGTATATCCTATAATATCTAATTGTTTTCCCAGGTTTATTTAAAAGCATTATTCTGTAACCTCAACTGAATGTTTACAGACATCTGAAGATGAATACTGAAATGAAAATATTTAGCAAAATATCTCTCTTTCTATAATATCATAATAACACTTTGACTCTATCCAGTGCCTTTGTTCTGAGCAGCTCAAAGGGCTCTGAAACCACTATCTTGTTAATCAAATAGCACATTCCTAAGCTAGAGTATCATTATGTGACTGGTTAATGGTGTCAGCAGCTCCACTCTGGAAACCACATACTGTTACTAAAGGACTATTGGAGCAAAATGAAATGATACAGAGAAAAAATCCTTACAACTATCTTAATATGCAAGTCCTAATACAAATAATGTTCTCTTTTAAACTACTTTCCTGAGATCACACTGTTTTCTATATTTGCATTGCAGATATTAGAAAAAAAGTTATAGTTTTTCCCAAATTAATAAAGCCAAGTAAAGTGAGGAGACTGAGGCCAGGAGTCCTGGTTGTCATGGAGGCTCTGCATTTAATTTACTGTGTATCATACTATGTGTTCTTTCCATCTCTTGACTGAACTTTCCTTGCCTGGAAAAAGAGATGGTTGAATGGACTAGTGCCTTTTATACTGTGTAGGAAGTCAAACAGTGGTTACTGGGGGCTAGAGAAATAAGAGTTATTATGTAATGGGGACCAATTTTCAGTAAGATGAAAAGAGCTCTGGAGATGAATGTCGGTGACTGTTGTATAACAATGTTAATGTACTTAATATCATGTAAAAATTGTTAAGATTGTAAATTTTATGTTATGCTTATTTTACCACAATTAAAAATATTTTTAAAAATAATAAATTTTAAAGTCCCACTGCTAAAAAGCAGTTTGAAAATAGCAAGGCTAGTAAAATTCCTTCCAGATCTAATGTATATCTATGTGAATATGAAAAAAATAGTGTTTTACCAAGAAAAAAATGATTCCTTACATTTCACTTTGTTAGTGTTGGAAAATTGAGTCAGCGGCTGTGGATAGGAAAGAGAAAAAACTTTTTTCCAAACCATCAAACTGGATTTGTATTAATAGAAATCTGCTCTTCAAAGTTTTATAGAAAGTGCTCTTAGTTGCTGTTGACATACTTACAGAAAATAGTGGGCCTGGTGATTTATTTCATACCCAAGTGACCAGTATACCCAGTTAGAAGGAGCTAATGTGAGTCACTATTTTCCCAAAGTTGTTAAATTAGAAGATAAGGAGGAAAGAACAGATAAAAATGGGATTCACACACAAAATACTTGAGGGTTAAAGTGGCTTATAGTTATCATGAAGTAAGTTTGATTTTGGGGAACATTTTAGTGGTGAGAAAATTTGAGTCTTGCTAGAGATACAGATATCTCTTCCCAGTTCTTCTGTTCGTATCTAAGGCCAGACAAGACTCCAGTCCATCTCTGAGTGAAGAAATTGGGATCCTTTGGACATAATTTCAATTCATACTCTCAGCCTGAACGTAAGCCTCCCTACAGAAGGGGGAGATGAACCCAGAACAAGTAATGATAAACCTAGCTATGGGGTTACCTTGTCAACTATCACCCAAATGTGAAAGAATGAACTGAACCTCTCCTTTTAGTACTAGTCTATTTTCCCATATTGGAAAAAATTTACAAATAATTCCCACTGGAAAATAAACAAAAAAAAATGTTACAAAACTCAGGCCTGGTTGTGGCTGGGGTAGAGGAGTGGGATGATCCATAAGAGAAACTTGGAGAAGGGAAAGGAGAGAATGCAAGAGACAAAAGTATTTGACTTGTTCTCAGAGTAGAAGATGGCTGGGTCACCAGGGTCTTCATATTCAAGCTTCTGTTTTGAGGAAGGGTTCTGTAGGAATGCATTTCCTGAAAGGAGAAGGCTAAAGGTTGCCATGGGAAAGTTAATTTTGTATCTCTCTGATTTGAATGATTGTGTTAAATTCACCTAGCTGAAGATTTTGTATTCATCCTTAAATGTCTTTTAGGAGAGGATTTGAAGAATTTGCTTTACCATATGCATTTCAAAACAAAGCTAATTTCTCACTGAAAGCTAACTTTGAAGGCCCAGTTTGTTTAGAAGCATGGTGTAAAGGCTAGATGAGGAGTTAGAAAACTTGGATTTCAGTCTTTGTTTACTCACTTGCCAGCTGTGAAACACTAAGAAAACCACAACTTCACTGGGCCTCAGTTTCTTCATGAAACAAGGACAATAAAACCTCCCTGCAGGGTTGTTTCCAGACCTTCTCCCTATTTGGAAAAGCCAAGATGGAGCAGGGAAGGAGGTACTCTCCCCTGCCCCTAAGAATGATATAGAGCTTCTCCAAGTGATTTTATGTCCGACTGTTGATACAGTTACCAAGACAAACTCGTGAACATTTTCTTTCACAGATTCTGAGAGCAGAAGGGAATTCTGACCCCTTCATTTGATACATAAAGTTCTGAAGTTAAGTGACTTGCCCAGGGTCACACAGCTACAAAGCTAGGATTCAAACCAAAATCCATCTGACTCCAAGTTCAGTGTTTCTTCTTCCCCACAAATTAGGTGTAATAATAAATGAGGCAAAAAAAGAAACTTCCATATCTTACAATTTCAGAAAAGAAAACCTAATTTTTAAAAAATGCCTCTCTTGGCTGAGTTGGCATATGGACACAAATATGGTGTGAATGCAAGTCTCAAGATTTCCAGATCAATTGAACACCATTTTCTTTAAAAAAAAAAGTATTTTTTTTACATGGTGGGTGGAGTGGATCGAATAAAGTAGAAAGAATATCTCTGTAGTTAGCTGGAATCGGTTAGGTAATTTTAAAGACAAATCTCGTTTTTTTTGTTCCTGTTTTGAAGATTCTGTGCTTTTATTTTAAAAAGTCTCCTAGATATTCGCACGTCTCAGGACAAAGCTGTCCTAATAACTCCAAGGGCACACAAGATCAACTAGAAAATCTGTGTAAAATTGCATACAATTGACTCCATAATAAGAAATGCTTATTTAATGTGGTTTGTTTTCTTCTTAAGTAAAAAGAGCCGATTTTTAGCTATCAACCAGTTTGAAAAATGGGCCATTATTGCTTATTTTGTTTTGATATTTCTCTACACTTTAAAATTTGCTGTTCCCTTCCTGTGGCAAATCAAAGGTTTTATACAAAATCCTTCTCGGCTAAAGTAAAGCCTTAGTTATACATCTTTCTGTTCTCTGATGATTAGGGCTGTGTTTTTGTTATGGTAAATAAGTATCTGGTAGAAGTTCAGAAGGTCCTTTTTAGTAATGGTTTGCAAAGTCTCTGAGGAAAATAGTCTCTTCCTAATCTTTATTTTTAGACCTCTGATTCTTTTCTCCTGAAATCCTTGTACCAAGTAGCAAGAGATAAGATTTGTAACTAAGTTGGATGAGTTGGACTAACTCTTAAGTAAATGAATGGCCTTTTCAAGAAGATACTCTTGTTGTAGGAGAAAGATGTTCTGCACAATTAATGTTTGCAAGAGGGTCATTGAGTAGGTCAAATTTTAACTGGTGGCCATATATCACTCAACATCCAATGGCAAGCTGATGAAAGCATTTGATTGGCCCTTGCCATATGAACCCAAAGCCAGGAATTTCTGAACCTTGCAAGGAGAGAGGAAGAATGGGGGACAGCCTCTAAAAAAGCTATAAAATATAGCAGCTCTAAACTGCCAGTAATTCCACTCCTTTAACTGATGGCTAAAAGAGCAAGTACTTTTTAGCCAGTCACTCTTCCTTCACAAGTCTGTTGGCCAAAAGAAGATTCCAGTGTACAGTACAAGAAACTCAAACATTTTAATCTAATTCTGTATATGAACAGATAGAAGTCATTCAGAGCCTCAATATAGCTAGATCAGTTACCACTGCCCCAACCCCAACACACACACACTCTTACAGAAAGATGAAAATCAAGACAACACGAGAATGCAAATTTGCAGAATGTTGGGGCTGAAAGAGAACTTAGATTTCAAGCTGAATCTCTCCTATTAATTTTTCAGATGAGGAACCCAAGTCCCTCCCAAACATGACTTGCCAAAGTGCACAAAAGCTTCCTCCTAACTCCAGACATTTACTATTCAGCCAGTTGTTTTGTCCAATTTCCAAAGGGAAAATGCCAAGACTTTTGGTTTAATATTAAAACTAACTTGGTCTATCTACTTCATTGTTTTGTTTCAAGGAGATGAATGAAAGCTGAGTCCTCTGCTCACCCCACCCCCATCCCCTAGTTTAACAATTTGTTTTCTCACTATGCCCTTCCAGCTTTCTCTGCCTCCTCCCCTTCAGAAGGGTAGGTCCAATTACTTGATAGCCCACTTAGCATAGCAAAGAGCCGCAGTCCAGAAATGTTGTGTGGAAAAACCAAAGGGCCCCCAATTGATGCTTTGTTCCTTCCAGCTGTGCTTACTTCCCAAGCAGAGCTGCAATCCCCAGTGCTGTGGCTTCCCCTGGGTTTTGGTCAGGCCCTGAGGATAGTATTATTATATAATTTTGCATTGTACCTCAAGGCAAAAAAAATGTAATAAAGGAAAAAGCCTACACCTCTAGTTCCATTTTCTCATTGGAAAAATGAGTATCGTCATCCGGGCTCTTCTGTGAATTGGGCCTTGCCAAGGACAACAATAGGCTTCTGAAGACAAGGTGATTAGGCTGGCTGTGCAGTGTGTTTGATTAGCACCAACCAGTTCTTTGTAGAGGGACAATATCAGGCCATACAGTAACAAGATCACGTCTTTTGATTTGGGTTTGCTCCTTGTATTGATACAATCCATTATCCTGTTTGCCTTTCTTACTACACCAAGGCATTGCAGCAAGGGCTTCAAGGAGTTTTTCTATAATAACCTCCAAATCCCTCAGCACCTGCCTTCTGCCAAAGAATCTCCCTCTTCACATCCATGCTTTTTTTGTCTTTTTCAACACTTTAAATACTTAGGTAAAGCTATACACTCATCCCAAGGAAAAAGAAAACTAGGGTGACAACTACGGAGCCTCATATTTAATAAGAAACAAAATTAAACAACTTCATTGAGTCATTGTTTACTTAACCCTTTCCCTGGTCTTAGTTTCACTACACCATCTTTTCAGCCATTTAAATAGATTTGATGAAGAAGACAGGCCAGAGCATGGGGAAGCAGCGAAGAGATTTAGTAATGAGATTTGTCTTTCCGAAGGCAACTACCATATTAATTTAAACACCTCCCCCCACACACACACATGCCCATATGATGCTGCCTATCTCAAGCCCCTAAATTTACACAATTTCCAAAGCAGAAAAGTATATCCACCCAGAATTTGTTCAGATGCTCCAAACTTCTATTATAAATCACATAAGATGAATGGGATCTCTTAGGTTTTAAAGATCCCTTCCCAATTTTTAAAATGTGCTCGCACTTGAAAACATTTTATATCCAGCAACTTTCACAGAAAAAAATACATGCTAAATTAAAAGGTCTTGATAAGATTATTTATGGCATTTGTGGAGAGAACTGGCTCTTTGATAAGCAACCACAGAATATCAGGAATTGGGACTTCTGGGAAAATAATGTGTTGTGTTTTTGTGTGGACTGGCATACCCCTTCAAGCTCTGGCAATATTCACATAATGTAGTATCTTGTTTCCTGCTTCTCACCCCTTCCCTAGCATCTTATTTATATTTATGCAGATACTCCTACTTAATTATGATTCATCCCAATTTGGACTGTAAATAGAAGGCAAATTAATAATTTAGGGTGGAAAAAAAAGACCTGGGCTTTTTTCTCTTTCCTTCATTCCTAGGTCAGCTGGCTCGTTTATGAATTAGTCCTCAAGCAGCCTGAATAGCAGAGAATGAATGTTTGACTAAATCCTCTAAGTATGAAAGCTCTTCACACCATTTGGTCTCGAACTGATCCAATAGCGAGGTGTAACCACTGGTGACAATAAAGCACCATCTGGCAAAGTGGACTCCAGGCAAACAATGACAAGCAGAAGTGAAAAGAATTGCAATGATTTCCACAAACATGTGAAATACTATAAACTGTGGGGACTTAGCAGCTTCCTCCCGAGGCAAGTAAACAAATGCAACACTTCTGTGGTGGTGCTGATGTGCGGGGCTCCATCTCTGGGAGCAGGCTAGGCTCCATTTGCGTTTAGCTAGTGGAAAAATGTATGCAGATTGATGAACAAAAAAAAATATGTAAGCACTACTAACCAGACGTCACTTTTTCTTCGCTCTTTACTGTCAGGGTGATGTACTGGAAGTCTTTATTTCTTTCAGCTTGGGCCTCTCGGTGCCTCATTCTCCTTCCAGCCTGTTCTCATGCCTTTCTCATCACCTGCTGAGGCCTTGATCACGGACAGAGCAGACAAGCAGCGGGGGGACAATTAGAGAGGAGTTCAGACTTTGATCATTTGACCATATGTGAATACAACAGCTGACCACATGTTTTAAAAGACAACTAACTTAAAAGTATTTAAAAACATCACAAAGCAAGTATAGATACTGAAATTTACATTTTAATTATCTGGCACAGTGCAGCATTCAACTTTTTCAAAATATTTAATATGGAAAAATACATCTTACCCACTTAAAATAGGAAGAAGCACTTTCTGTTTTCTTCCCACCCCCACCTCCGCTTTCCCCTCAAAATGTGCTCCCTTTCAGCAGAACGTTTAACCACTGTGGATGGTGAAGAATTCTATGCTGGAGATTTATAAAGGCACATTAAAAGCTGCCAAAAATTGGGTATGATTACTAAAGGCGAATCAAACTTAAAGTAATCATAATTATTTCTTTTTTAAAACTATTTTATAGAGAAAATATCTGTCCAGTACTTATACTGTAAAATTTTTAATGAGAGGAACATATTCAATGGTTTATCATTATTTCAATTCTGTAAAATGACCATTACCAAATTCTAAAATGTGTATTCTAAAATGTGTGAAAAGAGAAAATCTTTGTTGGCAATAAAACTATTTAATACTTGATTAGCTAGAAGACAGACTCATTGCAGCCAAAATGACAAAATGAAGGTTTATCTGTGGTTAATACTGTCAAAACATTGTCACTTCTTTTCTGGTTCTCTTTAAACTATATCAAAGCTCAACTGATCACAGTCTGGCTAGGTGAAATGTGGACATAGGACTATTCAGCTTAGAACTCTTTCCTGTGATTTTGTATATAGTTGATGATTTATCAGTTGCTTCTAGAGATATAAGGCCCTCCTTATCTTCTCCACCTACTAGATAATTAACATATTCATGAAATGGTTATTTACTCTCAAATAGGAGGATAATAGAAAAATAACACTAATTGTTTTGACAGCAGTTTACTTAAAAGTTATCTAGGGGAACAAATGTTTCTTTTGTAGTGTAAGACAAGCATTTATCTATGTATTAAGCTTATTTTTGTTCTTATGGTAGACAGACAAAAGTAATCTTGGATGCAGAAAAAGTCTAGAAAATAATTTAAGTAAAATTTTATCTGATATTTCCCAAAATATTTTGATAGGCCATTAATTTCTTCAGTTGCAAGGAAGATTAGTAATGTGATATACATTTTAGTAGCTATATATACTAATGTTTTTTTATTATATGTACATCATTGTATTTTTAAAATATGCATTATTCTTTAATTTTAAAAAACCCACCTTGTTTTACTTCATTTTGGTACCATCTTAGATATAACTGGTTTATATCTATTATTGGATGAGCTTTAAGCATGGAAATTCTTACTTCAGGGCACAGTACATTTTTACTTTAAAGGACTTAAATTTTTAATACAGCCTTTTAAACAAAGGTTACCTGACAGACATATTCTTCTCTTAAGTGCAGTGTCTTTGCTGTGGTTCTTGTGTCATCCTGAGACCTTAGGCATGTCATAGCCTTCTCTGGGCCTATTTCCACCTCTCTAACACAAGTTAACTATTTGATCTCTAAGGGCTCTTCCAGGTCCAAAAAATCTCAGATTCTATAATTTTCTTACCAAAACAAAATCTGCCATTCAATCTTTATAATGATTTATTTTTTCCTTAATGAACTTTTCGCTATAGCATGGAGAGATAAGTGAATGGATCTTAGTGTTTTGCCTATTATGTGTCAGATGTTTTGCAGATATTACCTTTTTAAATTCTTACAACCACCCTGCAAAATAAGCTTTATTATCTTAATTTTATAGATGAGGAAACTGAGGCCAACAGAGCAGATGTACCTTACAATACCTCACAGCATTGAAATTGTAAAACCCATCATCAGATTGGAATTCTCGGTATTATACAACACTTCCTCACAGAAAGATAATTGGTATCAGAAGATTAAGTTTCTAGTCCCACTTTATCACTAATTTTCTAAGGACAAACCCTCTACCTCAATTTCTTTAGCTCATATTGGCATTGAAATTCCAGGATCCTATTTACCTAACTCATTGTGGATAGAGACAAAATTAGAAGGGCAATAGTAAACAAAAGACAAACCATGCACTTCCTCCAAGATAACAGAAGAGATACTGTCCTTGCAGCTGGCAGGAGCATGGGCCACCCTTTCAGAACACACAATGACATTTCATTGAACTGAGATATTGGAAAAATAACTTCAACTATGAAAATATTCTTAAATGACATTTCTTTTTATGTTACTTTATTTATTTTATTTTACTTATTTATTTTTGTGACATTGGTTAATGAAATCTAGTAAGTTTCAGGTATACAATTTAACATTAAGGTGTGTGTGTATATATATACGTATATATATATATATATATATATATATATATATATATGTATGTATATATACACACACACATCATTGTGTTAAATGACATTTCTTAAGGTTAAAAGAATTTTATGCAAAGTGGGAAAATTCTGGAAAACATAATTCAATAGCTTATTTCAAACTGAAATAGAATCTACAGAGAAAGAAAATCCTACAAAAGGAAAGAAATTGAAAATTCTACTCTGCAAACATGCTTTAACTTCATATGGACTAAATACTTTTTAAGTGAACACAGAGAAAATCAGCCAGATTTAAATTCAATTTAGGAGTCTTTGAAGCCACTGACAAACATGGGGTAACTTCCCAGAATGTCCATTTTAAACCAAGATTTAGATGAAAAATTATTTGTTTTAATTTATAAGACACAAAGAAACAGTTTCTGTGTGCCAGAGAACAGAAGCAACCCAAAGGAAGGAAACTATGAGAGGCTTAGAATTTGGGGTTCCTGGTAAGAAAGGATGTGCGATTGCTGTAATTTTGTAATTTTCCTTTTTGTTACTTTTGAGGTTTGTTGATTTTACCTACTTTTCTTTAATGATTTTCTATAAAGCCCTTCCTGCTTCCAGTTTTATTTTGTAACATTTTGGAGGCAGAGACTCTCCTAGAGAACCTCAGGAAGGTTATGAAACCTTCTTCCACACTTCCCTTTTTCCCCCGAAGAATGCACAGAATCACAAACCATTTGCATGAAATTTCCGAGAGCCTGCTGCCCATCCAAGAACACCAAGTTACAGTTATATATAAATTAAGATACCAATACGTCACTTCCAACTATCAGGTTGGCAATGAGTAATAAAAAGCTCAACAATTCCCAGTGTGGTTAAACAATCAAGTTCACACACTGCTGATGAAGTATAGTTTCATGACAACTCTTTGGAGTTTTGAAAAAAGTTCACACACTCTTTAATCTAGCATATTTAAGGCTGAAAAAACAACATCAGTGTATATCAATAAAAAGGGACTAGTTAAAACCAGGCATGAATATGTATGTTGCATTTTTTAAGCGAAAGCACTGTCCTCTCTCCCTATAGTCGTCGTGGTAAGTGACTGTGGGTGAGAGGTGCAGGAGTTGAAGTCCATACTAGGAGTTTAGCTGTGAGTTACCTAATGGGCCTCCACAGAAGGCAATTAGTGAGACAATTAGGACACCTGTGGGGCAGTCCTGAATGGCTGTCCTATAAGAGTATTTCTACAGTGGATCTTAATCTTTGGGGGGGGGTGTTCAAAGACTTCTTTGAAAATCTAATGAGAGTTAAGGACCTATTCTTTAGAAAATGCACATATGCACAAATTTTGCATATAAATTCAGGAGATTCTTGGGCTTCCTGAAGTGGATTCATGGACACCAGGCGAATCCTTGCCTTAAGTTTCAAACAAAGGGAAGTTCTTTTGAAGGAAATCTGGAGGGAAAAGCAAATATATGTAGCTAAGGACAGAGAATCCCCCATCTGGGCACACTAGTTTTCTTTTAAATTTCTGATCTTCGACCTCTAATGAATCTTCAGACGTTGCATAGAAATTCTACTATATATTTTTAGAAATATCCCCTATTTTCAAAGACAACTATTTCACATCTCTTCCTACCTCCTACCTTCCTCGGCTGTGACCTTGTCACTTAGGTCATTGAGAAAATAGAAGATATCAAATAAGAATGACTCCTCTTCCTATTAGCAACCTACAAGCCGAATTTACTCCCATTTATTCCTCTATGACTGAAGAAATGCCTCTCCTGTCCAAGGCCAACCCTGCCACCCATGCTTCTGGAATCTTTTCTCACCTGCCTTTCTCAAAGGCTTCTGTTACAGTCAGAATAAAATCAAAAGTCTACCCTGGATGGCAAGGATAACGCATAATCTGATTTAAATTTTGAAGACAATATCTTTGTTGCTGAGCACAAATTTGGATTTGAGGAGGGGAGAGAGGGAAAGCTGAGAGACGAGATATTTATTGAGCATCAGACTCTGCTTGGTGCTGGGCATCAAGTGATGAGCAAAACATGGTGCAAATTAAATGAATCTTTCAAAGCTCACCCAGGCTCCATAACTTATTTAGAAGCCAGCAAAGCAGATAAAATAAACCACTGTCTCCTAAAAAACTTTCTGTGAATATTAGTGTAGGTAGATGTTCTTAAAAACTTTCACAGCATAAAGTTTGGTTCAGGGGTTCCATGAAGACACAATCTACACGAATTTTATTTAAATAACAACAACAAAATGTCTACCAAGCAAAATTTTTTGAAAAGCGAGCAAAGGTAAAAACCCTAAAAAGAAATGCAATAAAATAGTGTTTTAAGTTGTGTTTAAAAGCCAAGATTATAGATTTTACATTTAATTTATTGTTTTACCTATTTTAACAGGTTTTTTTTCTATAATGGTTTTGAAAAAGTTAGATATATTAAGTACTCCATGTAGAAACATAAAAATGCTATTACTATATTATTAAATGAGAGGAGCAGATTATAAATCTAGGTATAGCATGATTGCAATAGCATAAGTTGTAAGTAGATAAACAGATTTTTAGAGTGATAGGCAGAAATAAAATTAGCTCTGCTGACTTTTGGAGTCAGAACACTTGGTTGAGCAAATTTCTTAAAATCTCTGTATCTCTATACCTCCATTTTTCTATCTGTAAAATAGTAATAATTTTTCCTACCTCATAAGGTTAATGTGACAATTAAATGAGTTAATTTTTATAAAATACTTGAGTGGAGCACAGAGGATTTTTAGGGCAATGAAACTACTCAGTACAATACTATAATGGTGGATAACATGTCATTATATATTTGTTGAAACCTATAGAATGTACAACACTAAAAGTAAACCCTAATGTAAGCTATGGACTTTGCATGATAATATGTCAATGTAGAAGCATATATTGTACAAATGTATCACTCTGGTGGAAGATAGTGATAATGGAGGAGGCTGAGCATGTGTGGGGGCAGGGGTATATGGGAACTCTCTTTACCTTCCACTCAATTTTGTTGTGAACATAAAGCTGCTCTAAAAAATAAAGTCTATTAAAAATGCTCAGTACACTGACTGGCACTTAGGTAGCATTCAATAAATGTTAGTTACTATTTTATTACTATTGTTATGTTTTAACAAGCTCAGAGTCCTTGTAGGTGTTCAGTAAGTGTATCTGTAGGAGATACATACTAAGACTCCCAGTGAATGGAAACCATAGATAGTACAGAACTCTATATATACTATGTTTATCCCATACACACATACCTATGACATAGTTTAATTTATAAATTAGGCAATTTCACAGAAAGAAGAATCATTCTTACCATGGATCTTAGCGACCTCAGCATATGATTTCTTTTTTTTATTAAGTCAAGAACGTTCACCTTTACAGCTAAATGGAGCACTTACAGCTTCTCTGGCATATCTGAATTGCTAGTAGCATTAATCTTGTGATTTGGGGCCATTTTGAAGTAAAATAAGGGTTACTTGAACACAAGCACTGCAATACCTCGATAGTGGATCTGCTAACTAAGCTGGCTACTAAGTGACTAATGGGCAGGGAAGGTAAACAGTGTGGATACACTGGACAAAGGGGTAATTCAAGTCCTGGGAGGTTCAGAGCAGGACCGGATGAGATTTTATCATTCTTTATCATGCTACTCAGAACAAAGTGCAATTTAAAACTTATGAATTGTTTATTTCTTGAATTTTACATTTTATATTTTTGTACCAGGGTTGACCACAGGTAACTGAAACCTTAGAAATGGAAATCATGGATAAGGGGGACTGCTACAGTTGTCACTATGGTTGCTTTTTTCCCTTTTAGACCCCTGCTCTGAGCTCCAGGCCTGATTATCCAAGAGATATTCTCATTTAGTCACCCACCCTACCCTCTCCATTGTCCGTCTGTGGCCCCAAGGTGTCTAGCAGTTGCTTCTTGCAGCACTTAGGCCTCCCCACTGTATTAACTGATTTCTTGCTTGTCGCCACACCACTCCATTGTGAACTCCCCTAAGGCAGTGATATCTCATTTCTCTCTGTATCCCCAGTTTCCAACTCAAAATCTAGCACTAAAGCAGAGTCAATAAAGGTTTCATTGGATGAATAAATTAATTTTAAAAGAAAGAAAGAGTGAATGAATAGCAGGTCCTGTCATTGCACATTCTGTTGAGTTAATCTGAGCACAGTCTAAACAGAGCTGATATTTCTGGCTCAGTGGCCCCCACACTTCCACCTCTCCATTAATGAATATAAATGCCATCCAAGCATTGCAGAGGAGGCATTTCACTCCCAGAGATAACTTTTTATTCTGCAGGTCACAAAAAAAGCAAGAGGTCTATTTTGGGGATTTTTATTTATGAGCCCAGATTTTAAACTCCCTCTACTATTCACACCACAAGGGGCAGCCCTGAGATTGGAGCCTCAGAGTGAGCAGCCCCTTTCTGAGCCTTCTCCCAATGAGATCATCATTATTATGCTTACCATGGAGTACTGGCGAAAGGAGAAACTAATTCTGCAAGTTATCCCAAAAAAATGATCTGTGTTATTTGCCACTTAAGCCTACCATCACCAGTGAGAGTCCTAAATAAAAAGATAAAGACTTCCACACTTCTCTCTCTGAATCTCTCTCTCATCCTCACATACACCATTATATGTGTACACGCAAATTTATGTGTATATATAGATCTGTATGTGCATATGTATTATGTACATATACATGTATATGTTATGTAATTATATTATGGTATTAGAATTTAGAATTATTTGTCTGTATTTTTCAATATTGTACATTTCTAAATATTTACATCATAGGAGAACTTCAATCAAAATAAAAGATAATTTGGTCTAGAGAAATAGTGAAGGAGAAAAACCACTGTAGACAGCTAAGTCATGGCATGGAGAGTAGATGCTTTAATAAAGATTTTTTTAAAGGAGGACTGAGGGGTTGTCTATTATTTATATCAGTGAATTTTGGTGGAAAGAGATAGGCACATCTCTGGAGTAATCGTTACTATGTGTAAAATGTTCAGAGGACATTGATTAAGTAAACCTTTTCCTAACTGATTAAAACATAACCCAGTCATGCTCATCAATGCCTACTAGAAGGTCATACAGTATATTATGTAACGTGCAGTGTATTATGTAGTGAACAATAAAAAATAAAAAATAAAAATAAATAAGATAAAAAATTCTTGTGTCCTGTTTCCCTTTTAGCTCTAGCAGTTCATATACAGAAAGCTAATTAGGGTAATGTAGAGAAAAGCTCACTGGACATTGGTAACTGGATAAACTGGTTTTACTTATTTCTGCAAATTCTTTAAATTCTCAGAGCCTCAGTTTCTTCATATGGGGATAATAATAACTATTTCACAACATTACTATGAGGATTATATGAATGTTTCTAAAATATGCAATGTGCAGAATTTCTAAAAATGTTTTGTAAAAATCTAAATTAGAGTTCTCAAAAATTTTGAACTTTAGAATACCTTTTAAATTTCACATATTTCATAGACATGCCCAGCCTACACACAGAATTGGATTGAGAAAATATGTGACAATAAGCTACTATGCACTTCATATTTACGAGGATGGCTTAATAAAAATGAAAGAAAATAAATATTGGTGAAGGTGTAGAGAAATTATACATTGGAACCATAATACATTGTTGGTGGGAATGAAAGATGGCATAACCACTGCAGAAAACAATTTGGTGGTTCCTGAAAATATTAAACATGGAATTTTACCACATGACCTAGCAATTCTATTCTGAGGTATATAACATACCCAAGAGAAATGAAAACAGTGACTCAAACAGAAACTTATACGCCAATGTTTATAGCAGCATTATTCATAATCGCCAAAAGTTGTAAATAACCCAAATGTCCATAAACAGATAAATGAATAAAAAATATGACATATCCATATAATAGAATATTATTAATCCATAAAAGGAATAAAGTACTGACACATGCTACAACATGGATAAACCTTGAGAATATTATGCTAAGTGAAATAAGTCAGGCATGAAAGGATAAATATTAAATTATTTGACTTACATAAAATCTCTAGAATAGGCAAATCTCTAAAGACAAAGTAGATAAGAGGTTACCAGGGGCTGGGAGAGAAGAAATTGGGGAGTTATTGCTTAAAGGATACAAACTTTCTGTTTAGGATAATGAAAATATTTTGAAAACAGGAAGTGGTAATGGGTGTACAACCTTGTGAATTTAATTAATACCACTGAATTGTACACTTAAAATGGTTAAAATGGCAAATTTTATGTCATATACATTTTACCACAATGTTAGAAAGCAAATAAAAGAAGCTATTATAAATCCATGAATGCTTTACATATAAATGTGGGAGACTGATTATTCAATCCGTATATGGATTTCTGAGCCACTTACATGTATTCCAGTGCTCCCACCTCTACCACTCACCCACCTACCCTCATAGAGAACCATGGATATGGATCGTTCAAGTTAATACAAAAGTTACACCTCAAATGTTTGGATAACAGCCTTAATTTTTCACTTTGTGCCGAGAATGTAGACATAGCCATTGGAGATTGGTACAAAGCTGGTATACATGGCAAATATTTACTAAATACTTCTTCAGTAAAGGGGGCTCTTCAGTAAAATATCTAAGCACCAGTCCATATGAGTCAATTAGAGACTTTGTAAATAAATGAGTATTGTGTATGTTGAGGGAAAGGGAGGTAGTAGGCAAAAAGTGTAATAAGAAACAGAAAGGGCTTGTCCCTGAATCCTGGCTAATTGCTTTCCCTCAGGAGAAGCACCAAGGATGAAGCAACCTGACCTTCAAGTGCAAGGGAGGACTACTGCTAATGTGACAGAGATATACCATGCTAAACAGATCTGGAGCCTCCAGAGCTATCAGCCTAGTGCCTTCCATAAGACTTTAAAGTGAATCAGAGAAAACAAAGAAGGGTTCCTCTTAAGATCTGTGATTCTCGCCATTGCTGGAAGTAAATATGAGGCATCTGAGAGAAACATCCTATATTCAAAAGTTTATGTAAAAATGAACAGGACAAGGAGGTGGGGAGGGGTGATTGAAGATGTTACAAAATTTTTAAACAGGAGATAGAAACATCCTTTCAAAATATATTGAAAGTTTCCACCACCCATTTATTCAGTAAGAATTGATTAATTTAAATTCCTATGTCGCCACAAGTATAAACAATACTAAACATTACAACAAAATGATTTTTTTCTCTTCACTTTTTAAAAATTAGCCAAAACCACAAGCTGATTTCTTTGGCTTAAATGGGTTTACTTTTCCACTGGAATGTGCATGTGAAAATGTGTTTAACTAGAAGATGTCATTGATCATTTTTTTAAAAGTTGCTGCAAGTTGTGTTTTTTGGTCATATTTTAATCAGCCCTTGGAAACATTTCAGCCACATTCATTTCATTCTCTGATCTCAGTAAAGCTCAACCTATTAACAAAGGGAGTACATTTCTTTATAGAGCAAAATTTGGCAATACACAAAATTCTAAGTGATATCCATTTTTTCACTCATTGACGTTATAGGATTGGAGACATGTTTTATTGGATTTATGGGGGAAGGCGATTGATTCTTCTATAAAATCGAATTGCCCTTTATAATACAACAATTCTTTTTTTAAAAAATCACTCATTTCTACATATATCTGGGTGTGCATAAAGAAATCTCTTAAGCTTAAAAAAACTCAAATAATATGCACCCAATTTTTATTATGGATACTTTTGGAGAAATGTGTGAGATGAGAGAGAGGTCACAGCAAAGTGTGAATGAGAAATTTTTATTGTTTATATATTTTGTACTCTTCAATTTTTTTCACAATGAATATATAATTACTTCCAATATTATAATTAATTACAAATTTAAAAAACAAATTAATACTAGTATAGAGTGCTGCCATATGTATTTTACCCAACATCCCCTAATGTTAATATTTACTATGGTACAATTATCAAAAGCAGAAAAATTTAAATTGATGCAATGGAAAAAAATAAAGACGAATGAAGTTCTATGGATGTGGGAGTAGCAAACTAATATAACATCACTATGATACCGCACAAGATAATTTACTTTGTTTTCTCTTTTTACAAAATATTAGAATAATATCATGAACCTCAATGTACACAGCTTCAATCTTTATCAATTTCTGGCTGATCTTGTCTCATTTATACTCCCTCATACACTTACACACAGCACAGAGCTAAATTTGTTAAAGCAAATTCCAAATATTATATTATTTAACTGTAAATGCTTTACACATTTTAGATAAAACTATAGAACAGTACAGCAACTTTCCAGGATTATGCCAACTTTTTAAAGATGTATTTTCAAAAAAGAAGACAAAGGATAGAAATGCGATTTTCTGAGGATCAACATAACCCTCTTATTCATATAGTAAATCATCCAAATCAAGTCCACATAATCAATGACTATGACAATTCAGTCAAATAAGGCAGAACCAAAAAGCAGCAAGTAAGTTAGAAAAAATAGTTCAAGAAGATACATCTCTCCATCTGCCACTTCTGAGATTTAAAACAAAATGTGCAAATACTCACTTTCTTGACTGTTAATTCTTCACAGCTAGGTCTAAGCATTTAAAAGCATAGTTGCTGCAACAAAATGACTGATAAATTATTCATGTAGTCATTGAACTGATATCTGCAACTTATGGCTTCTCTGAGTTTCTTTATGACAGGTGAATATAAAACCAAACATGCTTTAAAATTTAGGCCAGCTCTTACCCTGTATAACTTGCATCATCCACTTTACCGGGGCTAGAGACTTTAAGGTTCTTTTATTAAAGCTTAAAAGTGACCTGGGTACATGTCTCCTCTCCCCGATACACACTCCCACTTCTGCTCAAGAATTTCTGGCCCATTAAGGACTATTGTCTTTAAGACTACCTCTTTTCTTTAAAACATAAGCAGGTTTTCATCTAGGGTTGTTGCCTTGACTCATGACCTCTAATATTTTGCACAAATGTGAAAGTCCTTGGCTTTAAAGTTAAAAAACTGGGAGGGGGTCTTTTTGTTAGGCTCATGAAGTTGGTTGAGAAACAGTTAAGCTTACCACCATTCTCTGATGTGTATCAAACCAGCATTCACCAGTCTAGACCATTGTCTAACTAGTGGCCAATGACAAATAACTTTTTTTTCAGACACCATTCACTTAATCCACACTATTCTGTGGCAAAATCGTTCTTATCTGACAAGCATTCTTATCTCTAGTTTACATATGGGGAAGCAGAAGCCCATAAAGATTAAGTGACTTTTCAAAGATCTCACAGCTATAATGAATAATCAGGTTTGAACCCAGGTCTTCTGATTTGTAGTCTATTTCCCTTTCAACTGAACCAGAGATAGGCAGTCTGAAGGCCAAACCCTGCCTCTGAGCATGTGTGGCCAATATCTAAAAATGAGAAAATTTTTCAGAAAAAATATCTGGATTTTTAACTTTTTGGAAAAAAAAAATGATAGGATAGTAGCCAGAGTGAGCCTGCATTTCCAAAGTGCAGTCATTTGGTTGGTGCTGAGGAATTTCTGGCCTCCAAAGATGGAGCACATTATTTACATCTCTCCCCAGTCTCCCTTCAGCCCACTTTTGTCATTTATGTTCCTGGCTTGGTCCTCATAGGTCTTTGAGATCCTGGATTAACACCAAGCTTCCTATCAAATGTGTAAAATTCAATTTTGGAAATATTCATGCTAGAAATTAGAAATGGCTATATTGCTCACTCTGTCTTCATTTTCTTTTCTTTTATTTTTTGTAGCATATAAGCAAATAACAAGCCCCAAATCATATGAATTTAGACCCTTAGGCTGTGAGCAAATCTTAAGTGCCACTTTAGAGACTTGGCTCCTGCAGTGACTACAATGATTGCAGCAGTTTGGGTACTTAGGGAGTCTCAATTTGTCCTCGTTAGCTCTGTGAGTTGTATATTCTTGAAAGGAGACTTTGCCATTGCTTAATCATTAGAATACTTTTTGATGAGGAGGATGATTGGCCACAGGATTATCAGTGATACCTTAGCATTGAGAAACATGTTAGAAATAGGCCCAACAAAAATAGATAGCAAATCAACAGGTTAGCAAGTTGCCACTGCAAGGGGACAATATTATAAACTCAGAACTGCCCATAGCTGAATAACTAAATTGAATAAATATACAAGTGTTCTGTGCTCAGTGCTGGTCATCCTGTCCCCATCTTGCTTCCAATAGAGCACAGACTCTTTGACAATACATTTTGCACCCCATCATGGAGTGGATATACAAAGGGAAAGGGAATATTTGAAGTTCTGCCTACCATGCACTTATGATTACCAATTGCTCTCCTATTGGAGAAAGAAGTCATAACTAGTGATATCCTGTGCCTACATAGATCAGCAAGTTCCCTTGGCTGGAGAATGCAATTCATGCCACTTTCTCATTTTTTACCCCACAGGACTAGTGATCATAATGGTAATGGCATCAAAATTTGCTGTCAAAATTTGTCAGACCATACAAAATTATATAGTTTGATACCATTGTGATACCTTAGTTATGGCTCTGATCCTTGATTTTTCTAATAATTTTTCCAATGGAGAGAATCACATGAAGGCATGTGAAAATATCCAAAAAACTAGGCTGATATTAAAAGAATAATTTTATGGAGATCCTTACAAAAGCAAAAGCTTACATAACAAGGAAGTCATTTTCAGTCCTCACATGCCTTGGCCATATAATATAGTGAATTTACTGTGGAAAAATAAACAAAAAAATAATTACATTCAAGGATATACTCAAGGATGCACCCATGCTGCTCTAAGGTGACCACACTCAGAATATACATCTATGGATCATCAGAACCTACAGATATGTAATTCAAATAACACTTATTTTGGAAATGGGAGCACAAAAGCCTTTTTTTTATCCTTGATACTCGGGGAAATACATGGTTGCTGTCATTGAACCTGTATCAAGTAAAATGGAGCCATAGAGCTTTGGTGTATTCCAAAGCATTTCACTGCTGATTTGTTATCTATTCACTTATTTGGGCTCTGGTACATTCTATAACTTTAGAGTATTTAATGGATAAAATGAGGTACAAACTGATTGATTTAAAGTTTTTTTTTTTTGTAATGGTTAATTTTATGTGTCAACTTGACTGGGCTAGGGAGGGGATGCCCAGATATTTAGTCAAACATTATTCTGGATGAGATTAACATTTGAATGGTAGACTGAGTAAAGCAGATTGCCCTCTCTTATCCAATCAGTTAAGGCCTGATTAGAACAAAAAAGCTGAGTAAGAATTCCTTCTGCCTGACTTCCTCTGAGCAGAAACATTTTTTTTTGTTTTTTGTTTTTTTCCAGAATTTAGACTCAAATTGAAACATCAGCTCTTCTGTATCTCATGCCTAGATGAGGAGGATGATTTGCCACAGAGTTGTCAGTGATACCTAAGCCTTCAGCAATATCATACCATACCAGTTTTCAGACAGAAAGTATTCCATCAGCTCTCCTAGGTCTCCAGCTTGTTGATTTCAGACCTTGGGACTTGTCAAACTTCATAATCAAGTGGAATAATTCCTTATAATCTGTCTCTCTGTCTCTCTGTCTTTGTCTCTCTCTCTCTACACACACACACACACACACACACACACACACACACACACACACATCCTATTGGTTCTGTTTCTCTGGAGAACCCTGACTAATACAGTTTTGGCATGCTTGAAATAAATCTACAGAGATTTATAAATTAAAAAAATTGTTCGATACACTTAAAATTGTCATGTGTTTGCTATGCATTAGGCACTGAGCAAATTACTATAAAATAATAAGGATGATCAAAACATCAGCCTTGTTCCTCAAAAAACTTGCAGTCTACTTAGACATTTGTGAAAATTTTATATAATATAGATATATGTACCATAAAATACATTTAAAGTATTCAGATGACAGAGTGATGACTTCTTGCTAGGAAGAATCAAGGGAGGTTTCATGGCATTTGAGCTGGCTCTTGAATAGGCCTGACATATGCAGTGATAGAAGAAAATTAATTTCAGGAAGAGGAACTAGTTTGAGCAAAGGCAGAGAGATAGAAACACACTGGCCTTTTATAGAGAGAATGGAGCAATTCAGTCCAGTTGAATTGTTGGATCCATAGAGAAGTAAGAAACAAGTCTGGAGAGTTTGGTTGGGGTCAGATTTTCAAGCATCACAAATGCTAAGGTAAGCAGTTTAGACTTTATTGATTAAATACTGTGGAGACACTGAAGGTTTGGAGCAGGGTTGTGTTTAGAATGATCAATGTTGCAGCAGTGTGTACTTTGCACAGTCTATTACAGGAGCCTAGCAGAGATAACAAGGTTCTGAGCAAAATTTGAACAGATCTGCAAGTGGGTTGGATATGTTAAATGATAAAAAGAGAAGAATCAAAGGTGGCTCAGGATTAGACTCTGAATCTTAGAATTGCAAGATACCTTAGATGTTATCTAGTCTTGCTTTTTGACTCTACAGATAGGAAATTTGAGGCTGAAAAAGGTAAGTGATTTGTCCAGAAAGTTCATAGAGAAGTTACAACTAGAACTAAGGTCTCCTGATACCTACCTGAAGGGACAGTAAAATCATGAATAGAAACAGGGAAAACAGGATTTGAGGAAAAAATGATGAGTAGGTTTTGGATTATTTGAATTTTAGATGCCTTTAAACCATCCAAGCAGAAATAGCCAGGGTGATTAGCTATCAAATCCAGAATTAATCTCCATGCAACCATACTTACCACTTCAGGAACCCCATTTTCCCCTCTGTTATATTGTCACCTCTTTCTGTTTATTTCCTTTTCCTTACAAAGACTAAAGATGCTTATATCACTCCCATCTTAATAATAAAAAATAAAACAAGCCTGTTACCACCCTCATTAATGATTTGATGCATTCATTCACTAAGCGCATTTTTTAAGTGGCTACTGTGTATCCAACACTGCTCTAGGTACTAAGAATAAACCCCAAAAAAAACACAAGTCATTATAGTTCTTAATCTCATGGAACTTAAAGTCTGGGTAGAAAGACAAATTTTGAATAAGAAATTTACAAGAGAGTTTACAAGAAATTTACAATGGGGCTTTGTTACTCTCCCTAGTTTTGGATGTTTGAGGTTTCTCACAATAAAGTTATTTTTATTGAGATATAGTTGACATTTGTATAAATTTAAAGCATATAACACATTAATTTGATAGTTATATATTGAAATTTGATTACCACTGTAATATTAGCTAACACTCCTGTCATGTCACATAATTATCTTTTTATTTTGTGGTGAGAACAATTAAGATCTAGTCTCCTAGAAACTTTGAAGTTTGTAATATAATATTGTTAACTATAATCACTATGCTGTGCACTAGAGCTCCAGGAATTGTCTACTAGTTGTAAGTTTATATTCTTAAACAATATCTGCACAGTTACCCCAGCCCCTGTAAGCACTATTCTGCTCTCTGTTTTTATGAGTTCATCCTTTTTCAAATTTCACATATAAGTGAGGTCATACAGAATTTGTCTTTCTCTTTCTGATTTATCTCACTTAGAATAATACCCTCAACTTTCATCAATGTTTTCACAAAAATGGCAGTGTTTCTCATGGCTGAATAGTACTCTACTGTGTGTGTGTGTGTGTGTGTGTGTGTGTGTGTGTGTGTGTGTGTGTGTGCATGTCTGTGTGTGTGTCTCTTTGTGTGTGTGACATCTTCTTTATCCATTCATCTATCAATGGACATTTAAGTTATTTCCAAATCTTGGCTATTGTGAATAATTGGAGTACAGCTATCACTTTGGTATCATGTTTTCATTTCCTTTGGGTATGTACCTAAAACTAGGATTGCTGGATTTTAGTAGTGAAAGCTTTGAAAAAAGAAATCTTTGGAATATATAAGAGAGGGATGTAAACTCATTCTCAGGGAAACTCTCTGGGAAGACTTCTTAGATGAAGAGAATTTTAAGCTGGACCCTGAAGGATGACTAGGAACTAACTCAGAAGGGGATAGAGTGTGGAGGCTATTCTGCAGGGAGAAAAACAAATAAAAAGACTCCAAGACAGGAAAATTTTGTCTCACTACTAGTTGGAAATTCAGTCAGACATTTAACATGATAATCAATACTCAATGTACTAAGAGTCTTGCCCAGCAAAAGAAAAGAGGGAGAGAAAGAAGGAGACAGAAAGACAGAGACAAAAAAAGAGAGACACAAAGAAAACTTACCGAAAGATTAGATCTTAACACACGGACCAGTGGAACAGAATCAAGAGTCCAGAAGTAAACCCATATTTATATGGACAAATAATTTTTTACAAAAAAGTAAAAAACATACAGTAGAGAAAGGAAAGCCTCTTCAATAAATGGTGCTGGGAAAACTGGAAAGCCACCTGCAAAAGAATGAAACTCAACTGTTTTCTATCACCACACACCAAAATTAACTTAAAATGGATGAAGGGCCTGAATATAACACCTGAAACAATAAAATGTATAGAAGAAAACATAGGAACTACACTTAAGGACCTTGGACTTAAAGAAGATTTTATGAATTTGACCTCAAAATCAAGGAAGGTAAAAGCTATAATAAAGGAATGGGACTACATCAAATGAAACAGCTTCTGCACAACAAAAGAAATCGTCAACAAGGTAAAGAGACAACCAACCAAATGGGAAAATATATTTACAAGCAATACCTTCGATAAAGGCCTAATATCCAAACTATAAGAAGAACTCAAATGACTTCGTAACAGCAAAAAAGCAAATGATCCAATCAAAAATGGGCAGAGGACTTGAACAGATACTTCTCCCTAGAGGACATACAAATGGCCAAAAAATATATAAAAAGATGCTCAACATCACTACCTGTTAGGGAAATGCAAACCAAAACAATGAGCTATCATCTCACACCTATTATAATAGCTATAATTAACAGGATGAGTAATAATAAATGTTGGAGAGGATGTGGAGAAAAAGGAACCCTCATCCACTGCTGGTGGGACTGCAAATTGGTATAGGCACCATGGAAAGCAGTATGAAGTTTCCTCAAAAAACTAAGAATTGATCTACCATATGATCCAGCAATCTCTCTACTGGGTATTTACCCCAAAGGCTTGAAAACCCAAATCCAAAAAGATATTTGCACACTGACATTTATACTAGCATTTTTCACAGTGGTCAAGACATGGAAGCAACCGAAGTGTCCTACAATAGATGATTGGCTAAAGAAGCTGTGGTACATATATATAATGGAGTATTACTAAGCCATAAAAAGAGATGAAATACTGCCATTCGCAACAACATGGATAGACCTTGAAATAATCATACTAAGCATATAAGCCAGACAGAAAAATTTGAAAATTATATGATATTACTTATATGTGGGAAATAAATCTAAAAGCGACAAATGAACAGGACAAACAAACAGACTCATGGACATGGACAATGGACTAGTGGTTACCAGAGGTTAGGGGAGAGAGGGGAGGTAGACAGGGGAAAAATTTAAATAATTTATTCAATTAAATACATAAAAAATAAATTTAAAAATAAAAAAAAGATTAGATCTCAAAGGCTTATATCTGTTGAGGTATGAAAAAGGAGACCTGAACTAATCTGTATGTCCTAAGGTCAGATATATTCTATTTATATATTTATCAAATATATATCAATATATAATATATAATAAATTCGTATAACAAAAATATAGTGTACAATATATTTTATAATATGTTATATCTATACACACATACGCAGGGCAAAAAGTCCTATAATCTCTCCTAGGGTCACATTTTAGATCGGAAGAAATAAGTTTTTTTAAATAAACATTTTTGAAAAGCCTAGACTTATAGTTTGTAATTTAGAAATTCTAGCCACTTATTAATATATCACTGAAAGTATTCAGTAAACTTCCTAGGTTTTCTAGTTATTGGATACAGGATATTAGAATCTCAACCAATGAACAGTATATGGAATGTTTGAGAAAATCCAATATTCTTTTCTGTAAAGACTCCTGTCTCTACTTGTGATTGCTGCTACTGCCCATCCCACTGTGGAAATGGGTTGGTCTTCTCACCAAATGGGAACACAAGCATGCTGTGAAACTTTCCTAATAGAATAATGGCCTTGTCTCCATCACTTTAGGAACATCATGAATGCCACTTTGGAACTAATCAAACACAAAAGTCATGCTTACTGCAGGTGCTCAACTGTATTGACCACTCCCCAGCATCTTTAGTAAACTGGCTCAGATATTCATCATTAATCTCTACTCCTTATAAAGTTGGATTACTAGAAAGCAAACTAACTAGATCATATCATTTGAATCCCTTTGAATGTCTACACTGTTGTACAATTTAACATTATATCTTCAATTGTGTAGTTGATAGACATTCCATTTATTTAAAGTTGTACCTTCTACAAAAGTCTCATCAAAGATACTGTTGATTAAGTGTGAATTATAAAAATATCTGGCAAAGTAAATTCCCTCTTGAGCTTATTATCAAGGAAAAAAGTGGTGTGTATTCATAAATTTATAAAATAGCTCTTCTCAGAAAAGAAAAACTGTTTAAATCAATCTCTTTTCCTTTTTGCCTTTGCTGCTTAGAAACAGCTCAGTTTATTTACCTGTCAGCATCTTTTTTGCCTAGTTTTTGTAAAACACATCTATTCCATTTAAACCTTAATTCTCTTATTTTACTTTATGTATAAGTCTGTCAATTGCATCAGGTCTTTCAGAAAGCATACATCTTATATAAAATTCCTCCTCAATTTGAAGCTATAAATACATCTGGCTTGACTTGCCCAGGAATGAATGGAAATGAGCTCTTAAAAAATAATTCAACATGGGAGGTCAAGAAGGTGGGCTAGGTAAAAGCAGGGTTTGCTTCCTCTTAGGACCACACTAAAATTACAACCAAATTATAAAATTATCAACATGGAGAACCACCTGAAGTCTAGCTGATTATATAACACATGCATTTGAGGATATAAAGAAAAAGCCACATCCAGGCTGGTAGGAAGGGCAGAGACATGAAACAGGTTAGCCCTGCACTCGCATGTGGTGGTGGAGCACCAGGAAGGAAAGCGTGACTGCAAAGGCCCCCCTGAAGGAGAGAGAGGTCCTAGCCCTACACAGGGGCATCCCGTCATAGAGTCCCAGACTCAGGAAGAGGAGTTCCCACAAAATATGACTATAAAAATCAGTGGGGATATTGACTGTCTAGATGAAATGGAAGAAAACTGAAAACCCAGACACCCCCCTTAAAGGGCCTGCACACAGATTCAGTCGCCTGCAGACATGCACCTTGGGCACTGGTTGAGAATTTGTAGCTCGGGAGGTACAAGAGACATATGAGGATGGACTAAGTTGTGTGGCGCTAGAGCAAGAGCTGCACAAACAGCCACCATTGTTCTTTTGTCAGGCTCCCCTCCCAGGCAGTCTACAGATGGGCACCATCATGCCTGTGTTGAACCCACCCCCTCCATGGACAATTGTGAAGCTGCACTGATTAGTGGGATCAGCTCACTCCATCCAACCCACAAATTGCCCGTGGGGAATCTGTTGCCATAAGCCACTCCTGCCCTGCCCCTTCTCGGGGCCACACATTACACACAGGAAATGAACTTTGGCTTGCATGACATACACTTTGGGAGAGACATTTGGTGGCAGACTATAGTTTCTAGCATGAGCTGCAGTAACTCTTGAGTAGATCATGGGAGTCTGTGGGCCTGAAACAGATGACAACTAGCCTTGCTGTGATCTATGACTTTTGTAGGAGCCTACAGACTCAGAAGTGGCAGCAAATCTGATTTTGTATTGGCCTGAAGGTCCCTTGTCTCCTTGAGACATCACCCCATTCAACACACAGAATGCCTGCCTCACATGCATTGCCAGGCAGATACCTCCACCCTGCCCTTCCCAGAGCCACACATTCCATGCAGGCAACAGAACTTAGCTCATGCAGCCCACAGTAGGCCCATGTATCCCAGGAGAGACTTTGGGTGGTGGGCCACAATCCTCTGCCTTCAAGCTACAGTAGTTCTTGAACATATGTCTGGTATGTGCAGTCCCAAGGCAAGCAGCAGCTGGCCTTGCTGTGATTGAAGACTTTTACAGGAAGCCACAGAGAAAGCACTGGCATGAAAACTGACATTACAGTGGATGGGGGTACCCTGCTCGCTATACCCTAGTGACTTCCTGAGTCCCCACACCACCCAACTCATGTACCACCCAAACGTTGTTCCAGCTGTGGAGTCTCAGAGCAACTATCAGGGAGCCTCAGGCCTTGAGGCCAACTAGATATTTCGCTAAACTGCCTCAGGCTTGGAACTGGGAGTAACCTGACCACAGCTTGCAGCATTTTCTCTCTCACTTATCTTTATATCCAGCATAGGCAACATCCATCCACAGAACGCTTTGTAGCTCCCACCAGGTAGCCCCAAGCAATCAAAGCCACTGAACTTGACATATTCAGGAGACCCTCCAAAAGAACAACAGAACCAATACAATCAAAAGTTAATGTCACACCACAATAGAGCAACACCTGACTAACCTCATAAGCAGCACACCCAAAGGGTGGTCTCAACAACTACACAAACCTGCTGAGGCAAATCCCACTCTGAGAGGTCAGCCCCCACATAGTAGCACATACCCTGTGGACATGGCCAATCCTCACAGTCAGTCAGCCCAAGTATTAATCTCATCCACTGTTGTGTTAATAGCAATAAAGGCTATTAACAGGAGAACACACACAACCCACACAAAGAACATGCCCAGAGTTCCTGGTACAAGTGTTTAGAGACATTATACCACACAGGACACCTACTACATAAGGCCATCTGGTCAAGGTGCACTAAATCTTCTTAACACATAGAAACAAATACAGAGAGACAACTAAATAGTAAGGAAACAAAAAAACATACCTCAATGAAACAACAAGAGAAAAATCCAGAAAAAAAAAACTAAACAAAATGAAGACAAACAACCTACCAGAGACAGAGTTCAAAACAATGATTATAAAAATGCTCAATGATGAGGAGGAAAACAAAATGGCAATAGATGATAGATGCTCTATTTATCCCTCAGGAGACCAAATCAAAGTTGTGACAGAAACAAGGAGTAAACAGCAAGGAAAATCGCCAGGGATCTAGATGAACAAGCCATAGAGCTAGGGAGAAATCGAAGAAATAACCCTGCAACAGCAGAAGGTAGGATGGAGAGAGGATGTGAGGCTGTCTGGTATCGAGTGGCTGATTGAGATGGAGGTTGCAACAGCTGCAGCAGCAGCCAGCTGCTGGCAGCTGCAGAAGCCTCTTAAAAGGGCCGAGTCTCCGAGGGGACTTGCGCGGTGATGGACTTGCTTGCTCTGAACACTAGTGTAGATTTGGCTATACTGGGTGGGGGGCACCAGACACTTACAGGAGAACACTGAGTTGTTGGAGTGAGGGTCGAAGCAAGACTCACTCTGTATAGAAGTGCTGGTAATGTCCATTGTTCCTCTGTTGAGCCCTTCCTCCTCCCAGTGTGTGGATCCAGCACTGCTATAGCTGAGATGTCATCAACCTGGATAAAAAGGGTAGCTCCGCCCAGAGAATTCTCTGGAATTCTGCCTTCCCCAACTCACAGCCCCGCTCAAATCACATCCAGTTGTGTCCTCTGTGAGTCTTATTCTCCTTGCACTGGTGGCAGCTGGCCTCATTTTCTGGTGTGGTTTCTTGAGGCAACTATAAGCACAGTATCTGTGAATTGCTTGCTGAATCTTAACAGGTGGCCCTAAAGAAACACAGGCTGGTACTAAACTTGGCCTGCAACTGAACCCCTCTCAGGACTGTGCCACTGGACACCTACTACACAAAGCCATGCTAATAAAACCAGGAGACTTAGGAGCTTTGCTTAGTATATAGAAACAGACACAGAAAGGAAGCCAAAATGGGAAGACAAAGAAGAGGAAACATATGAGAGAACATAATAGAGATCCAGGAAGAATGGAGTCAAGCAATTTAACAGATGCAGAGTTCAAAAACCTCGTTACAAAGATGCTCAATAAACTTAGGGGAAATGTAGATAAATTCAGTGAGAACTTTAACAATAAGATTAAAAACATAAAAATAGAAATGGAAATTATAAAAGGGAACTAGAAATGAAGAACACATTACCTGAGATGAAGCGTATATTAGATGGAATAAACAGAGTGGATAAAGAAGAGAATAAAACCATCAATATAGAGGCTGGGGAAGCCAAGGACACTCAATCTGAATGCTATAATAATAATAATTTAAGGAGCCTATGTGACACAAATAAATATAAAAAATATTTGTGCCATAGGTGTACCTGAAGGAAAACAAGACATTGAAGAGCTATTTGAAGAAATAATGATGAAAAACTTCCCTCACCTAGTGAAGTTAATAGATATACAATCCCAGGAAGTTCAGAGTCTCAGAAAGAGGAACCCAAAGAGGCCCACACTAAGACACATCATCATTAAAATGCCAAAATTTAAATACAAAGAGAGAATCTGAAAGGCAACAAAAGAAAAGCAGTTTGTTATCTACAAGGGAGCACCTATAAGTCTGGCAATTTCTCTAAAGAAACCATGCAGGACAAAAGGGTTTGGCACAAAATATTCAATGTGATGAAAACCCAGGATCTACATCCAAGAACACTTTATTCAGCAAAGCTATCATTTAGAACTAAAAGACAGATAAAGAGCTTCCCAGACAAAAATAAGCTAAAGGAATTTATCAATACCAAGCCAATATTACAGGAAATGTTAGAGGGACTTCTTAAGAAGAAAACACATTTATTAAAAACAAGAATAAAGAATGGTAGTAGCTACATTCTTATCAAGTACCTCAAATGGAAAAGAATTAAGTGCTCCAACCATAAGATAGAGTGGCCAAATGTATAAAAAACATGACTCCTACATATATGCTGCTTACAAGAGACTAACTTAAGATTAAAAGACATACACAGACTAAAAGGATGGAGATGGAAAAAGATATGACCTTGATGAACTTAGAAGGTTTTGTGCTGATTGAAATCGGTCAGATAAAGACAAACATCTTATGATTTCATATACATGTGGAATCTAAAGAACAAAATTAACAACAACAACAACAAAAGTTAAAATAAACTCATAGATGCACATTATTTTTTGAGGGCTACTAAATTGGAGGGAGTTGGGGGTACAAAAAATGGCAAAGAGATTAAGAGGAACAAACGGATATTTGCAGAATAGATATGGAATTGTAGAGTATAGCATGGAGAAGATGAATAATAATGTTGTAATAAATATGTAAGAGGGCAGAGGGGTACTAGATTTAGCAGGCTGATCATTTTGCAAGTTATGTGGATCTCTGATCACTATGCTATACAACTGAAGCTGGTATATTATTGTATGCCAACTATAATTGATAAAACTTCATTGAATTGTATAATATAAATACAGCAACTAATTGTCTATTATATTTCAATAAAGATGAAAAATGCTCAGTGAACTTAGGGAGATAGTAAGCATTAAAAAAGACATAGAAATCATAAAAAAGGAATTAGTCAGAAAAGAATACAATAACTGAAATGAAGAGTACACTATAAAGAATCACCAACAGATCAATGAAGCAGAAGATAATAATTAGTGAGATGGAAGACAAGGTAGCAGAAAATACCCAATAAAAACAGCAAAAAGTAAAAAGAATAAAATGAGAACAGTTTAAGAGATATCTATGACAAGTGTACCAATATCTACATCATAGGAATACCAGAAGGAAAAGAGAGTAAGAGATTGAGAATTCATTTGAAGAAATATTGCCAGAAAACTTTCCTAACCTGGCAAAAGAATTAGACATACCAGCCCAGGAAGCACAAAGAGTTCCAAACAATAGGAAGTCAAACAGACCCACACAGAGAAACATCATATTTAAAATGCCAAAGTTTAAAGACAAAGAGAGAATCTTGTAAGCAGTGAGAGAAAGGCAGCTAGTTACTTACAAGGATACCCTCATAAGAATGTCAGCTGATTTTTCAACAGAAACTTTGCAGGCCAGACGGGACTGGCAAGAAATATTTAAAGTAATGAAAAACAGGAACATAACTCAAAATACTCTATCCAGTAAGGCTATCAATTAAAATGGAAGATGAGATAAAGAGCTTCTCAGATAGGAAAAAGCTTAAGAAATTCATCACCCACAAGCCACTTGGGGCTAGATGGTCTATTATAGCCTCACTCACATGTTTAGGGTCACATCTGTGACAACTGAAGTGACAGGTACAGCTGTAGCTTCTGTCAACATAATCTTTCATCCTTTGTGTGGTATTCTCATGTTGATGTAAGGTTTCCCAGCAGCAAGATGGGGAAAGCATCATTGTGCAGAAATTTTTTCAAATATCTGCTTTGTCATATTTTCTGATGTTCTATTGATCAAAGAAAGTCATATTAATGAGCACAGAGTAAGTGTGGTAGGGGAATACCAAGGATGGTATGAACAAAATGGGGATATTACTGCAACAATCTAGCACAGTAAATATATCTATTTGTGAGGTTTGGCATTCATAGTTCCACATACCTTCAGATATAAGCCATATCCTCTAACTGAATTGTTAATGGTAATAAAGGTGACATTATGGTATCTATCTGGTACTTTTTTATCTTTTTGCTCAGTTTTTTATTTCAAAAAGAGAACGAGCTATTTATTGGAGCCCCTACAACTTCATTGTCCTTTTCATATCGCTTCTAAGAAGTTATAACATCATTTATTTATTCAACAAAAAATTATTGTGAATCTTTTATATCTCAGGCACAAGAGATATGGTGGTAAAAAAAAATAAGACAGTCTCTACATTGAACAAGCTTATATTCTAATTCCCAGTTTAGAGGTCAGGTGATAGTAAAGCCAAACAGCAACTGAGGGTGGAGAGAGACCTAATCTCCTTCCTATAGAGGTTTGCCATAATCCGTCTGTTACAGACAATATTATTTGCTGAAAAAAATTAAAGTTCCTCAATCTACAGATGTCCATCAAGTTAAATGTATCTTTTCTAATACTTTTGAAACCCAAGCTATTGTCCTTATGTGAAGAAATTGATCCTACCTATACCCAGGGGGCTTGCAGAAATAGAAAGAAGACATTTTTTTATGTCAGAATGAGGAACACTTTAGTAGACAGAGACCGGTGCTAAATGCCCTGCAATGAGCAGGATAGTCACACACAATGAAGCACTGTCCACTCTAAATCTCAATAGTTCATAAAACTTTTCTGCCCTTCCATAAGAGGAGAGGTAAGTTTTTCTAATAAGGTGTATACTACAACTTAACTATCCAAAAGAGAGTTGTCTTCTTCAACAGAGTCCCATTGGGAAGTTACACTTTCATTCCAACTATAAATTCAGTAGTTTTAACCTTTTTTTAAAAAAAAATATTGCTTTGAGAATTAATGCCCTTCTCCCTCAAGAATTTTTGTGGTTTTCTATTTTCTTTTTTCATTCCTCTCAATAGTTAGCAAACATTCATGTTTTGGGAGTGTTTAAAATTTCTGGAAATATCCAACCACCAGGAGATAAAGCTGGGATACCGTTTTGGGTTCAATAAAATATTTCTAAAAATTAACAATATTTTTTTCTTGTGGCTTGTAAAATTGCTGAGAAGTGGAAAAAGCTAAAAAGTGATATTACATAATGGTTCTAAATATATCAGCTCCTGAATAATCAAGACTTTGCCATTCTTGCTGTTGGAGTTAGGATGACCACTGAGTAGTCACATTACAAGTGATTTTAATTTTCTTATTAATATACCCTGGGATTTCCTATTTTTTTCACAATTACCATGTATTACTTTTATAATAGGAGGAAATCAATTCAAGTCATAATATAATAATTTTCTCACTATGTTCAATTTTTCCTTTCCCACTCTACTTCCTTCCTTTTCTCAGGAGAAAGGGACATACCATTCTGAGAGCTCACAATACCTGCCACTCACCACCATAAAAAAGTGACTTAATAAAGTAGGATAAATGCACTCATTGGGAGATTACACAGCCATAACACAATCATTTTGAAGTCTTCAGAAACATGGAAGCATGTATGTTTCACACAAAATACTAAGTGAAAAATTTAGATTATAAAATAGTAGTTACCTAATAGTTGCAATGATGTAGAAACATGTATATGGCTAAAAAGTCTTCAAAGAAAATTAAAAAATTAAAATATTAGTCATAGCTTGCTTAGATTGTGGGTGGGTTTTCTTTTATCAAAATTATCCTGCATATTTTTTCTATCATCTTTTCACTTATAAATATTTCAAATGTAAAAAGAAGATATCTGTATTCATTATATTTATTCCAATTACCTCAATCATTTTTGAAATTTAAAAAATGCGCAGTGATTGATAACCCAATGTTAAATTAAACAATACATCTGTGAAGATTTCAAGGATTCATTTTATGCAGAAATCATTAGGTAGTGAAATGTAATGTCTTATCCCGCGCAGCTTTCCATTTCACCTTCTATGGAAAACAACATTTTCTTTGTTCTCAGTATATCTAGATAGGGGCTGGTTGTTTGTGAAGTACTTTACATTCATGGTTATTTGAAAAATAAATTAAGAGATCAAAAATGAAGATGCGGGAGTGACATCAGAAACATGGTAGAATGAGAGACATTCCCAGATCTTTCCCCTCGAAACAACATTATGCTGAACATCTAAAACTCAACAAAAAACACTTAACCTTCATACCAGTATGTCTGAGCATGGGTTCTGTGCATAAGAGCTACCACTGTTCCAAAAAAAGATCTGCAGCTCTTGACTTTGTCATATGGAAAAATTTGAAGCCAGATGTTTTAATAAATCTTCTGGGAAATATGGCTAAAAGATATAAATAATAAAACAAAAATGTCCATGGTCATCTAAAAAACAATAAACATGCAAGGCTTTTGCCTAATTTTTTGTTGGCTTCCCCTTGAGGACTTTAAATACTTTAAACAATACTCTGAAATAAATATAAGCAAACATGACTGATTTGAAAAGATCAAAACCAAGTCAAATTATTATTTGTTCTCAGTATTATCAGAGGTGTGGTTTAATTGCAAATGAATAAGACAATGACTTCTAAATCCCATTTTTTCAAATTATCACTTCCTTTTTCCCTGTCTCTGAGATTTTGTAATAGTGCAAACTTTTCAGTCTTTATTTTTCTCTTCTGGGACTGCAAATAATTAGAAATGAATGGCCTTTTAGTGTAATTTACTATTTGAAAAGAATCAAATAGTAATATCTCCATTAACAAGAAAGCTTTGTGGCAGACCCACATTTTGCTGCCAGAAACCTCATTACCAAAGGTACAGATAATATCCAGGATAAGATAATATATACAGAATGTGAATTCCCTTCCCGCATGCCCCTACAAATCATTCCTCATTTCTCACCAATCTCAGACTATAACTCCTCAGCCCCTTATCAAGGTGGAGAAGAGGCAATTACTTCTACTTTGGCATACTTTCCCACCATACAAAGACCTCAAGCTGAAACTCCTTTTCTCCTAGTTGCCACTATCCTTGCCCAGATGCAAACTGATTGCCATTTCCCCTAGTGCCTTCTATGCCCAAGAAGACTGTGTAAAAGATGTTTTCTTTACTCATTAATTTATTCATCCATTTGACAAATATCTATTGAACATCTACATGTGCCATGTTGTCAGATGTAAATCCAGGTGTTCTGGATCTTAAAATTTATAAGGATATCTTTAATAAAAAGAATACCATAAAATATAAATACAAAATTAAGTAACAAAATGAATATTTACTTAGAAATAGAAATCACAACAAATTACAAATTTATTAAGTTAAAATTTCACAAACATTATAAAATTTATAAAAATAACATACTTATGTTTTAAATTTTTATTTTTAATTACAGTTGACATATATTACTTTTAGTTGTACAACATAGCGATTAGACATTTATATAACTTACGAAGTGATTACTTCCATTAATTGAGTACCCATTTGACACCATACATAGTAATTATAATATTAACTATATTCCTTATGTTATACTTATATCCCCATGGCTACTTTGTAACTACCAATTTGTACTTCTAAACTTCTTCACCATTTACATTCATTCTCCCAAACCCCCTCCCTTCCAGCAACCATCAAAATGTTCTTCGTATTTATGAGTTTATTTCTTTTATTGTTTCTTCATTTATTTTGTTTTTAGATTCTACTTATAAGTAAAATCGTATGGCATTTGTTTTCCTCTCTCTGACTTATTTTACTTTTATGCAGGTGTTATTGCAGGTGGCAAAATTTTATTCTCCCTTATGGCTAAGTAATGTTACATTGAATATATTTACCACTTCTTTATCCATTCATCTGTTGAGGGAAACTTAGGTTGTTTTCCTTTCATGGCTATTGTAAATAATACTGCAATAAACATGGATATGTACACTTTTTTCTAATTAGTGTTTTGGCTATCTTTGGACAAATACCCAGAGGTTGACTTGCTGGTTACTTTGTCTCTTGTTATGGCCTTTGTTTTAAAGTCTATTTTTTCTCTGGTATAAGTATTGCTACCCCAGCTGGATTTCCCCCCATTTCCATTTTCATGTAATATTGTTCTCCATCCCTTTACTTTCAATCTGTGTGTTTTTCAATCTAAAATGAGTCTCTTTCATGCAGCATATGTAAGGGTTTTGCTTCCTTATCCATTCAGCCAACTTATGTCTTCCAATTGGAGCATTTAATCCATTTGCATTTAAAGTAATTGTTGATAGATGTGTAGTTATTGCCATTTTATTATTTGTATTTTTTTATCTTTTGTTTTCTTCTTAAAGAAGTCCCTTCATGTTACTTAGAATACTGGTTTGGTGGTGATGAACTCCTTTAGATTTTATTGTCTGGGAAGCTCTTTATCTGTCCTTTGATTCTAAGTGATAGCCTTGTTGGATAGAGTCATCTTGGTTGTAAGTGTTTAATTTACTTCACTTTGAATATTTCATGCCAATCCCTTCTGGCCTACCAAGTTTCTTTTGAGAAATTGACTGACAGTCTTATGGGAGCTCCCTTATAGGTAAATAACTGCTTTTCTCTTGTTACTTTTAAGATTTCCTCTTTGTCTTTAATCTTTGACATTTAATCATGATGTGTCTTGGCATAAGCCTCTTTGGGATCATCTTGCTTGAGACTCTGTGCTTTCTAAGCTTGTATGTTTATTTCCTTCACCAGGTTAGGGAAGTTTTCTATTATTATTTTTTCAAATAGATTTTCAATTCACTTTCTGATACTTCTATGTTTTGAATGTTGGTACCTCTGAAGTTTCCCAGAGGCCCCTTAAATTATTCTCATTTATTTTTATTGTTGCTGTTCTGGGTGTTTTCTGCTACCTTACCTTTCAAATTGCTGATTTAATCCTCTGCTTTATGTAATCTGCTGTTGATTCTAAGATATTCTTCATTTCAGTTTTTGCATTCTTCATTTTGGATTGATTTTCTATCTGTTTGTTGAAGCTCTCACTGAGATCATTGAGCAGCCTTATAACCAGCATTTTGAACTCTGCATCTGGGAGATTGCTTGTCTTCATTTTGTTTAGTTATTTTTCTGGAGCTTTGTTCTGTTCTTACATTTGTGACATGTTTCTTTGTCTCCTCATTTTAGCTGCCTTCCTGTGTTTGTTTCTATGTATTAGGTAGATCTGCTACGTTTCCAGGACTTGGCAGAATGGTCTTATGGAGCAGGTGTCCTGTGGGGCCCAGTGGCACAGTATCCCTGGCCATCTGCACCAAGTACTCCAGGTGTGTCCCTTTTGTGTGCCCTCCTGTTGTAGTTGAGCCTTAATTGCTTTTGGCACATGATTGGAAGGGGTTGACCCTAGGCTGATTGGTTGTGATGACTGGATGTGACTACAGTGTAGGAACTATTGTGCAAGGCTGATCCTATGGAGGTTAGTACTATAGTGAAGCTCTAATGACTGCCGAGTTCACTCGGGTGTGTTTGTGAAGGTTGTTGGATGGTGCTTTGGTGTGGTCTGAAGCTGGCCACCAGAAGTTTTGATTTTGGGGCCTCCTGGAAGCATCTCTTGTGCAGACCAAGTTCAGTCACTGCCTGAACCTCTCCAGGGGCCACTTGGAATGGATGATCTCCAAGTGTTTGCCACTGTGCTGGACTTAAAGGTGCCTGAGTGGTTAAGCTGAATACTAAAGTCAGCTGCCACTAGTGGTACACTTGGTACTGCTTAGCAAGAGATATGGGGGCATGCTGAGGCCAGATATTTCTTTTTTTGGTGGGGGGGTTGAACCTTTGAGAGATTTCAGAAAGGTTCACAGCTTGAGCCAAAACAGGCCTTTTGTATGGAGAAGCTACTGGAAGTGACTTGGGTGGGCCTACAAGTTGGGTAGGGTGTGGTCTTAGTGAATCACCAGGGCAAGGCCAAGCATGTTAGCCAGGCTGATGGAGAATCAATATGACGGCTTCTGGTGTCTGCATGCTGGGTGCGGGGAGGACTCAACAAAGGAAAAAAGGCCTCTAACAGCATCCCTTTATGAGAGAAAGTTGTCCCTATAGCCCTTACCCTGAAGCTAGACAATCCAGTTCCTTCTCATATGCCCCTGGTGCCTTTTGAGCTGCTGCCCCAGTGCTGGAGTTCAGAGTCAATGAGTTTGTGGACAAATAAGTCTGTATACAGGCCCTTTAAGAGAAATGCCTGGAACTCTGGCAGCTCTCTGTCTCACCTAGCCATAATCCTTGCTGGTTTTCACATCCAGACGTTATGGGGACTTCATGTCCTGGCCCTGGAACCATTTGCTGGGAGTCTAGTGCTGATCTGGGACCCATTGCTTCTCAAGGGGCACTTCCATCTCTGAGATATCCCTCCAAATTTTTAATCATCACAGGTGGATATAAGACCTGCTCGTTTAACCTCTCTGCCCCTCTTACCACTCTGGATATAACTTCTGTGTATCCTTAATTATAAGACTTTTGTTCATCTAAACCTCAGGAGATTCTCAATGGTTGTTCTGTAGTTTAGTTGTAATTTTGATATATTTGTGGGAGGAGGTGAGCATAATGTTTACCTACACTGCCATCTTGACTAGAAGCCTCAACATAATATTTATGTTAACTGCTTGACACATATCTTTATTTTCTTCACTTTGTTAGCTGCATAATCTTTATCTTTTCCTATGACAGTGATTTCATAATATAAATTTCCATAAAGAAAATAGAGAGATAATTCAATTATTTATCTAGTATAAATGATCAAGATTTGTTTTTATCAATATTCATGGGAAAGTTTCTTTCATCATCATAACTCTTTATTACTAATATCATGTAAATATAATTTTTGTGAAAATTTGAGAAAAACTTTATTGAATTTCTCTCATATATGACCTGTTAATTTGGAAGAGTTTTCTTTAGACTAGTTTCTAGTTCTATAAATTTTAACCTTGTTTCTCCTGCATTAACCACATACTTCCAATGATGGGCACCATGGGACACACTCATATCAGGTTATGACTTCTGGGCCTACGGTTCCACATAATGGTGCCAGGTTAGATAGCACAGTGAGTGATAGTACAAGCCATTCCTACCCCTGACAATTAGCAGTAACATAATTATAACCCCAGGAGACTGCAAACAACATAAATACATTCCATGAAACTCCAACTAAATGTGTCCTCATTTCTACAAATTTTCAGTCATACAAGATGAATAAGTCCTAGAAATCTACAGTACAGCATAGTATCTATAGTTAACACTATACTATATGCTAAAAACTTGCTAAGGTAGATCTTATATTAAGTTTTTTTTATCACAAAAATAATAATAAAGAAGCAGGAAGAAAACTTTTTGAGCTGATGAATATATTTATGAAATAGATTATGGTGATGGTTTCTGTAAACTCATCAAGTTGTACACATTAAGTATGTAGAACATTTTGTATGTCAATCATACCTAGAAGGGAAGTGGGATGGAGAAGTTCAAATGGAAAGTGGCAGTGGTCTTAGCTATTTTCAAATTTTGCAAAAACAAGACCACACATATTGCCTTGGGAAAGCCCATGTAAATGATGGGCCCTGAAGTTTATTCTTAATTTGCTTTATGGTAAATCGACTACTGCTTATTGTATATATAACATTTTCTACCTCTGTCCACTGAAAGGGCCTAGAAACATTAACACCCCAGCAGCAATAAGTACACCTAGTTCCCAGATCTTGGTGCTTTAAATGGCCTTCTCCAATAAATGGAGAGAAATAGCTGATTGTAGGGCTGGGAAAGGAAAAGCACAAGCTGAGTCTGGTATATCTTGGTATGCCAGAAAGTAAGAAAGTGTCCCCAAAATAATGGGAGCATGTCAAAAATACACAGGAGCCTACTTGAAGTGGTTCCCATTGACTAAATCTGAGATAACTTGAACATCAAAATAAATAATGATTGTAACAAGTTATAACCCATTTTATAAAATAAAAATTCATGAGACTACATGTTTTATAAATAATTAAGAAAAGGAAGTCATTCCTTACAGGAGAATTCCAACTGATAAAGGTAAAAAGAATGGTAGAATTAGAAAATCATCATTAAATACAATATTACAGTCTCAAAGTATCACACCACAAAATATTTATAATAAAGAGAAAATGGTAATTTTTTAGTGGTGAAATCTGGTATATGCCATCTTAACCAGTGATTGAAGTGAAGATCACTAGTAATGGACAAATCAGTGTACTTTCTGATGTGATACATTGACAAAACACATTACTTCTGTGAAAATACTTGAATATGCATTGTGAAATATTACTCTAAGAAGTGGGTTGTCTACTTCATCAAACTAGTCTACTTAAAACACTACTATAATTAACTTATTAATGTTTTTGAGTGATGAGAGACCTGAAGGAAAACCATTTATAACATAAAGGAGGTTAACATAATTATAATGGTCAGTGTAAAAATACCATTTCTCTCTTGACCAATTTTTAATCTTACAGAACTTCTCCAAGAACACCTGTACAATATAAAGTAAACTATACCTATTTCTGCATCAGCCATATTAATTAGCCCTGAGCTAGAGGTACTGTGTTTTTTAAACGAATAATGGAGGCAGGTATAATATATTAACAATAGTATTGGCATTTGCTTCCAAAGTTCATTGACAAGAGTCTTAAAAATCTCAAGGATCTCTGTCAAATACATAAATACATAAAAATCTATTTAAAATTCTGCCAACGAGTCTCAAATATCTAAGAGAAAAAAGCTACAAAATACCAACTAGTGATCTTGTGACTACTGTCATTATTATGTCTGCTACCATACTTTGATTTTACAGAAACCGGTTAGCGGCAGTTAGGGCTTCAAACAGTTATTCCAAAATCCATGTCTAGCCTCCTTTCTATTAGGCCACTCTGCCTTTCTGATGCAAATAAATTCTTTTCACAAATCAAAAATTTCCTTTAAAATCCTATAGTACCCACAGAAAAGTTTTAACTTCCCATGTCGTGTAGAAGCTGGCTCATGTACTAAGCACTGACAGTTAACATGAGCACTATTATTAAGGAAAATGTTTTTGCCACTTCTTTCTACCTCACTAAATGTTTGTTTACTCCCAAAATCCCAATAAAACAAACTAAACAGAACTACCACCCATTTCTGGAATTCCATTTAGAAGGAATATTACCAAAGAATAACATCAACGGAAACCCTAAGATTCTCTTTGAACACATATCTCATCCAAGCCATATTACAAGGAAAATCAGGGTCTTTTGTATAAGAGAAAAATCTCTGTGAGAAATATGCAGAGGAATCATTTCATTTCTTTGCATCTGCCCTCCTGGTGGGAGGTATCAGGCCATGGGTAGCCCAAGAAGCTATAGGAAACATATTACAGAGAGTTTAATTTATTCAAAGGAAATCAGAATCAACTAATCAGAAGGAAGGGAAAATGCATTAATTAAACAGCTTTACTCATGCAGAAAAGCTGCCAGCATGAGCATTTCAAATTACCTGGGCACACCTAATACATTTGCATTTGCCTGGAGAAATGCGTTCTGCTCTACAAAGCCACGAACATTTCATAATTCCATTTGAGTGAATAACAAAAGGGAATTGACAGCCAAGAACCACCTTCCACACTTGGGGGCTATAGCCTTTTCCTAGGAATTTTTAGCTCATGCAGAAATTATCTTCTTGACTAGATGTGGAGAGAGGAAGTTTAAAGCCTTCAGTAAAGCAAAGGACTAAAAAAGAATCTCTCTCGTCCCGACACCCCCAACAAAGGAGGCGGGGCCTTTACTGGCAGGAGGCTAACAGCATTCCTTTGTTAGACATTAGCATAAAATAAGGCAGTAGAAATGGATGTCCATCAACAGAATTAGAAGGAATTAAGTAAGTTTTAAGAACAAAAGGTTTACTTCTTTAAATTACAGGAGTTGAGAAACAGCTGGGAATGCAATTTCTTCTTCAGAGTAAAAACTACAGAACAGTTTAATGTAATTATGTTTCAATATAATTTTATTTCATATTGAATGTCTGTAATCATTGTAACTAAAATAACCCTTAAACCAATACTTAAACATATGTATTTATATGTTTTATCTTAACATTTTTCAATTCAAGTTATTCATCAAATAGCCCAATGTTTTGGTATTTACAGCTTACAAGCATATGATATTAACCAATGAGATCTACCTTTAACTCTTTTAAAGATGCATTATGCTCTCTATTGCTTTGCTTTTGTATGTCACACTTTTCTATTTTATTGTGCATAAGAAAATATGCTACAATTACTAGTAGGGTTTATTACTCTGGATTTTTACAGTATAAAAAACAGAAATGACCATTAGAAAACTTCTCAGAAGTTTCTTTCTACTTCACAAAAGAAAAATTTGAAATCCAAAAGAACTATACTAAAACATGAGAAATACCCAACTTTGATCTGTCTAATAGATAATACATGAGAGTTACCTAACTTTGGTCTAATTTAATGTATCATGCATGTAGTTTTATACTCAAACAAGGAAAATTTGTATTTGTTGTCAAAACAAGAGGCCCATGAAGTAGGAAACAGACTCAATAGATGATAGATGATAGATAGATAGATAGATAGATAGATAGATAGATAGATAGATGATAGATAGATAGATAGATTTCCTTAAAGTATATGATTTCTCACATAGCACTTACTAAAATTTCTGTAGTTTTGCCTAAAATGCCTTATCTGTGTGAATTTGAGATCATGCTTCTAACTAAACTGATTGTCTCAGATCTGCCTGTAAAAATGCATGTTAAAATGATCAGGACTAAACCATCAATACAAATGCAGGACATTTTTTTTCTGGATCAAAGAGACTAATAGAAGTTAGGTAGAAAGTAGGTATATATTTCAGAAGCCTGAGAAAAACTTCCCAACTAGATTGTGAACATTTTTGGACACTCAACTCTTTATTTTCATACAATCTAATCATGTTTTGTGAATCTCTTTTAATGCACTCCTCTAACTAAAATAAACTACTTTTGTGGAATATCTTCCGATGAATTCCTTTGAATGGGATCATCATTTGCAGTAGATAACAGGCAATAACTTCAAATACTTAAAGTGAGTGGCTGCTTAAATTGCACTTTGGCAGGACACTACTGACTTTCTAACCTAGGTTTCAATGCATTTAGGATCTTCACCTAGGAAATAATATTTATCAATTAATTACACTACTGTATAAATGTTCTGGTAAGGCAGGTGTGTGATATATGAATAAAGGTTTGAATATTCAGTTTTAAATATCCTGACAAAAGAAACTACAAAGGCATGTCACTGATCTAATTAATACTTGTTTGCAAATTCCTTAAAGCTATGCTTGAATTATAATAGGATTTCTATGGCCCACAGCAACAAAAGGTGTAAACTGTCTTTTCAATTGCAAACTTTGTTCATTTATTTCATTGCTAGAAGAATGCAAATCTTAAGTCATTTTTTGTTAACTGATTCCAAGTCTTTCTTACTATTTTTTTTTCAAAGAGACAAGGGTAAAGTTCAGAGTAAAGTCAAGTTTCCTCCCCTGAAAAAAGGTAATTTAAAGAAATTTTACTAAATCATCCCCATCAATTAGGGCCTGCCATTTGAATTAATTCTAGTGCTTGAGGTATTTTAACACCCCTACAGATACGTATAATTCAGGATGATAGACATAGGTATTTAAGAATCTCAACAGTATTTTCTCTAAACGTTTGCAATGTAAATAAAATCAATGATAACAATATCTTTCATGAGTTTGCATAAACCAAAATATTCATATACTTATTTAATTTTCTAGTAAGTATGTACCTAAAATATGAGAGAATTAAGATATTTCACTTGCTGTTATAGTTATTTATACAGAACAAAGTAAGGACTAAATAGCAGGTGCTAGATAAAATTTGAATAAATAGCCAAATGGTCAAGATAAAGAATGAAGGATGAGAGGGGATTCATCAGACAAGAGAAATGAGGCAAAAGTTGAAAAGAAGTACAGTAAAGGAAGAGAAAATGATATTTGTAACCACAAATTTGGTCATTTCTCTCAACTATTTCAGAAGATTATTTCGAGTAAAAAAAATGATTTTATTAGTGTTGAATTCAATCCCTAATTTACATATATATGTCTTGTAAAAGTGTACTACAGATGTCCAAAAAATCGATGTTAGTAACAAAGTTAACTTTTACTCACATATACTGGACCAAGTTCTACAGACTATTAATGTGAATTCTTTCCTCTTAACCTGCACTATTTCTAAGCCCAAAGTCACATTACCTTAGTTAATTCAGAAGTTAATTTATCTGTTCCAGATTGGAGACTGAGAAGACATGACAATATCAAGGAGGAAAAAGTTTTCCTATACTCTCTTAAGTTACTCTTCAGGGGTGTGTAAATTAAACTAACAAAAGACATATTAACAAGAGAAAAAGCATGAATTTTTTATTAATGTTTTACATCCATGGGAGTTCACACACACACAAAAAAAGTGAAGCTCAAAGAAGTGGCTAGACTCTGGAGATTATATACTATTTTAACAAAGGAAATGGGTTTGGGGCTTCAAATAACAATAAATCATGGAGAAATGCCTAGGAAATATATGGAAGAACTATTGGAAAGTTCTAAAGGGTTATTTTAGGGTATTTTTGATCTCTGGTAATGAGTCTCTTCTTACTAATATAAGAGAGATGGACACTTTCACAAAGGGAAATTTATGCTTCATTTTTAGACAGATAAAGGGAGGGTAGAGAACTCCTCTTGTATTTGTTGATTCACAGTTGCCTTCAGCTCAAAATAATCCTAATGCCAAAGTAACATTATTTGGGGTGTCATACCCTGATCTTTTCCAACAACCAAATGTAATGTACGTACTGAAATTGAGTTCTAGACCAGAAAAATTATATTAGTGAGATAACAGGCAAAATTTGCATCTGATTTCTGACTGTGCAATATAGTCACCACCAACCACATTCAGTATTTTAAGTGTACGTAGTCCAAATTGACATATGCTCTCAGTGTAAAATACACATGGGATTTTGAGGACATAGCATGAAAAAAAGAATGTAAAATACATTATTAACATCAATTTTACCTGTTTTACTTTTTTACTGTTTAAAATATGGCTGCTGGGAAATTTAAGGTTACATATATATATATCTATTGGACAGAGTTGGTCTAGAATTCAAGGTAAAGAGTTTGTACTTCATCCTGGGCAGCCACTGTAGGTCCTTGAGTGGGAATCTGAGATTAGTGTTTTGGGAAAATAGTTTGGCTATGGCTTGGAAGATGACCTGGAGTAAAAGCCATACTAACTGGCAACAAATTGTGGGAGTCTAGGAGGGAGATGATGGAGTTTTGGAGTAAGGTCATAGCTGTGGGGATGGAGAAGCATATATAATCCAAGAGACCCTTAGCTTCTCCCAGACTTCTGTTTCCTTTAAGAAAACAAAATAATGACCCCAAAGGTGATCCAGAGATAGTCAGGGCTGCCACTCCCACCAGTGGTCATGGAAGAAGGTTAGTTCCTCCTGGGTTTCAAAAAGTGGGCTGCATCTCCAGACTGGCAGGCCAGAATGACCCTGCCCAGTGCCTCAGGTGCAAAGCCCTTGCAGAGAGTCTCATTGTGTACAGTGTTCCACTGTCTTGGGAGTGACATTTCCACTTCAGTGGCCTTGGAGGACCAAAGAAGATAATTCTCAAGCCTTCCTCACTAGGTTGTAGACTTGCTTGGGACCCATCACCCCTTCCTTTTCAATTTCTCCCTTTGGGAATGAGAATGTCTATTCTATGCCTGTTCTACCATTATATTTTGGAAACACATAACTTGTCTGATTTCACAGGTTCACAGGTAGAGAGGAATTTTGTCCCAGGATGAATCATATCTTGAGTATCACTCATATCTGATTTAAATTTAGATGGTATTTAGATGAGCCTTTGGACTTTAGATATTAGAGTTGATGCGAGAACAAGTTAATATTTGGAGGACTGTTGGGATGGAATGAGTATATTTTGATTGCAGGAAGGACATGCATTTTTAGGGGACAGGGGAAAAATGATATGAGCTAAATGTTTATGTCCCCCTAAAATTCATGTGTTGAAGCCTTGGCTTCCAATTGTGATGATATTTGGAGGTAGAGCCTTTTGGAGATAGATTTAGATGAGGTCTTGAGAGTAGGAACCTCATGTTGGGATTAGTGTCCTTATAAGAAGGGGGAGAGGGAGATCTCTTTCCAGAAGCACACACCAAATAAAGGCCATTCAAGCACACAGTGAGAAGGCAGCCATCTGCAAACCAGAAAGAGGGCCCTCACCAGACACCAAATCTACCAGCACCTTAATCTTGGAAATTCCAGCCTCCAGAACTATGAGAAAAAAAAATTGTTCATTTAAGCCACCCAGTCTATGATTATTTATTATAGCAGCCTGAGCAGAAAAACACTAGCTAAATTGTAAACTTCTTGAGGGTAGATGCTGGGCATAAAGTAGATGTTACCCCATAACTTCCTGGTTGATAGAATGATTACAACACATACTGTTTTCTGTAGGTTATATTTACTGCCAATACCTATTTATTTGTAACTACCACTCCAAAACCTAAAATACTTTCATGGTTGATATCATGAGTAAGCACAATATTTTAATCATGCTCACAAATGTAGGCTTAACATAAAAGAATCTAAAGGAAGGTTACACATGGTTGGATCCTTGGCATTAGGCTCTGATCTTTGCTCTACTATTAACCGGTTTTGTATTTTGAGGCAAATCATGTAAACCCTTAGATTTGTTTTTTTATCTATAAATTAAGGCTTATAATGACCTCCCTATCTCACATGGTCATTGTGGGTATCAAATGAGGTAGTATAGCATACAAATAAAAGCATTTGACTTTTGCAATTAAAGAGACCAAGATTTGAGTATCTGCCACTTACTAGGTATATAAATTTTATCAAATTACTTAAGTTATTTGTATCTCAGTTTACTCATTTGCAAATACAGGCACAATAATATCTACATTTTAGTATTATAACAACTTGAGGTATGAGATACAGTGACTTGAGGTACATAAGGAGTTTGGCACATTGCCAGATATATTGATGTTACTTAGTAAGTGATGGGTACTGTGAAATATGATCAGAGTGCCATGAACATGTGATTATTATTTATTATTAATATTCACAAAATCATTTGACATGGAAGCAAATAAGTATTATGGGCATACTGAATCATTGACTAATTTCTGCTAAATTCAAAAGAAGTTTTTCATGTTAAAGTTTGTAAGCATTTATAAGATTGGAACAGTGATCAGATATGATCTCCATCTTTACACATAAACCCTTGATTATTATTTTTAAATATTATTTTATTTTACTTGGAACTTTGAGAATCAAATAAAATAGCTCTTTTGTACTGTTGTATATGTCTTTTAGCTTTAAATGAAACATTTAAATTGATTCCAAGAAAAATATGATTTAAAATGAAAAATTTAACTGTATTTGTAGTCTGGAAAGGACTACAAATTTTCTACATTACTCGAACTCATCAGGTCATAGAAGCAAGACATGTATTAGTTGGAAGTGCTATTAGGGATCAGCTGCCAAACTCTTCATTTTACAGATGGAGAAATTGTGGCTACAAAGGAGAAATAGAGCAAGGTTACCCAGTTTTTGAAAAACACCAGGACAAGGTCCTCCATCTTCTTTGTATTGCACTATCTCCTACTGCAAATATATCATTCTTTTTTCAAGATTGTGTATGACATAAGAGATTTAGGGAAATTTTCTTAACTGTATAACTTGATCTTAAATACACCAAGAAAAATCTCACTTCTTTAGCCAATCTCATATGCTTATGAGCAGTTTAGTCACTGGACCAAACCTATAAGAAGGAAATAAAACTGGTATCGATGCATACCATTTGCATCAGAATGACCTCTCACACATCTCCCTCACCTGAATTATGTAACATAGTATGCAGGTTTGTAAGAAACTTATTACAAATCATTTACATTAGCTGTCAAATCCACATAATAGTGATGAAACAAATGTCTTTAGAGGACTGTGCATAAACTATCCTATCATGGAAGCAGCCTTTAGTTTTTTCATTATTAAATTAGTAATAATATCAGTCACCTACCTACATTTATATTATCGAGTCTATCCAATTAGAATTTTTTCACTAGAATGCAAGTTCCAAGAGAGCAGAGATTTTTGTCTATTTTGTCTACTGCTGCATTGCCTAGAACAACGTCTGGGTATATGAAAAGAAGAGCAGGCAGTATTTTCTGAATCTTTTTATTCTTATATGTTGGACTGAACCCCATCTAACAACATATAAGAATAAAAGTTTTATTCTTAGATTTTCTTCTTATCATGACTTAATTCAATAATATTAAAATGAGGCTGTAATGTAATTGTGGCATAAAAAATTAGTAAACTATCCAAGATGGAACTATATACTAAATATTTTCTCATTTTCTCATGAACTTCTTGACTTCTAATAGAAACAGTTATAAAAATCTTTTTAGAACTTTCTTAAGACTTAGTACTTTATGACCCTTTATCAGAAATTCCAATCAATGAAGAAGTGGGTCTAGAACCTATCAATAAACTCACACCTTTCCCATAAATATTTTATCTGTCTCTTTAAATGGCGCAACTCATAATTATGAAAAATGTCTAATCATGTCTTTCATATATCACCTTATTATATCAAGCAATGAATTCTAAATGACTTCTAAATGAAGTCAAATGAATTCTAAATGTGAAGTAATAGAATGTTTAGCAAAACCATGAGAAACCCACAGAATGTAAATATTATTTATAAATAAGGATTTTAGGTCTTTTCTCTTTTTTCCTGACACCTGATATTACTAATGTGATCCATCTCATATAATCCCATCATATTTAAACTAGAAGCCTAGGGTAGAACAAAGGGAAGAATACTAAATAAGACAGTGCTGTATTTAGGCTGGAGACTGAAAGATAGAGGTGAGAGGGGGATGGAGAGATAAAAGGAGAAGCTTTGCAAAGCAGTTTATAAAGAATGGACTGTACCCCATTTAAAACATAATAGAATAAAAGGAAAAGAACACATTTTGTTATTGTTTAAAAATAAGATGAAATTTTAAAACCTTTCAAATGAGAAAGTTTGCTCTCTCATTAGTACTCTGGAGACTATTAGGGCTTCTCTTTTGTCTCTTCCAGTTACTTTGAATGGTGATCAGCAATGCATGATCAGCCAAGTGGCATCAGCTCTAATGCTATCATAATATGCCAGCCAGAGGGGGTGGAGAGGAAGTGAGATTTGCCACTGCAAATGCCATCTCGTTAATCAATATCTGAGACACACCAGGACAGAACAAAATCTCTCTTCTTTCTGCATGCACTTTGCCTTTTGAGTTGTATTATCTGTATAATAAATTCTTCTTCAGAGCATGTTGGGAGGTTTCTAGGCAGATCAAACCTCCCAAAAGAGTGTCATGTTAATCACTATTTCAAAAAGCAATCTTAAAATACATCCTAAAATGCCTTTTCAAAGGTATAATTCAAATGATTACCTCATGCGTTACGAAGGGGAATCAGGTGGTGTCCTGTTTCCATAGCACTCAATTTCACAATGTTTTGCAAAACTGTTCTTTATGATGTCTTCCTTCAAGAGTAGCAATATCACAGCCATAATTTTCTAAATTTGGGTCTCCAATAATGACAGACTTTGAATGAATGATTTTTTTTATGGTATAAGAAAGAAGCACAAGCTTAGACTTTCCCAGCTTTAAGCTCTAACCTATACTAAGGTGATTTGTCTTCCTTCTTTTTGATCTATGTGAAATACCTAGCCTTTGACTGGATTGGAAGCTCAAAATTCACTCTACTTTCTTCACTTGTCTGTTTAAATATTTTTACAATGATTACTTTTATAATCAGAACAAAATATAGAAAAATACATTTTGAGAATATATATTTATATGTTCATGTTACTCTTTCACTTTGTAGAATCCTGTCTAAAAGAGGCAAAAATGACAGTAAAGAGACATAGGTTCAAATCCAGAGTCTTCTAATAACTAGCTTTGTGACCTTTGACTTGTTTATTAAGCTCTCCAAACCCACATTTCCTAATCTACTAATAAAAAGATCTCTAAGGATTTCTCAAGCTTTTTTTTTAAGATAGTAAATAACTTATGGACAAAAAAAAAGAGAGAGAGAGAAAATTTGTGGCCTTTTGAGCCACACTTCTCTTGCTCAGGCCCGCTTCCACTTCTGGAAGTATACTTTCCTTTCTAATAAAAGTTATCTTTTCTACTGTATTTCATCGTCTCTTCTCTTGCTCAGGCCTGCTTCCACTTCTGTAAGTGCACTTTTCCTTTCTAATAAAACTTTCTTCTCTACTATAAAAAAAAGAGAGAAAATTTTTTATCTAGATATTGAGTTTCCAGATGTACTCTAACCTGAAATTTAAATATATTTGATATTGTATTTGTTTGTTATCTAGGAATAAAAAATTGTTTTATATTTAGATATTTCAAATGCATCACAATTCAGTTTTACGATCAACTAATTCTGAGTTGTCAACAATATTTTCTATTATTTTTATCTTGTTCTGTCTAAAATGGTAAAATTAAAGTGAATATCATTTAAATCAATAATTTTTAGTCAGAAATTATTATACAAAATTTTTTTCCCTTGGCACTCTATGACTGACAGCCACTGAGCAGAACAGAATCACTCCTTGCAGCCTCACTCAGCTTCCTCTGCAACCATGTCTGACAAACCTGACATGGCTGAGATTGAGAAATTCGATAAGCCAAAATCGAAGAAGACAGAAATGCAAGAAAAAAACCCACTGCCATCTAAAGAAACGATTGAACAGGAGAAGCAAGTAGGCAAATCGTAATGAGGCACACACTGCCAATATGCACTGTACATTCCACAAGCATTGCTTTCTTATTTTACTTCTTTTAGCTGTTTAATTTTGTAAGATGCAAAGGGGATGGATCAAGTTTAAATGATTGTGCTGCCCCCTTTTCACATCCAAGAACTACTAACAATGATGGCTGCATCTGCCTCTCCCATTTGCCTGTCTGGCTGGCAGGGAAGAAAAAGACACTGCATGCTGTTGAAGGCAGAAGCTGAGTGGGACAACAGTAAAATCTAGAGGGAAAACCAAGCTGGTCCAAGGTGTCCTTCAGGCTGTAAAATGCAGTTTAACCAGAGTGCCATTTTTTTTTTCAAATGATTTTAATTATTGAAATGCACAATTTTTTAAACATGCAAATAAAAAGTTTTAAAACATGAAAAAAAATCTTCCCTCATCAGAATTTTTCAATATTTTTATTAGAAATTGTATGTGTAAAAAAAGCTCAAACTATGAAGCAGAGTATTATGATTCTTAAATATTTTACTTTATAGTAAAACTCTACTCTGCTAAATCTGTGTTATTGTGTTCTATATGTTTAACTTGGTTGTTTGCCTTTAGATCTCTGTCCAGTGTCTGGTAATTATAGCCAGAAGGCCTAACCAGGTATTGATTAAGCCAATAAGTTCCAAGAAAATAAAGGAAAAGTAACCTCCCATACAGTATCCCTTTACCTAAACAGTGAAAATATGTCTGTATCACATAATGGGTGAAGTGTGGCTGGTCTCTATTTTTATTTTTGCACATATAAATAGCAGCAGTTACTAAGACCAACAAAAAGTTACCATCTAGAAAACATCACTCTTTAAACTTTGGACATCATAACATGTATCAGACTATTAAAAAGCAAAGTCTAACAGAAAGAAATCTAACTATGGGAAGTGAACTCATATTGTAAATATATATATATATGCCTTACTGTTAAAATGTACAGCTGAAACTTACTGGGTTTTATTAACCAATGTCACCTTAAAAATACAATTAATTAATTAATTAAAAGCAAAATCTAGAGTATATTTACGAGGGATGGTTGCAAAATGCTACAGATATACTAAAAAACATTGAATTGTACACTCTAAATGGGTGGATTTTATGGTATGTGAATTATATCTCTATACAGTTGTTACCAAAAAAAAAGTCAGCTGCAATGGCTTGACTAAATGTGGTGCTAATGGAGATGGAGATAAGTAGATGAATTTAAGACATATTTTGCAATACAAAATAACAGGACATGCTGGTGAAATTAAGTAGAGTTTGAGAGAAAGCAAAATGAGGATGACTCAGGTTTTTTTACTTGTACAGTGGAGTAGATTATTTGTCAATAACAGTGATACTAAACACTGGAGCAGGACCAAGAATGAGTGGAGCAATCATGAGTTCACTCTCAAGCAAACTGAATTTGAGATGCCCTTGAGATGACCAAATAGAGATGTTGAGTTGCACATAGTGATCTAAAGCTCAGACAAGAAACTTGGGTTGGGGATAGAAATCTTATTTTTAAATTTATTTTTCAATTATAGTTGTAATACAATATTATATTAGTTTCAGGTTTACAAGATATACATCTTGCTATCTGCAGCATAAAGATGGTATCTTAAGACAAAAATAGATTAAATCCTTCAGATAAAGAGTATAGAGTTAGATGATAAGAGTATCTAGAACTGATTAACTTTAATACTTAATAGCCAAGTACAGGAGGATAAACCTGCAAAGAAGACCAAAAAAATGGCCAAAGCTTCCCAGGAGATTGTAGTTTCATAGAAAGCAAGGATATAATGTACTTCAGAAAGAAAGTAATGATTGCCAATACCAAATGCTGAGAGGTCAAACATGATGATTGGAAAGTATCTGCTTAGTGAGAGCTGTTTTAGCAGAGTGGTGTGGGTGGAAGCTTCAAGGACCATATAGTCAAAAGACACACTACAGTATTGGTTTGCAGCTGTCACAGTGCGTCTGTCACTGTCTAATGCCAGCGAAGCCTCTAGCTCACTGAGCTCCAGCCGAAAGAGAAGCGGGGTAAGTAAGGAGGTCCCCACATCATGGCTCCTACAAGCAGCCTGCCCGCAAATTGACTGGTGGTAAAACACCAAGGAAGCAACTGGCTACAAAAGCCGCTCAAAAGAGCATGCCCTCTACTAGAGGGATGAAGAAATCTCATCGTTACAGGCCTAGTACCGTGGCACTCCATGAAATTAGTTACCAATCCACTGAACTTCTGATTTGCAAACTTCCCTTCTAGTGTTTGGTGCGAGAAATTGCTCAGGATTTCAAAACAAATCTGAGTTTCCAGAGTGCAGCTATTGGTGCTTTGCAGGAGGCAAGTGAGACCTATCTGGTTGGCCTTTTTGAAAATACAAACCTGTGTACTATCCATGCTAAACATATAACAATTATACCCAAAGACATCCAGCCAGCACACCACATACGTGTAGAACGTGCTTAAGAATCCACTATGATGGGAAAAATTTCATCCTTAAAAAAAATTCTCTTCTTTCTGTTATCAGAAGTTCTGAACATTAGGTATTTTTTTTTATCATGGGTCAAAAGGTACATAAGTATATGATTGCAAGTGGAAAAATAGTACAAAGAAATCAGGTATTGGAAGTTTTTGTTTTCATGTTTCAGTGAACAAGTTTCAGCAGTTCAACTTTATAACAATTATAAATAAACTTGTAGATTTTTCTGAAAAAAAAAAAGACACACTATTAGTTTGGGGCTAGAGACTAGGGGAAAGAATCAGCCATAAATATCTAGAAAAAATATGTAACTGTGGAAAATGTCAATGAGTTATCGACATATGTTTATAGAGTTTCATATGGAAGGTCTTAATATCAAAACATCAGATATGTATGCTTTCATATGTTTATCATATTAGAAACACTGTACTATGAAATGGCCTGCAGACTACCTTGGAATGCCTTTATATACCATTCATGTGCTTCTAGAATACTCTGAGAAACACTGACCTACATATCAAAAGAAATGTTTGAAAAATAAAAGAAATTTAGTTATTGAAGCTCAAGGGAAAAAAATGCTTTTTTTTGTTGGGCCTCAGAATCTTCAACTATAAAATGATAAAGGTAGACTAGATTATTGTTGAGGTCCCTTCCAGTGCTCCCATTTAATCAGCTTAATCTACATTTATTTGACTTATAAATAAGCACCTCTACACTCTCAGTGTTTTCACAGAACACCTTCTACTTCCTGTCCTCAACAGAGACCTGGCTCTCTACAAAGATAATGAATCTCACTATGCAACTGTAATCAACTAAAGTTGTTTGATCTCTAAACGTCCAAATTCTAGAGTAGAGAGTTTGAGATAGAGTAGGGAACCAGCATTCTTCTGCCTCCCTATTTCATTATCAGACCATTGTTCTAGCTTTTTGAGAAGCTCCTCCGCCTATAACATTCACACCATCTGGAGATACCATCTTCTACTCCTCCCTGATATGACTATTTTCTCCTCTCCTGGACATTCCCCTTCATTCACACAGGATTCTGGCATCTGGCTCACTGGTGTCCTCTCTAACTCAGTTCCTGGCACCACTGACTAGTTGGAAAAGCCATCCCACATCCCAGACTCACATTTGTTGGCTTACTCAGCTCTCATGGTCACATTCTGAATAGTGCCATCTTCTAGAATGGCTTCACCATGAAATTATAAATTTATATACTTCCTGACCAAGATCACTCATCATCCAGACCAGGCTTTCTCCCTGGTCAAACTCCAACTCTGGGTTCCATACTTCCTTATTCATGTCTCTATCTTATTACTTGCTAAGTAATATTTAAACTCTTTGGTAACATGTCTGTCTCTTATGAATACTTTAGGGGCAAGAACTGATTCAACTTGCTATGCAAACCAAGGATCTGAGGCATGGTAGGTACTCAAAGCTGAATGGATGTTTCTGAGTGACTTTTATATTCAAAGCACTATGCTTGGTATTTGAGGAACACCCAAAGCTGAGTGAAAATGTGTTCTGCTTCCAAAAAATTTAAAGACTAATAGAAGACACAAGACCAATACATTAAAAACTAAATTTCAAGGTGGAAAGTGACAGGAGCCTCCAGAAATATAAAAGCAAAATACTACAGGATTGCTAAGGTAATGGAGGTAGGTACAGAGAAACAGAAGAGATATGTTGTTTCCCTGTATAGATAAGAGAAAGCTTCATAGAGGATGTGAGACCTGAGCTAGCCTGAAAGAATGGATGGTAATTTGGATATGATGATAGAGAAAGAAGTAACTCTAGGAGGAGAGATGAGCATGGGAAAATATAGCAAGTTAAGAAAGCATAAAATATAGCTGGGGAACAACTGATAGAATGGGAATTAAGAATCCATAAAGGAAAAAGTTGATCTAATTTTGGAACACCTTAACTATCAATTTTGATGTTATTTTGGCAGTGGGTAGACATAGGTGGAGTTCCTTGGTGTCTGATTTATCAATTAACCCTTAAGCTATATGCCTTTCTTTAAAAGAATATTTCAAGGACTGAAAAAACTTTTTACAAAGGCTTTTAATTAAAAATGATAGTTATTTATTATTCCTACCTGCTTACCTTTTTTTTTTATCAACACAGTCATTGTTTCCTATGACAAAGTGATAAACAGGTTTGTTTGTTTTTTAAAGGAAGGTAAGGCCAAACAACAAAGATGGGAATAATTTTCGATTCTCCAAATCCTTTAGATGATATTTTATTTCTATGAACATATTTTCCTGTTATTGTAAATTTATACTGAGTAAATAATGATGGCATTGACTGGCATTCTTGATGTGCTTTTGATCATCTTTCTCAAAAAGTGACTGCCAAGAGAACTTCCTAGCAAACATCACTTAACTACTAAGTAGCTGTGAGTGTTAAAGGCAATTAAGCAATCATTATTTTAAAAGCTCAATGAAAATTACCCATTTTCTCTATTAAAAAATTTAAAATATTCACACACACACACACACGTGCGCATGCACACACACACAAGAGTTCTTGAGATGTAATCCTTTATAGTATCTCATTTTAGAAACTATTCGGGTCTTCATCCTCAGAGCTATTAAAAGACTTCCTTGGGCCAGGGATTTTCTTTAGAATTCTGGCTCTGCCACTTACTAACTGTCTGACCTTATCAAGTTGCTTAGCTACTCTGAGCCTCAGTTTCCATATTAGTAAAAAGTAGATAATAGCACCTACTTCATAGGGTTGTTTTGGGAATTAAATGAGACAATGCATGCAAAGTATTTATCACAAAGCCTAGCATATAAATCAGGCTCAATAATTGGTAATTCCATTACTATCATAGAGAAAAATAGACTTTTGGTAAATAAACCTATTCTATAGTATAGATTTGTACCTACATGTAAAAATACCTCTCTCTATATAAAAGTTAATTGCTCTTAGTATTAATTAGTTTCCTGTACATTGTCTGTCCATTTTTGTTACTACACAACTAAACCTTTGCCAGATTTGGGACAATCTTAGTTCTAGCATTGTTTGGGACAACACTAGTTTTAAACAATTCTATATGTTTTTAAAGCCAGCCTTGATGAATCACATATTCTGTTAATGGTACTTCAAACTTGAAAATTTCCAATGCATTTTTTTCCTTTTAATCTCATGGAGCAGGAACCTTCTTCTCCCTCATTTCAATTGAGTGTCAAAACAAAATGGCATTTACTGGTCTCTGATCTGATCCACATGCCAGACTTGCCGGTACAGACTTAAGTATACAGGCAAAGCCACTGAGCTCTCTGCAACAATTGGCATGTATCCCAGTTCCCAGCGAGAGTATACAGTTCTCCACTGCCTGAATAAGAAGCTGTGCTGAAACACTGATGAGACTGGAAAAGCATAGCTTATTGACCTTCCACTTGCTTCCCTTGCTTTTAAGAAAAAAACTACATATTATCACAAACTAAGTGCATTACTGAATGAAGTAGAGGGGGTAGTTGGCTCACATTTCCATTCTTATATCATATATAAGACTTAGAAAATGTATGGCAGTTCCCTTCCATCCACCCCAAATATAGTAATGGACCCTCTTGAACCAACCTCTGCCCCTTAAAAATTATGTAAAAATTTGGAGTAGTCCTGTCTGTCTGGGATGGAAATAATCACACATTTTGGGGGGCTTTAAAAATTGAGTTCAAGTCAATTCAGCATTTATTGAGCATCTACTCTGTAAGGCTATTCTGTGCTTTAAATTGAGGGGAATATAAAGCTATGGAAGATATTATCACTACCTTCAAGAAATATGACAAACAAATTTTCTTTTCATGAGCAGGAATTCACTGTTTCTGCCTCAATTAGCTTGCATGTGTTTGAGGCCTAAAATCTCCTATATCAGAGAAAAAGGCAGAAGATGTACCTTAACAAATCCAATCATATTGCAGTATAAGCAGGGATTGTCAATGTGGAAACTGACCTTTAGAGGCAACATACAGTGATAAGAAGAGGGGCTCTGGAATCAGGCAGACCTGGGTCAAATTCCAGCTATTCAACTTACTAGCTGTGTAGCCTTAAACAAATGACTCAACCTCTGTGAACCTGTAATCTTTTTGTAAAATAGTAATAGTAATAATATGATTATTTGTTTCACAAGATTGTTGTGAGGCTTAAATGAAATAATTCAATTAATTCAAGCACAATAGTAAGTGCTTTCAACAAGAGGTTTACTGCTTAAAAGCTGATTTCAGCAAGAGGAGAGACTTGCTTCTGAGACATTGTTAGCAGTAGGAAGCCAACAGAGTCTTACCAATTGATCTGGAAGTAGCTGTACCTGAAAATTAAAGTTAGGCCCAAAAAACCCAAAGGTGAAGGGACTGCTTTTTTAATACTTTAAATGGAGATGCCCCCAAGATTCTGTCCCCATAGAATTCACTCCAGCCATCAATACCCAAACACAATAACTTTATAAGGGCCCCCATCAATTTTCCCTAACATTATTCCTGAAACATCTAAAATTTGAATTATGCTATCATTACATTTTATCTTCTCCACCTGCATTTCTAGCTTGGAACTTCATTAATTTATTAACATCAAGACATACCCCTCCTCCACTTCCTCCTACACACACACACACACACACACACACACACACACACACACACATACACACACACTCACACTGAGTTTTTGTCACTGTACTGGGCTCTTCATTCTTAAATGCCTGAGCCCTGGTGTCTGACTTAAAGGGATTCTTTTCCAGTTTGCAAGACAAGATACACTCAGCAAACAATAATTGCTCAGAGTAGGTTAGTGTACCCTTGAATACAATGAAGATGTCTGCAAAGTTCCAGAGAAGACAGAGACTAAAATGCTTTATAAGTCAAAGATGTTCCCACTCCCTGTTCCCCTCCCCACTTCTCATTTTATTTGGAGTAAAATCCAATGTCTTCACCATGTCATGTAAGGCTCTGTATGATTTAGCTCCTTCCCAGCTCTCCAACTTTATTTTCTCCCAGTCCTCATCCCCTGAATGTTCCACTCATAATGGCCTCCTTGCTTTATTTCCAATAGGCCAGGCACACTATACCTTGGAGAGCATGTAGTGGCCATTCTTTCTGTTTGGAAAATTTCCCCTGATCTTTGCATGGCTGATTCCTTGTCTCCAATGAGGTTTTAATTCAAGTCCTCAAAGAGGCCTTCTTTGACCCCCTATTTAAAGGACCTGTCCCTTCCCCCACTCCTGTCACTTTCTATCACATCACCTTCTTTTATTGTCTTCATAGCTCACTACTCTTGAGCCAAAATGACCTCTTCTCTAGTTGTTCTTCTGCCTCTGAGTCCTTGTATATGCTCTTTACTCTCCTTGGAATTCTCCTTCCTTTCTTTTCATGTGGCTGTTTCTCAACTTTCAGATCTGAGCTCAGGTCTTATCTCTTCAGAAAGGACTTTCCTGATCACCCCCTCCCCCACTACCATTAGCATCCTGTTCATTTCCTTCCTGACACTTATGGTAATCTTCAATATTATATGTATCTGTTTTTTTTTTCTTTATTTTATTTCTCCCCTGACTCCAGATTGAAATCTCCATAAGGGCAGAGATTTTGTCTGCTTTGTTCACTCCTGGGATCTTTAGGGAAGGCCTCAATGAGAAAGTGAAATTTGAGCAAAGACCTGAAGAAGAGGTTAACACTACTGTTATTAACATGTTGAGGTCAAACACTTCTGCCTGACTTTCAAAGCCTTTCAATTACCTGGACCCACTTAACCTAGCCAATCTTCTTTCTCATTCACTGCCCCTCCACCCCAGGACACATTCTGCATTCTAATAATAAATGTCTTACACTTTCTCACTTGGAAAGTTTCCATACTTACCACAATCTATAAAACACTATGCTATAGGTACTATCATTATACCCATCTTACAGATGAGAAAATGAGGTTCAAAGAGATTAACTTGTCTAAGGTCACACAGCCAGTAAGTGTTAGAGCAAGATTAGGCCCAAGATTTATTTGAACTGCAGAACCTGTGTTCTTAAATACTACATGATACCAACAACTTAGCAGAATAGGCAGCATGGAAGAAATTAACAACAACAACAAAAAGGAATAGAGAAAGAGAAAATAATAGACCTTCAATTAATTTAAGTCTTTCTGAAACCAAAACTGGTGCTCATAACCTTGGTGTAGGGTATCATTCATCCAGGCTTGTTTGGGACAATCCTGATTTACTTCTGTTTTCTCTGATTAATTATTAATAGTATAGCCTTTTATTTGTAAATTATAATTTTAAAGGGGACTTGGTATTATATACTTACAGCATATCTTGCCTTCCCAGAACTTACTGTGCTAATTCTCTCACTCTTGGGAAATTAAGAAAAATGAAAAAAAGGTAATAAAAAGAAAAAACTGTGAGTGTATCCTTTGGCATGACATTTTTATTATGGGAATTATGTTTTCCATGTGTTACATTCCCTTAAAACCATAAACCATATTTGACAATAAGAATATGAAAAAGAATTCATCTGTCTAGTACATAGTGTATGGCAATAAACATTGGTTGAATACTATTAGAAGATGGTGAATGTAAGTCCAAATTTTGTCTTAATTAAAAGTCTGATTATTGTTATAATTGCTAATACTAACTGAGAGTTTTGTATATGTCAGATATTTTACATACATAACTTCATTCAATCTTCATAAGAACTAACATAATTTCCATCTTAAAAGTGAGAGAACTACAGTTAAGGGAGATTAAGTGACTTATTCAAGACCCCATAGTTGACAAGTGGCAAAACTGGAGTTCAAACACAGATCAATCTGATTCCAAAGCCTATGTATTTAACCACAATGTTCTCCTACCCCCTTCTACACTTCATTGCCTCATAACTGCATTCAACAGTCAAAATCTTTATAGAATATTCAGTATTTACCCTATATAAGGAATATGAAATGTCTTTCTTAAAATTCCACCCAAGCATCCCTTCACTGATACATTAAAATTTTCATGAACAAAGGAAGTTTGACTCCACCCCACCCCCAAATCATAAAAATGCAGCTAATAAAAAATAGATAAACCCACAAGAAACTGTTGGATTCTCTGCCTGTGTGACAGTGTCCCCACCAAGGGTTACACATGAGAGGGAGCCCAAGTAGAGATGTCCAGCAAGATTGCAGTTGGAGAGCAAGTATTGTATGATGTGGAGCAAATCCCAACTGTTCCCCATTCCTGAAAACGGTTACTTTATTCAATTCCACCTACATCCTCTGAATACCTGCCATGTGCTCACAACACTGGGCCATGCACTGAGGATATAAGGTGGGGAAAGAGAAGCAGTGCAAAAAAGACCAGTAAAAAACTTTTTCCCTCCTCTGAACTCTTTTAGCACTTTTGCTGTACCTCTCTTGTGGCACTTCTATTTACTTGCTATCTAATGTTCTGTAGAGTGGCATGTAATGTAGTAGCAAACATTGAGCTTGACAATCAGACTTTGCCTTAAATCTTAGCTCTTCCATTTAAGCAACTGGGTAACCTTGAATAAGTCATTTAATTTCCCCGATCTCAATTTCCTTGCTTGGAAAATGGGACTTACAATATCTATCTCACAGAACTTTTGGAAGAAATTGATTGAAAAGATGTTGTAAAATGCCTAGCACAGGACCTGGCATATAGTAGGTATTCAATAAAGAGCATCACTTATTAATCTTATTAACATGTCTGACTCTTTTTTTATTTTGGTATCCCCAGAATATTGAGAACATGGCCTTGCACATAAGAGACTTTCAAAAATAGTTGTATAGAGAATCAAGGAATGAACAAATTATTATAGTTCAAGTATGATCATTTGTGATAAAAATAATTACAAAGTGCTTTAGGAATTCAAAGAAGGACAGTAACACATTTGTTGAGGCAGAAGAGAAAAAGAAGGTCAGGAAAAGTTTTAAGGAAGAGAGAGATATTGATAAGAAAAAATGACATGAAAAAAACATTCCTGCCTAAGGGGATTTGAACCCACATCTATCTGGCTTCAAAGGTTCAGTCTTTCCAAGCTTATACCAGACTGTATGTAGTTTTATACCAAAACTTTAGAAAGTTGTAGTGTAGTAAAAAGCCAAGAAATCCAAGTCCTAGGCATCCAAAGACTCATTGTGTCATCTTAGTCCTCACACTTCATCTCTGTAAGCCTCAGGTTCCTCATCTGTAAAATGGAGACTTAAATAATATTTATCACAGAGTTGTCAAGATGCATGTGAGAACCAAATGACAGCTACAATTTCTTCCCAGTGCTGTAAATGAATCTGCTCATATACTCTTAAGATTTGGCAAATCAAACACAACATGTAGATGCATTGAGCTGGCCAGGCATCCAAGTTGTCTAGAATATTAGATTTTGTATAAAGTTTTGTAAGTCACTTTTTAGGCCTAGTTTTAATAAGTTCTATAATACCTGGGATATCCCAACTCTTTTGGCATGATTGGAACTTCACACTGCATATGACAATTTTGGTAAAATGTGGTTGCTAGATAATTCTATTAGACTTTAGGATCATTAAGAAACTTTAGGAAATATTTTCTCTAAAGGAAAGTAAAATAAACTGTTGGTATCAGTGTACTGATACCAACAGTTCTAAAAGAAAATGAGAGTGTTACCATAATGAAGCAAAACAATGAGCCAGGCCTAGAAGGCGATAATACAGAGACACTAATGGGGAGCTTTGCTTGTACATTTTTACATCCAACATTTTTGGTTTAAAGTTAAATAAAACTATAGACCATATCAGACAAAAAAGAGAGACCTTCCAGAACCATGATGATATATTAAATTCCATTCCAGGCTCAATAAACTATGACTTATAGGTCTTATAAAATCTTTACACGGCTCCTGACAGCTCCACATGTTCTGATGGCCAGAAGAATGAAACGTTTTGCAAAACATCTGCTAACTCATGCATCTTGGCTAGGATTTCTCTGTCTTCCCATGATGACAAAATACAGAGAGTGCAGAGTGAACTGAAGTTTGAGGGAGTGGATGTGAGTGTTTTGCATAATATAAGGGCTACTTATTTGAAGCACCATTTTGTCATAGCTTCCATCTGTAAGGTGCATATTTGACCATATTGGATAAAAGCTGCTCGCCTCTAATTTTAACCATGCCCAAGCAATATGACATTGTTCATCACATATTGAATTACACTGAGGGTCTACTAGAAGATGCAAAGCTTCTGGTAACTTATAACCAACATGAGCTTGAATAGATTACACTAGCATACTAACAGAGTTTCCTAATAATTTTAACTGAAGTCCATGTACAAATGGCAAAAAATGAACTTTCACAGACAAGCAAATAGTTTTCTATTGTCCAGGAACGTTGCAAATCAGAGTGATTGAAACTTTTTCATATTATGCTGAGTTTTGCTTTAGAACTCAAGTGCTTATAGAGTGAAAACATGGAGAAACAGGCTGATAAAAGGGGCTTTCCTTTTCTTTCATCTTTTTAGTGCTTTTTTTTTATTTTTGAGGTTTTTAACAGTGTATTTCTCAGATGATTGGAATCTGAATAGTGAAACAAAAGGAATTGGAATGGTGCTGTTCTTCCTCTCAGCTTTTACTAACTGACTCTCTTGCTGGCCTCAAAGGACTATACAGTGTTGCCACCTTCTTAATGTTCACTGATTTTGGTTAGTTGCTTACTTCCTGAAACAGGAGAAGATGGTTTCTATGCCTGATTACAACTATACAAGATAGCTCTATCTCAGGTGAGTGCAGCTAAGTAGGAAACAACCAAATTCTAACATTAACTGACCATTTATTGAATATCTGCTATGTGCCAGGTGCCATGCTTGGTATGAGAATGGTTGTATAGCAATAAAAAAGATAGGTGGGGTGTTTGTCCTTATGGAATTCAGTAGAGCAGATAGGTAAGCAACAAGATAAATGCGAGGCAGAGGAAAAACTGTTGTGGCAGGAAGTACAAAGGCAAAGCAAACATGGTGTGTGCTCATAGGAACCTCAGGGCCTACTGAGAGAGACACAGTAACAACCAATTACAACACAGAGTGATATTCTGTAGGATAAGGGAGCTCAAAAGATAGACCTCATTCCTCTATCTAGGGAAGATAAGAAGAGGTTTCACATAGGAAGTGCCATTAAACCAGGTCCTGAAGAATGAAATGACTGAGGAATCAAGTGGTATAGGACTTCAGTGCACTAGCAGTCACAATTTTCCACCTTCAAGTAACTATGACCTTTGAATCAAGACTGATGTAATTCTCACATGGTGAGCAGTAAAGAGTTAAACCTCATGTCTGCCAGTCCTTTTAAGGTTCTTGAAATCCCAGGGGAGGAAAAACCTAATCCTGCCTCATAGTAGTAGGAATGCTTTAAAGGGAGGAAATTAGAAAACATCAAAGACAGGGTGTGTTTCTGGGTGAGTAGAAAGAACCCTAGGTTTGAGTCCTGTCTCAACTAACTAACTAACTAACTAACTAACTAACTAACTAACTCTCTCTTTGATCTTCAAGAAAACTTCATTTTCTGTCAGACTCAGTTTCCTTATCTGTAAAATGGTAATAATAATGTCTGCTTCTTCGTATAATTATGAGGATTAAGTACAGTGATAAAGGAAAGAAGCTTTGTAAACCATAAAGACTGTTACAAATGTCAGCTATTGTTTCCTGGAAGGGGAGTAATGGCAGGAGGTTGGGTGAGCAATTGGGATTTATTCCTGGTGTCTTCTGCCAGGAAGCCAGTCCTTTCCCAATTAAAAAACCAGGATTCCTAAAGGGGATACACAGCACTTTAAATGATTCATGCAGAAAGGGAAAGAGAAAAAGTGACCAGTTTAGCTAAGCAGCCTGGGTAAGTGCTTTCGTGGCCTGAGGGGTACAGTAAGGCCTGTGGTTGTGATCTGAGGGAGAGGAAAAAATACAAGGAAATTCTTGTATTTTGCAGCAAGGCAAAATCAGAGGCAATGGAAGAAACAACTCAGAAGAAAAGGAATACTTGTATGGGACAGCTGCAACAGATAATACCTGAACAGGTAATTGAGAGTATGGTCAAGAGTATATATGTGTGTGGGGGTGGGAGGTAGGGATTCTTTTTGAAAGTAGAGACAGCAGAGCATAATGGTTAAGAGCATAGGCTTTGGAGCAAGAAACACTGAATCCCAAATCCCATCATAAATCTTAGATAAAATTATAAGTTATATTACTAATTTACTAACTTACAATAATGTAGTCCCTCCTTGAACATGACTTCCCTAAAGGCAGAGTATACTTTTTCAGGCCATTGACTTTGGACCTGAACATGTAACCTGCTTTGGCAAATGGAATATGAGTGGACATGACATACACACAAGCAAGCTTTAATTGGGCTTGTGTGATTTGGCTTTGCCCTTCTTGTTTCTGCCTATAAGAATAGCACATCCCACATTACGGCTATTCTTTCAGCCTGGGTTCCAGAATGAGAACTGTGGGGCTAAGCATAGCCAAGACAAATAAAGCTCAGCAGTGCTACAGTAGACGTGCTGTCTTCATATAATGTGAACAGGAAATAAATAGGTGTTTAAACTAAGGGTCCACAAACTGTAGCCCATAGGCTAAATATGGTCTGCTATCTGTTTTTGTATATCCTGTAAGCTAAGAACAATTTTTTACATTTTTAAATGGTTACAAACACTTGAATAGTATTTCATGACATGTGAAAATTACATGAACTCCAAATTTCTGTGTCCATCAACAAGGTTTCATTGGAACAGTCATGTTTATCAGTTTATACAATTTATTTGGCTACCTTAAAGCTTCAATGGAAGAGTTGAGTCATTGTGACAAGAGACCATATGGACCACAAAGTTTTAATTATTTATTATATGGCCTTTAGTAGATTTTTTTTTTTTTGCCAAACTCTGGTTTAAGCCTCAGGATACTGGGATTATTTGTTTGTAACCTCAGCAAAAGGTGACTGATATAGTGAAGTACTTAAGTTCATCAAGCCTCAGTTTCCTTATCTGAGGCTTGTAGGCTTAAAGGAAAGTAGGACCATGTTCATAGGATTTTTAGAGGATTAAAACATATAGTGCATCTAAAACGTTTAGCATGTAACCTGGCACATTGCAAGCATTTCTACAGCAAGCACAAGAAGGAAGAAGGTCAAAGGAAAGAAAAACTAAAGATTAGGACAAGACAAAATGCATCAGGACTGAGACACTTGTCTAAATACTTGTGGCTAGATAATGCCCTGGATACAGTAGTCACACAAAACTAGCTCAAGTACAACATGTTTATAATAAATTGTAGAGTTGACATTTACTGCTTGGTAAATCTGTTTCAAAGTCATCTACAAAGTGTCGATTTTTAAGCATATATCCTTGGAGTACAAGTCACAGCTTAAGAGCCCTCAATGGGACAGTATTAATATTTTTTAAAAAGTCAGTTACCATCCTTCTGGTGTTTGGTTAGTACCCAGAAGTAATGCATCTGGGCTCCTCTACTTGATAGCCGAAATTGTTGAGGGGCCATATTCTACATTGACTAAGGGTTAGTTGAGCATTTGAATCCCAGTAGTTAGCAAATTGTGCATAAATTGTTTCAATACAGTTTTCTTCCTTCATTCTCATACCCATATATATCAATACAGAGTCATCAGTATATATCATTTGTGTTCCATGCTTATTATATTGCTGTCTTCATTCCCTGGACAACAAAAAAAGAAAGCAGCAAAAGGTAAGATTTAAAAAGTAATTTTAAAAAGGGCTTCAGAGGGCATTCCAGAGCCCCTTTGGATACTCAGAAGAGGAAATAAATTAAAATCCTTCAGAAAAGAACAAAATGTTAGTCCCTTCTGCTCTACTCCTTCTGGAGCCCTGAGAGGCCTTCCTAAAATTAAATTAATTCCCTTTCTCTCCAAAAGCAAGCCTATGTGGCTGAGCCACCTGATTCAACTCCACATTTTCCCTGGTGTAATCTATACTAGGCAGAATATTGTAAAGTATTCCCAATGTAGTTAGAGTTTGAATTAATTACTTACTTTATTTAACTTCTATGGTTCTAAAACTGAAATATCTCATAGGTGATCTTTCGAAGGCTAGATGATGTGGAAATATTTTAGTCATTGGCCAAATATTTTGCTCTTGTCTCCCTTTCCAGATGTAAAATCCATTAGTTGCTAAGGCTGCCTTTGTGTTGCTATAAAGTGGGAACCAGAATGTTTTTCTCAGAAATATTAGATACTCCGTAAGTTTCTTTGGAAGCTCACCATTCAGAGCATCTGTAACATAAGGCTGGAAACTCAAAGGTATCGCTCCCTTGATACTTGCTAAGAGGAATTTATCAGGCTCCTCTGAATCTGCTAAATCATCTTGATGGCTTGCTGTAGCATTTTCAAAAACACATGCACCATTTTGTCATGGAGATCACCGTTTATTTTTTGTAAGAGTCCAAACAAGCCAAAAAGCTTCCACATAATTTGGGACTAAAGAGAAACACATTTCAGAAAAGTCCCAGAGCAGCCCCTTTGCTGAAACCCCAGGACTGGCTCCTCTAGGCTGGGCAGGCAGTAGAACCACTTAGGCTGGTCACAGGCCTCCCTCTCTTCTCAAAAGCTTCATCATACTTTCTAATCCAGGCTTCCCAATTCTCAATTTCATTTCCTGTTAGCAATGGTTTTGGTAGAACCCCCAAGACTTTCCTGTTTCTTTCTTACTTTCTTCTATGAATAAATCATGCAAAAATCTGCCATCATTTTTCACTTTTCCTGTCACTTAATCTGAACTCATATGTTCTTGTCTATCAGTATTTTTCTTTAATTTCCCTATAGTGTTCAGGAGAGGCAAAGAGTTCACATTCTCTTTGGTCATGTGTCCAGAGCCCCCAATGGCTTTGCTTCACCAGTGAACCAAGAATGATCTTTGCCCCCTGTATTGTCATCATCTATTAACTTATCCACATTTCACTGGACTAGGAGCCCCTTAAGAACAGTAACCAAATCTTATTTCTCTCTGTATCCTCAGGACATTAGACTGCATGGCACTGGCAGGTGATATATATGTGATATATATATATACGTGTGTGTGTGTGTGTGTGTGTGTTTATGTGATATATATATTTGTGGAATGAAGGAATGAGTGAACAAACCAATCAGTCAATAAATTTATTTATTTAAAAAGTATAATGCAACCATCTACCTAGAACATATGACAGAAGTGGCTGACTATTCTTTGCAGGGATTGGTAAGCTTTTCTGGGGCTTGTCAGAGTCTTTTTTAATGGTTCATGGTTCTCTGTGATGATTTTAGCACAGAGGATTGTCAAGCAGTGAGCCAGAGGGATTATGAGTACATGACATGTTATTCTATTAACTAAGCAACTGAAATTAATTAAATTAGGATTCTACTTATTGTAATCAGTTCTAAATGTAACTTATTCAAACAAAAGATTATCTACAGAAACTTTGAATCTCTATGATGTCTTTCTGCCTCCTCCTTAATCTTCCACATACCTTCACCTCATGTGCGCGCATACACACACACACACACACACACACACACACACACACACACATCTCTTTCCTGTTTGCTCTTCATTGGTATGACCTTAAGCAACACAAACCAATTTTACCATTAACCTAAGAAAAAATAACTAGATGTCTCATTTGTTGCCCAAAATTTGTATAATCCCATCAAACATTTGGCTTCAGACTGTTTTACTTGTACACGGAGTGACAAAAACAAAAGGAGTGTGCCAAGCACTTTGGGAGTTTTTTAAAATTTCTGAAGCCGATAAGGTACCACTTTGTAAATCACTATTACAGTTCATGAAACAGAGTTCTTGTAGCCCTAATGAAAAGATGTTTCTATGAGAATGCCAGTTCACTAAGAAGAGTAACATCCCAGGTTGACAACAATTAGCATACACTCACTTCTACAGGCAGGGAATATTTTATACTATATTAGATCCAGCATTTAATTGGCTGAATATTACTGTGAAGCTGTTGAAAAGAAATAAATTTGTCATTATTGTTAACTTTCAGTCTCAATGATTTAAACTGATAACTCGGGCCTGACTACATATTCAAATATAACAGTGAGAGAAAAGTATTGCTGTAGCAGATGAAGTACAATGATTTATCAGAGTGGTTAATAATATGAACTTCTTCCAGTTTTAAATTAATGATTTGAACACATCTCTCAATCAGGACATTATTTACATGTAGTAATCTTAAAATGAACTATTTCTCTCAGGGGAAATCTTACCTGTCAAATCCCAGCTCACTTTATGTTGACTTAATAAAGACTTCCTGGATCTCCTAACAGGACCATCCAGGAAGAGAGAACAGAGTGAACAAAAGCCCAGCTATGGGTTAGAGTCTGGCTTGTTCTAAGAACTGAAAGGAGGTCACTATTGCTGGAAAATGTGGAGCAAGGGTGAGAGTGGGAGCAAATGGGACTTGCACAGTAATGGAGGCATTCTTTATTTTAGAAATATCAGAAAGTAATTGAAAAAAATGTACTGGGAATTTAGATAGGAGTGGAATGAGGTAGGTAATATGATCTTAGTTGCTTTCTCAAAAGATCATTCCTACTGAAGTTTAGAGTACAGATAAAAGAGACATAAGAGTGAAAACAAGACCACTTAGCTTTATTCAGGTATCAAGTTGAGAGATGATGGTAGCTTAGACTAGTGTTGTGAAGTTTAGGTGATAAAAAGTAAACATATTTACCATATTTTGGAGGTAAAAATGTCAGGACTTGTTGATTAACAGGATGCAAGGGGTGAAGTCTGAAAGTGAAGTCTGAAAGACCTCTTCCAGTATATGGACTTTAGTAGCTAGTTAGGTGATTATGACATGGAGATGGGCAACTCTGGAGACTTAAAATAACACATTGGTGTACTTTTCAATTAAGAGATGTTAAAGCATCTAGGATTAATTTCAGTCCAACTAGCTTGGCTCATCCTTCTGATGTAAAAACAGTGAATTTATTAAAAGTTATTGATGGAAACCCTGTTGTGTTGCCAGCACTACCCATGATCAATGTGAAGAAAAACTACAACCTCGAAAATGTAAATCAGGGCTTTTGTAATGGACATTTTACCAACTAGCATTTCTGTGGCAACCTGACCCTGCCTGACCATTTCCTGCTCAAATGAGTTAGTTCCTGACTGCACCCCACCATGGCAGGACTCTGGCTGACACAGCAAAAACTCACTTAAATGATTAAGCTGGTTTTCTTATAGTTTGGCAGCCAATCAATGTTCTTCTTATATTCTCCTTCCTCATATGGAATATCTATAGCTGTCTTGAAATGCGGAAGTACAAAATGGTATAAAACTGCCCCCCACGTTACAGTCAGGGCTCAGCCTTTAGATAAGAATCTGCTGAGCTGCTGCCAGCATCAATATATGCTTCTTCCTGCTTATATCCTTGGTGTCCCATCTCTCCTTCCCCGAATCCTATAACATTTCTATTAGCAGTACACAACTTGAAAGAACAAGGCACTCTCTATCTAGTTAGAAGAGATATTATAAATCAAGAAACATTATTCTTTTAAAAAACATATGATGCTTTATTGTGAAAAATAGACACATTTAATTTTCTTTAACAGGAATATTAATTTAAGAGTCTCCATAACCCAACACCATTTTGTGAGCATAAAAGACAAGATAGTCAAAGACAACTTTTAGAGGAAAAAGGATATCAAGTCTACATCCATGCCAGATAAACTTTGCCCTCAGAATTACAGTGACCTTTAGATCCCTAACTAATAATACATATGCAAAACAAGGTTGATTTATCCTGGCCCAGAACTAGAGGTGGCTTTGTGATTTAAATAGTGAAGTTTTAGGTCACTGATGGGATCAGTAACAGGATTTTGCCTGCTTTAGAGTTATACCAAGATGAAGCCATCTGTCCTTACTACTGTGGCCTCAGGTATATAAGGTAGTGCTAATAGCTTGGGCAGAAGATCTGAATAAGTTCCTTATCCATGACTTACAGCAAGAGTGTGAAGGCCTTGTGGAAATGAACTTTGTAGTTGTAGAGATTACATTAGATTACATTCTCTCATTAACAGAAAAAAGGATAATAATCTAGATAGTAGGAACAAGAAAAAAAAATAAGGCCTTTATTGTTCCCTAGGGACAGGTATCCAAGGTTGAAGAAAGCTGGATATGTACACTGGTTAACTAGACTGTGATTTTCATTCTCTAGTCTGTACTATAAGTCATAGCCATGCCAAAGGAAACTTTGTAATAGGTCTATCTTAATAATGAAAAATGATAATGTGAAGCTATCTCCTTTGAAGATGTGGGTAAAGAAGAGATAACATTGAGTTCACAGGAGAGGTCAAGTAACATACTTCTTGATGAGAAAAAATTAATAATATGTAAATTAGACCAATCTTTCAGTATATGCAAAACTAAGTTAGGTGTGGAGTTGAACATCAGGAATTAGGAAAGAAGGTACAATAATATGACCTTGAGGGTATTGTGCTGAGTAGAGTAAGTCAGAGAAAGACAAATACCATATAATTTCACTTATATGTAGAAACAAAAAACAAAATAAATGAGCAAACAAAACAGAAAAAACTTATACATACAGATAACATTTTGTTTCCAGATAGAAGGGAGTTTGGGGGAATGGGTGCAAAAGGGGAAGGTATTAAGCAGTACAAATTAGTAGTTACAGAATAGTCACAGTGACGTAAAGTACAACATAAGATATATAGTCAATAATATTGTAATAACTGTGTATGGTGTCAGATAGGTACTAGATTTATTATTGTGATCATTTCCTAAGTTATATAAATGTCTAATCACTATGCTGTACACCTGAAACTAATATATCGTATACCAACTGTAACCGAAAAATTTTTTTTTAATTAAAAAGGTAAAAAATATTTTTTAAAAGTTGCAGAGTCGATTTGTAATCCAGAAAAAAAAACTTATAATGTAAGAGAATAAGTATTTTTCAATGTTTCTACAGCATAATCAGGAGAGAATAATCTGTTCTAGGCAGAATTTCAGTTTTTTAGATGGAAATGTACCATGAACGAAGAATATGGAATCTAGGATTCCAGAGCCTGACAGAAACATCCTAGAAACACAGATTTGCTTTCCATTTGTTGTGATTTCCTCCTCAAGAAGCTTCTGAGTGGTGAATTATATTACCAAGTGGGGTGCCTATCACACAACTGGTCTTAGTTATCAGCCTAGGGACCATTGGCATAGTAAACTAATTAACCAACTTTCTGATTTACATCTAGTCTCTTGTGAGTTTTTCTTTTAAGAGTGATTTCATTCACTGGAAACAGAACACCCCATAGTGAAAAGGATAAAAATGTGTATCTGTACCCACAAGAATGAAAAGCAGCCCCTAGAGCTGAAGAGGTCTCAAAAGCATAGGAACCTTAACATCTCAAAAGGAAGTAAATATAACACATGTGTCACAGTTGTGTTATATTTGGATTGAAATGTAGCATGTTATGGCAGCAATTGTTGTGGCTACAAACCGACACACTTTGGCTTCTCCATTTTTTCAGGTGCTCATGAACAAACAGTATTTTCTCCTCCCCCACTTCAGTCTACACATTCCTATAGCAATGAGTTTCCATAACCTTTCAAACTGAGAGAAAATCACACTATAATAGTAAAAATCAACAGATAATTTTATCCTCAAAATGGAAAAAGCACTTGGCAGATATCATTAATTCATCCTCACCACATTCCTATGAAGTAAGCATCATCCTCATTTCCTAGATGATAAACTAGAGTAGGACAGTCTTAGTGCATTAAATTGACCTCAAAATATTCTTTCTTACTTAAATTTTATACTTCTTATTGGAAAGCAGCTAAATTCTTAGAAGTCAGTTAATGTTTACAAGTAGTTTACATATTATAAAGTGAGTTTCCCCATTTGTCAAATATGCAGAGTGATTATTAAACAATGCAAATAAGAGGAGCACTTTAGTGCGTGGCCTCTGTAATTTAAAATTTTAAAATATTTGGAGAGCAACAATGGGAATTATACTATACTATCAGTAAACTGACCGCAGATATTATTAGAAAAAATTCTAGAATATAGCTTCTGCTTGTCTTTATGTGAGCTGCTTCAAAATTACGTCTTAATGCAAGTTTTTTTATCAGCAGTCAAGGAATCTGGTTAAGTTACAGCAAAAAGTGACAAAATAAAAACCAATTAAATAATATGGGGGAGGGGATGTCTGGAAACATCTTGTTTAAATTGTGCAGTAAACATGTGGTTTCTAATTCTCTTGGTTACTGTGTTTCCTCTAAAAGGATGAGAAGCCCTTGTCCCCCGTTCTGTTTCCACACAGGATCTTTGTTCCATTTCTGGAGTCAGCTGGAGCCTGGATTCTTTTACAGCAAAAATAAAATAAAGAAAAAGAAATAAAAAACGATTCTTTGGATTTGGTTTGCTTTTCCTTTTTTGAAATTTGAATGCAGAAATGTACACACAAAGGAAAATAAACTATCTGATAATTTGATGTCTGAGCTCTGGGAGCAGGAGTTTTAAATTGAGTAAAGTGGACTGAAAGTACATAGACTAATGAAAGGTAGCCAATCCCAGAAAAAGTCAAACCAGGAGTTGAGCCCTAGGGAGCAATTAAATTGGGAAAAGACCAAAAATACTTCTAGAAAGAAATGGAAACACAAAAGTATAATCTTTCTCCAAACAGACTGATCAACTGTTTTGAATAGTGAATGCCCTATATGATAATTCAGTTTTCCAATCATTCCACTTTTCCTTAGTTCATTTTAAAGGAAAAATTCAAAGTCTATATTCTGTTGCTGCTAGACATACTTTTCACACCTTGAAGGAGTGGAATTCAAAATTGGGTTTGAAGTGTCTTGCAGACTGAGACCCTTTTTTTAACCACTTTAGTCTGTTCCTTTTAGCAATTAGCTACTTATTTAAGAGTGCTGTGGGGAAAGGAGAACAGTACCCCCCACAGAAAATAAAATTGTACTTCCACTTTTGAGGCTTTTAAGCTACATTGGACTCTACTTCAATAAGCATGTCAAAAATCTGTTTGAAAGAATGGTTTTCTGTGCCCCAAATGTAATTCATAAAATAATACAATTGATCAATCCATCATCAGGAACTGTTCTAAACCCTCTGAAAAAAATATTGCGACTACTTTAGCGATTAAATTGTGGATTGGAAATATATCATATATAGATACATGTACATTTATCATAGCACATAGTTGTTTTTTTTAAAACTAATTCCTAATCATCCCATGGCTATTCTCTTTGCAGAACTTCTTAATGATTTCATACAAAGAATTGATTTTATCAAAATTTATTTCCACATAATAAAATGAAGAGAACAAGCAGACTAGTCTCAGATTTAGGCAGTAGCTTCAGAAGTTCAGTATATTGAGGCCAGGTATAGAACCCTGGAAGATGTCAAGGAAACAGAATGGCTTCTCTTCTGCTTCTGCCTTCACATTTCTTCACTTACACTAACTGAAGTAAAAATGTCTGTGTCTTATGAAGTTTCCAAATCATGTGACACACTTGTTCGAAATATATACTAAAGAAAAAATAGATTCTTAAATATAAAGACATGAGTAGGGAAAGCTTAATGGAAAATACAGACTTCATTCTGAAATGTTTTTCAGATATTCTATTTTCCTTAAACCAAGAGTCTCTTGAATTTAATACTTAAGTGAGAGACTATCAAGTTAAATATTGTAAAAATTTCAAATATTAGTCTTAAAATCTCTTAATACCTGCTTATACAGAAAAAATAAATATCATAATCCTATTTACTCATCACAAATGTACCTACTTCATTAAAAACTCACTAATGGGACTTCAACTCATGAATGGATAAACAAACTGTGATAGTATATCCATAAAAGGAAATATTACTCAGCAATAAAAAGGAAAACAATATAGATGAATCACACCTGAAGTCATATGTCAAGTGAAAGAAACTGGGCTCAAACAGCCACATATTTCAAGATGGCATTTATATGTCATTTTATAAAGGTGAAACTATAGGGTAGAAAATAGATCAATGATTGCCAGAAGTTGATGGAGAGGGAGTAGTTAACTACATGTGGATATGGGGAAATTCTTGGGGATGATGGAAGTACTTTGTATCTTGGTTTCAATGGTAATTAGAAATTTGTCAAAATTCATAGAATTAAAGACTAAAGAGGATGAATTTTACTGAATGTAAATTATATGTCAATAAACATGACCTTTTAAAAAAGTTACTTTTTACTCCCCCCCTTTATAAAAAACCCACACTGGTGGTAATTAAAGTTTAGTATATAAGTTGTCAGTATAGCCTTACAACAAATCACACATAACATCATTATATAAAACTAATACAAGGGGTTCTGAAGCAAAAGTAACTACAATAATCTAAGAATTTTTTCACCAAAAAATATTTCAAAGTCCCAGTAAAAAGTACTATAACAGTAAACATTTCACTTATATATTCTAAGTAAAAATGATCCAAGTTTATCTCCCAATGAACTATAAAGAGGTGGCTTTTTTATAATATGATATATATATATATATATATATATATATATATATGTGTGTGTGTGTGTGTGTGTGTGTGTGTGTGTGTATGTGTGTGTGTGTGTTTTCAAAACCAGATTAATTTTTCCTATTTATGGTACACTTACCATCAATATTATACTTTTGGTAAGCCAATATTTTATTCTACTTCCATTCTTTGTTTTTTCTTTCAATTACAGTTGATATTCAATATTATTTTATATTAGTTTCAGGTATACAGAATAATAGTTAGACACATATAATTTATGAAGTAATCTCCCTGATAAGTCTAGTTCTCACCTGGCACCATACATAATTATTACAATATTATGCTATTTCATCTGAAATATTATGCTATTTCACCTAGCATAATATCCTCTAGGTACAACCATGTTGTCACAAATGGTAAGATTTCATTCTTTTTATGGCTGAGTACTATTTCCTTGTATATAAGTACCACATTTTATTTATCCAATCATCCACTGATGAGCACTTAGGTTGGTTCCACATCTTGGCTATTATAAATTATGCTGCAATGAACATAGGGGTGCATATATTTTTTTGAGTTACTGTTTTTTATTTTTTCAGATAAATACCCCAAAGTGGAATTGCTATGCCATGAGATAGTACAATTTTTAATTTTTTGAGGTACCTCTATACTGTTTTCCATAGTGGCTGCACCAATTTGTAGTCTTGCCAATAGTGTACGAGGGTTCCCTTTTCTCCACATCCTCATCAACACTTCTTGTTTGTTGATTGATGATAGCCAATCTGATAGGTATGAGGTGACATCTCATTGTGGTTTTAACTGGCATTTATCTGATGAGCTTCTTTTAATATGTTTATTGGCCATCTACATGTCCTTTTTGGGGAAATGTCTATGTAGGTCCTCTGTCCGTTTTTAAATTAGATAGTTTCTTTTTTTGTTGTTGTTGAGTTGCATGAGTTCTTTATAAATTTTGAATATTGACACCTTATTGCAAGTATCATTGATAAATATCTTCTCCCATTCAGTAGGCTGTCTTTTCATTTTGCTGATGACTTTCTTTGCTGTGAAAAACCTTTTTAGTTTGATATAGTCCCATTTGTTTATTCTTTCTTTTGTTTTTCTGGCCCGAGGAGATATATCAGAAAAACTATTACTAAGAGCAATGTCAGAGATTTACTGTTTATGTTTTTTTCCTAGAAGTTTTATGGTTTCAGGTCTTACATTTAGGTCTTTAATCCATTTTGAGTTTATCCTTGCATATGGTGTAAGAAGGTGGTCTAGTTTCATTTTTTTGCATGTATCTATCCAGTTTTCCTAACACCATTTATTGAGTAGACAACTGTTGACAAGTATGTGGAGAAAAGAGAGCTCTCATGCATTGTTGGTGTAGCTACTATGGAAAACAGTATGGAGGTTCCTCAAAAATTAAAAATAGAACTACCTTATGACACAACAATTCTACTTCTTCATATTTAGCCAAAGAAACCCAAAACACTATACCTCACTGTATAGTCTTGTCTCCTTTGTCATCGGTTAATTGACCATATAGGTGTGGATTATTGATGGGGTATCTATTCTGTTCCACTGATATATGTGTCTGTTTTTATGGCAGCGCCATGCTGTTTTGATTGCTATAGGATTGTAGTATTGTTTGATACCAGGTAGTATGATACCTCCAACTTTGTTCTTTCTCAAGATTGTTGTAGCTATTTGGGGTCTTTGTGGTTCCGTATAAATTTTAGAATTAATTGTTCTAGTTATGTGAAAAATGCCATTGGTATTTAATGGAGATTGTATTGAATCTATAGATTTCTATGGATAGAATTAATGATGTTCATTCTTCCTACCTATGAGCATGATAATTGTTTCCATTTATTTATACCTCCTTTACTGTATTCTACTTTTTATTAGTATTCTGACTATTATATTGAGAGCTTTAAAAAATTATTCTAGGGGAGTAAAAAAAAATAACATAAACAATAGAGGCATTGTTCAGTCCTCTTGCGACCAAATCAAAGTTGTGACAGAAACAGGGAGTTAATGGCAGGGAAAGTTGCCTGGAGAAACAAACCCTCCAACTAGGGGGAGAAATAAGAAATGACCCTGACTTGGAAGGAGGTAGGACAAGGCAAGGACACAAGGTTGTCTGGTTCCACGCAGCTGAGTGGAACAGCAGCAGTGGCGGCGGTGGCCAGCAGCTGCAAATGCCTCTTAAAGGGGCCATGTCCACAAGCAGACTTCTGCAGTGATGGAACTGCTCTCTCTGAGCACCAGTGCCAGTTCAGCTGCACCAGGGACTTACAGGGGGATCTTGAGTTGTCCCAGTGAGGGCTGGAGACAAAGCACTCTCCTTGGCAAGAGTGCCACTGGTATCCATTGTTCCTCTGTGAACAATCCCCACTCCCAGTGTGTGGACACAGCATCAACATAGCTAAGACGTCATCAACCTGGATAATAGAGGTTGGTCCGCCAAAAGGATTCCTTGAAATTCTGCCTCCCCCAACTCACAGACCCACCCAAGCCACATCCATGTGTATCCTCAGTGAGTCAGGTGCTCCTTGCTGAGCAGAGCCAAGACTCACACTGGTGGCAACTGGCCTCGTTTTCTTGTTTGGTTTTTGGAGGCAACTAGACACACAGCATCTGTGGGTTGCTTGCTGAATCTTAACAGGTAGCCCCAGAGGGACACAGGCTGGGGCTAAACTCGGCCTGCAGCTTAATCTCTCTCAGGACTGTTCCATCGGACACCTACTACACAAAGCCATGCTAATAAGACCAGGAGGCTTAAGAGCTTCGCTTAGTATATAGAAACAGACACAGAAAGGAAGCCAAAATGGGAAGACAAAGAAGCAGAAACATATGAGAGAACATAACAGAGATCTAGGAAGAATGGAGTCAAGCAATTTAACAGATGCAGAGTTCAAAACACTCGTTACAAAGATGCTCAATGAACTTAGGGGAAATGTAGATGAATTCAGTGAGAACTTTAACAAAGAGATAAAAATGAAAATTGAAATTATAAAAGCATACTAAAATGAAGAACACATTATCTGAGATGAAGAATATATTAGATGGAATAAACAGAGTGGATAAAGAAGAGAATCAAACCACCAATATAGAGGCTGGGTAAGACAAGGACACTCAGTCTGAATGCAAGAAAAAAGAAGCCAATAACAACAACAACAACAAGAATAATTAATAAAATTATTGATAAATATTAATAATTATTAATAAATGTTATATTATTTATTATTATTTTAATTTTATTTTATTTTATTTAAGGAGCCTATGTGACACAAATAAATATAGAAGTTCCTGTGCCATATGTAGTACCTGAAGGAAAACAAGACATTGAAGAGCTATTTGAGGAAATAAAGATGGAAAATTTATCTCACCTGGTGAAGGAAATAGACATATAACCCCAGGAAGCTCAGAGTCCCAGAAAGAGGAACCCAAAGAGGCCCACACTAAGACACATCATCATTAAAATGCCAAAATTTAAATACAAAGAGAGAATCTTAAAAGCAGCAAGAGAAAAGTAGTTAGTTACGTACAAGGGAACACCTATAAGCCTGGCAGACAATTTCTCAAAGGAAACCATGCAGGACAAAAGCGCTTGGCACAAAATATTTGATATGATGAAAACCCAGGATTTACATTTAAGAATACTCTATCCAGCAAAGCTATCATTTAGAGCCAAAGGACAGATAAAGAGCTTCCCAGACCAAAAAAAAAAAAAAAAAAAAAAAAAAAAAAAAAAAAAAAAAAAAAAAAAAAAAAAAAAAAAAAAAAAAAAAAAAAAAAAAAAAAAAAAAAAAAAAAAAAAAAAAAAAAAAAAAAAAAAAAAAAAAAAAAAAAAAAAAAAAAAAAAAAAAAAAAAAAAAAAAAAAAAAAAAAAAAAAAAAAAAAAGCTAAAGGAATTTATTATCACCAAGCCAATATTACAGGAAATGTTGGAGGGACTTAAAGAAGAAAAAAACATGTATCAAAAACATAAAGAAAGAGTGATAATAACTACATTTTTATCAGCAAGTACCTCAAATGGAAAAAAAAATGGAGTGCTTCAACCAGAAGACAAAGTGGCTGAATGGATAAGAAAACAAGACCCCTAGATATGCTGCTTACAGATATTCACTTCAGATTAAAAGAGACACACAGACTAAAAGAAAGGGGATGAAAAAAGATATGGACTTGATGAACCTAGAGGGTATTGCACTGAATGAAATGGGTTGGGTAAAAACAAATATCACATGATTTCATGTACATATATAATATAAATAACAAAATCAATAACAACAACAAAAGCAGAAATAAACTCACAAATACAGAAAGTATTTTGAGGGCTTCTAGATGGGAAGGGATTGGGGGATGGCAAAAAAATGCAAGGTGATTAAGAGGTACAAATTGTTATCCGCAGAATAGACATGGAAATGTAGCATGTAGCATGGGGAAGATGGTTAACAATGTTGTAATAAATGTGTAAGGGGGCAGAGGGGAACTAGATTTAGTGGAGTGATCACTTTGCAAGTTATGTGGATCTCTAATCCCTAGGCTGTACTACTGAAACTAATATATTATTGTATGTCAAATATAATTTTAAAACTCATTGAATTGTACAATGTAAACATGAGTAACTGATTGTCTATCATATTTTGATAAAGCCAGAAAAATTATTCTAATATAAAGGTATAAACACTTGTAGTATATCTATTATGTGGCAGGCACTATACTAGCTCTTTATTATCACATTTAATTTATAAAGCAAACTTGTTAAGTTCATGTGACTATCTTTATTTTCTAGACAAGAAAAGAAAGTTTGAGAGAGAGTAAGTGATTTGTCCCAAGTCATTCAGCCAATTTATGGTACAATCTGAATTCCAACCCAAGACTTGTGGCTCAAAATCTGAAGAGTTGCCACTTTTAGGTGATTGAGCAATGATCATACTTTTAGAGCCCCCACTGGGCAATAATATAGGCTTGAGATTATTAGAAGTTTATACTATAAAATTGAAACACCAGTATTTGATTTGAAATGAAGCGTTCACAATTTTCATTAGCTTAAGACACTTAAGGATTTTTCTTGGGGTTGACTGTCCTAACTTTGCACATCTTTTTCTCTATCTCTAATTGATTTCCTACATTTTACAGGGTCATAGAAAAGATCTTTAATCTTCCAAACCTAAAGACACATTCAGGAATTTGAATGTTATTTAACGGTGTGTTTTTAAAAGAAAAAGCCAGGACACTGATTTAAATATGCCCTTATAATACTCAGTGTTATAACTAGTGTCACAGTTCAGGCAGAGAAGTAACAAAGATAAGTGGGGAGAAGACAGCACTTACACAGAGCCCAATCATGCATGTTCTTATAGAAAGTGGCCACATACAGAACACCCATTACAGTATGAAAAAGAATGCTATCTGAAATTGTTTCCCTTCTTTTCCTCACATAATTAAAGAGAATGTGATTACCTTTTTCTTGTACCAAGAACTCTTTACTTGTGCACAGAAGCTTGGCTCAGGTAACTTTTCAAATTATCCAGTAGTCTTAAATGGTAAAATCCTTACAGAGTGAAGGATTTTTATTTCATCTTTGTATTCCTAGAATCCTAAGGTATTTTGTTTCATGGTATTATTGAAATCCCTAGCATTTTAAAATCAAGTCAAATTCCCAAACTTTGTAATTAAAGGAGTGACTATCTTTCCAAACTCAATTATGTATTTTATCTAACAAATGCCCATTTGAAATGTGTCAGAAGGACATACCACATGAGCCTATTAACAAAAAACCTAACACATGCTGGCTTTTAATATTCTTCTTTTGGTTCAAAATGCAAAGTTGCTAAACAAAATGTTTATGTAAGACAGATCAGTACTAATTACTCTTCTCTAGATGAAATGCTAAGGAAAAATGGACTGAAAAGTCCCGAATGAATTTCTTGGAAATAAAACAAAAGCATCGTGTGTGGTTATGTACACTCTGATTTTTCACACATGGATCTGTAGGAGCAGCATTTTGGCTTCATAATTATTTTCATCAAGTAGGCCTATTTCAAAGCAACTGAATTTTCAGCTATGTAACCCCTTTGGTCTACCCGGTCTATGTGGCTGTTTGCAAATTATTTCTTTAACAGCTAAAAGTCACATAAGAAAACAGCCAAGTTCACACTGTGTTTGAAAACTTCCTGACTTTTAAGTGTTTTTGAACGTTCATTTAACACTGTTTTGAGCTCATTTTTATTTAGTTTGCCCTCACAGGTGTTTTGTTTTTTCAATTTGGAAAAGAAAAATTTTAAAGCCAGTTAGCTGTGAAGTCCCTCCCACAAGCAATTTTAATTACCTGACAAATGTTTCCCGTACTTAGCATACTCTTGCCTTAGTTAGAGAGCCAGTTCCCCTTGAGAGAGGGATGACTAAATACATTTGTGTGAGGGTGTGTGTTTGTGTGTGTGTTTAAGACAAAGGAAAATCACTCTTTTGGTGTAGACAATCAACCTAATGGACACAACAAAAAAATCCATTTAGGTTGATCAGATACTAAATTACTACTATTGGTGTTTTCAGCACTTTGTATTTTCAAGTATCTAACTCAAATGCTCATTTCCTTCAGGATATTTTCATATGCTAAAACTCTCTCTGGCAACCAGATGTCATATTATATCCTTTTAAAATCTCATTAGGTGGCCTTGTTCTCATCTTCACTGCACTGTCTTCTTTGGATATTTAGGAGAGGGCCAGATGCTCAGAAAAGATCCAAGGGATGAGGTAATGAGACTTGTTTCTTACAAAACAGTACTGGACAGTAAGCTTACTAAAACAATGTGGTTTAAAAAATTATACATTGATCACACAAAGCACGTTCAGAAGAAAAATAAATACATACACATACAAACAATAAACTAGATTAGATATGAAAATGCTAAGGTTGGGAATATAAAAGGCATATTTTTTTTCTCTTTCAGCTTTCCTTTTCTAGTTTTCTTTAATGAGTACACATTTTCTTTTAATGGAAAATTAAATTCTAAAAATGTTGGTTTTTATTACATAACAGAGAAAATAGCTTTGCATATATAGCCAGGTCACTTTTTGACAAACAATTGCTACACAAGTGCCTTCATGAACACCATTTGGTTTTGCTGATTTATGGTTTCCAGTCTCTTTAAAGATTCAGAGTTTGTCCATGGCCATGCTACCCTGAACAAACCTGATCCTGTCTGATCTCAGAAGTTAAGCAGGGTCAAGCCTGGTTAGTACTTGGATGGGAGACCACCTAGGAAAACCAAGTGTTGTAGGTGTAAAAGATAAAAAAAATAATAAAATAAATAAAAAAAGATTCAGAGTTTATTTATTCCATAACAATAATTCCTTGCTCACAGCAATTTGCAGCCTATACATTCATTTTATCAATAGAAATAAAATAATTATTTCCACAATCAACAACACATTTTTACAGGAGCTTCCAAGATCAGTAATCTCTCTCTGTTTTTATTTCTATAAATCTTATTATCTGTAAATTTTATTTGATATTTAGCATTATTACTGACTTATACTTTATTATTTTTTTCATGTACACATGTTGTCTACCAATTAAGTAATAAACTCCTTGAGGGAGCAATAATGTTTCTTGTCCAAAGTGTCACAATATGGTGTATTTGAAATGAAATTCACTTAGTATGATGATATATCAGTCTTACATACATACCTAGAACAATTTATAGATGGCAGTGGTGGGGGAGTGGAATGGAATGAGAATAAAAGATTAGGACCTGTCATGAGTCACTCTCTTGGAGCTAAGAAAGGGGTCACTTTTCCTGAGCATATGGGGAAGAGAAACAAAACAAAGGATCCACTAAAATGAAAGGGGCTAAAATTATCAGGAATGACTGTACCTGCAGCAGCAACTGATGATAATGATATGATGATGACATTAAAAACTTCAACAGTGAGATGATTAATTTGTTAAATTTTAGGATCTAGATCATGGAGAGAAAATGGAAAATATAATTAAAATTATATCATTCAGTATAATTTCTAGCACTATATGTAGACAATACAGAATATATAAACAAATATTGGTATCTACAATAAACACCCACAATATAGGAAATATAGAGAGCTAGTTATGTGCAGTTTAATTATGTTATACTATGCCCCAAACTTTTTTTTTTGACAATTATTTTATTTTTAATGTATGGACGACAAAAGCAATAAGTAGAATAAGGAAAAGACTCCTACTGTAAGTTTGACAATTGTGCTTTTATAAGCTCAAGAATACAAATTGACTCAAAATATAGATTTTGCTGATGTGTTTCAGTACATTTGAAACTGTTTAAAAATGTTGATTGTGGTTCCAGTCAAGATGGCAGAATAGGAAAATGCTGTGCTTCTGTGCTTGTCTCCTCCCATGACTGCATTAAAATTATAACTAAATTATAGAACAATCAACTTGGAGAACCATATAAAAACTAGATGAACAGAACTCCTATAACTACAGATATAAAAAAGAAGCCATGTCAAAACTAGTAGGATGGGCAGAATGGTGAAGTGGGCTGATCCCACACCTATGTGTGGGGGTAAAGAATCAGAAAGGATATCTCAGCTGTAGAGGTTCCCCCTGAAGAGGGAGGGGTCCCAGCCCCACACTGGGCTCAAGAGCTGGAGCACTAAGGCTGGGAAAAGGAACCCCCATAACGACTGGCTGTGAAAATAAGCAGAGATTTCATCTAACTGGGTGAGAAAAAAACCTGAAAGAAACCCAGGCATTACTCTTAAAGGGCTTGTGCACAGACTCTATAACTCCCAGGTACTCAGCCTGGGCTTCAGTGGAGAAACAATAACTTAGAAGATGCTAGAGACATATAGGGAGAAACTGAGTTAAGTGGCTACAGGGCGAGGGCTTGAGAGACAGCCACTACTGTCCCTGTGTTGAGGCCTCTTTCCCTGTAGCTGGTAAACAGACATCATCTTTCCTGTATTGAGCTCTCCCCAAATATTGCCAAATCAGAATTTTCATTGGTCTGATAAAACCTACTGGCTTTACCTTGGTGACTCCTTAGGATCCTGTCTCACTAAATTTGTGGACCACCAAAGACTTTTCAGTGTCCTTTGGACAGCTAGTGTTGACACATAATGCAGACTTTCTTAGATATCTCTCAGGTGGGTCCATGAGTTCCAGGCAGGCCATGGCTGACCTCCATGTGTTCTGAGCCTTTTGAGTGGCCCCAGGCTCAGCATTAGCACTAAATCTAAATCTGCACTAACCTGGTAAACACTACACATATGACTCCGGTGACTCTCTGAGACCCCACACCACCTAGCTCTTGCAGAGCTAGAGGCTTTTTTAGGCAGCCAGCGTTAATTCGCACTATAGTATTTTCTGGACAACTCTCGAGATTTGTGGGCCACAGGCAGGTGGCAGCTGGCCTTGGTGTACCCTGAGTCTTTTGCTGAGTAAATCTGAATTTGCATTGACATGATGAACACGACTCACTCCAACCTGGTGACTCCCTAAGATGCCACCTCATCCAACTTGCATATTGCATGAGGCTCTTTTAATGGCTGAGACGTAACAGCAGCTAGCATGTAGCAGCAGGCCTCAGGGCACCCTGGGCCTACTTCTGAGCTACCACAGGCCAAGTACTAGTGGCAGTCAGCCTTTGTTCATAGGGTGGCCTCTCTCATGTACCTTCAAATCCAGCACAGGTAGCAACAACCATGGATCACTTTGTAGAGTCTATCAGGTAGCCACAGGCAAAAGCAGTTCTAAGAGGACAATTCATAGTATTACAGGCCTACCCCAAGAAACAAGAACAATTTCCAACAAACACTCTAAGTTTACACCTTAAGGAACTAGAAAAAGAACAATAAGCAAAGCCCAAAGTTAGTACAATAAAGAAAATAATAATAATCAGAGCAGAAATAAATGAATTAGAATATAAAACAAAATAAAACAAAACAAAACATCAATGAAAGCAAAATCCGCTCTTTGAAAAGATAAACAAAATTGATTAACCTTTAACCAACTCATCAAGAAAAAAGTAAATCAAACTCTCAAGATTTATAAAGGTTTATAATAAAATATGAAAAATTTTATGCCAACAAATAGGACAATATAAAAGAAGTGCATAAGTTCCATAAACATACAATCTTTTATGAATAAATAAAAAAGAAACAGAAGATATAAAGAGACTGATTAGTACTAGTGAAATCAAATCAGTAATTTAAAAACTCCCAAAAAACAAAAGTCCTAGACCAGATGGCTTCACAGGTAAATTTCATCAAACTCTCAAAGAATAATTAACACTTATCCTTTTCAACCTATTCCAAAAAATTTAACAGGTAAAAAGGCTTCCAAAATTGCTTTATGAGGCCACCATTACCCTTATTCCAAAGTCAGATGAAGATATTACAAAACAATAAAATTATAGGCCAATATTCCTGATGAACATGATACAAAAAAACTCAACAAAACATAGTAAACTGAATTCAGAAATACATTAAAAAGATAATACACCATGATCAAGTGGGATTTTTTTAGAATGCAAAGTCAGTTCGATATCCATAAATCAAATAACATGATACATCACATAAACAAAATGAAAGATAAAAATAAGATGATCATTTTATCGATCATATTATTTTATAGATTATGTGATTATTTTTTTCATTTCAATAAATGCAGAAAAAGCATTTGACAAAATCCAGCATCCATTTATGATATAAACTCTAAGCAAAGTGGGAATAGAAGGAGCATACTTTAACATGATAAAAGCCACAAATGACAAACCCACAGTTAACATTACAACCAACAGGGAAAAGCTAAAAGTGTTTTCCTTAACATTAGGAAGAATATAAGGATGTCCACTTTCATTGCTTTTATTCAATATAATATTGCATTACCTAGCCACCACAATCAGACAAGAAAAAGAAATAAAAGTCATCCAAATTGGAAAAGAAGAAGTAAACATGTAATTATTTGCAGATGACATAATACTATATGTGTAGAACCCAAAAGATTCCACAAAAAAATATATTAGAATTGATCAATAAATACAATAAAGTAGCAGGATAAAAAAAATTTCTATTCAGAAATCGGTTGCATTTTTATGCACCAACAAGAAATTATCAGAAAGAGAAATTAGATAAACAATTCCAATTACACTTGCATCAAAAACTAAAATAAAATACTTAGGAATAAATTTAATGAAGAAAGTACAAAAAATGTCCTCAGAAATTCATAAGACATTAAAGAAAGATGTTGGAGAAGGTATAAATAAGTAGAAGCATATACCATGCTCATAGATAGAAAGAATTAACAATCATTAAAATGTCGATACTACCCAAAACAATCTATAGATTTAATGAAATCTCTATCAAAACACCAATGGCAGTTTTCACAGAACTAGTACAATTAATCCTAAAATTTTCACGGGACCACAAAGACCCCAAATAACCACAGCATTCTTGAGAAAGCAGAACAAAATTGAAACTATCACAACCTGATATCAAACAATACTACAAGGCTATAATTATCAAAGTGACGTTGTACTGGTATAAAAACAGAAACATAGATCAATGGGATAGAATAAATAGCCCAAAAATAAACTCACACCTATATGGTAAATTAATCTATGACAAAGGAGGCAAGAATATACAATGGGGTAATGACAGTCTATTCAATAACACAAGTTTGGAAAAACACAAGTTTGAAAAATTGGATAGGTACATGCAAAAAGTCATATCAGACCACCTTCTTACACCATATACAAAAACAAACTTAAATGGATTAAAGACCTAAATGAAAGAGCCAAAACCATACAACTCCTAGAACAAAACATAGGCAGTAAACTCTCTTACATTGCTCTTAGTAATACTTTTTCTGACATACCTCCCTGGGTAAAGGAAGCAAAAAAAAGATTAAACAAATGAGAAAACATCAAACTAAAAAGTTTTCACAGCAAAGGAAACCATTAATAAAATGAAAAAGAAAACTTACCAACTGAGAGAAGATATTCACCAATGATACATCAAATAAGGGGTTCATATTCAAAATTTATAAAGAATTCATACAACTTAACAAAAAATACAATCTGATCATTTATTCACTCATTTATTCATAAATCAGATATTTAGTCCGTGTTTATAACATGCAAGGGCTTGTGTATGCCCTAAGGAAAAGCAAAAATACAGGACAAAAAACAAACAATACAAAATATTTTAAAATTGTTTTTATTTTTTTATTAGACTTGAAATTCAATATTATTTTATATTACTTTCAAGTGTACAGCATAGTGGTTAGACATTTACATAATTTACAAAGTGATCCCCCAGATTAGTCTAGTATCTACCTGGTACTATATATAGTTACTACCATATTATTGACTATGTTCCCTATGATGTATTTTACATTCCCTTGTCTATTTGGTAACTGCCAATTTATACTTCAAAATCTCTTCATCACCATTGATTACAGCTATTTGACCATATAGCAAGTCACTTAATTTCTCTGAACTTTACTTGCCTCTTCTATAAATAAAAATCACTATTTATTATTATTATTTATTATTATTATTATATAGTATATTTATCAGAATCATGATCATGATCATCATCATTGTTACTATTATTTCAATCTCACTTATAACCATATCCTCTAATTTTCATGACAGACATCATAAATTACATACCAAAGTCTGTAGGAAACACTATAACTTTTCACCTCATGATTAGCAAAGTTAGCATGGTTCAATGCTAAATTTAAAACTATAGTACCTATTGCAGAGCATCTCTCTGGATGCCCCTCATTGATATAATTTATCCCTCACTAGAGAGAAGGGAGGAAGAGGGAAGAAAAAAATAAGGGAATGATATTGGTTTGATGATTCTATCCTTATTTCCTTCTATTGTTCCTCTCTCTACAAAATTAGTATTAATCAAGTACCCACTATATGTGAGGTATTATGCTAACCATTGGGGGTCTAATTACGGGCAAAACAGACAAAGTTATTGTCCTCAAGGAATGTACCGCCTAGTAAGAGAAACAGACATTAAACAATCACCAAACTAATGTGAATGCTTTGAAGGAAAGAAATAAAAAACATAAAAATATGTGACAAAGAAGCCTGACCTAGACCAGAGATGAGAGAAAGGCAGAAATGTGCCAGAGAAGGCACCCCTTAGGGATCTGAAGACTAGGAAGTTGTTGACAATATACATTTGAATGCATAGATGGCTAGTAGATAAGCAATTGGATATTTGAATCTGGAATGTTAAGGAGAGGTCTAGATTACAGATACAATTTAAGAGTCATGGGTATATGGGTGGGAACTGAACCCCAGAGGCTAAATAAGATTGCTAAGAGTAAGGGAAAAAATAAGAAGGGACCTAGGACTGATCCATTAAATTCCAGCATTTAATCGTTACTGATTTGATACCTGCATTCTCTACTAACTGTGCCTCACTTCTCTAACTACAGTCTCTTAAATTAAATTGCCCAACCCCTACTCATGTTAATAAAGACCTGGAGAGATTAGTGTAGAAATTGAGAAGAAGGACCTCACAGTAAAACTGACCTGGTTTCAAATCTTAGATTTTTTCTGTTCTAGCTATGTCACCTTCAAAAAATTACTTTAACTTTCTTAGCCTCAATTCTGCCATCTATAAATAAGGTAATTATAGTATCTGTTATACAGCTGCTGTGAGGATCAAATAAAATAATGCCATCTAAAATACTTAGAACAGTGTCTGGCAAGTAGTAATTGCCCAATAAACAGAAGTTAACTAAGGAATCTACCACCACAAGCCCACTTTTTTGTGAGTAGGCTAGTGAGTAGGAACAAGCATAACAGTTAATCTCATGTCTTATAGTGGAATGATTAAAATCTAGTCACTCTTTGGGTACCTTTTATAAGCCCACCCAGACAGAGTACACCAGTTCTCAGTGATCAGAAGCATAGTGTAATTTTGTCACGAAAAATGTTTCTCCCATTCTGCCAGCTTGTCAGTATAGCAGCTCTAGCAATATACTGCTCTGGCAATACCAACACTGCCAGCCAGTCGAGACCGCTCTAGTGCTAAGGAAGAAGTGGAAAAAAGTAATTTAAAAACTTCCATTCTAGAACTTTTGGAAACAATTCTTCTGTACTGCTGTATTCACAACGTAAACAATATTTTCAAAAGTATCATACAAAAATTTTTATAATATATTGGTGGGAATAAAACAGAAAAAAACTATATTTCAGGAGTAAGTCACATACCAAAGTATGAAACCAAATTGATCATTTTGTGATAGGGCTATTCAGCCATATTCTGAATTACAATTAAGTCCCTCCAAAAACAGAACTTGTTTGGGAAATGTGCACATCTTTATAGGGTTAAATTAATGGAACTGCCTTTGACTTGTATATGCAGAAATTAAAACTGTGTTGCCAAAAAGTGTTATTTTAGCTTCCAACTAGAAATCAAATGTACAATTAAGGATAGGCTTTTAAATCACTCAATTAGGACCATGAAGCTACCAAACAATTATAAATGTTAATACAACATTGGGAACGAATGTCTTTTTTGACAGTGGTACCACCATAGTCTCAAATTTAACTCTTCCTCAATCCCTATGCTAAGTCCCATCTAGTCACTTTTAAAAATGACTCCTATACAATTCCCTTTCCATCTTTAAACATTCTCTCCACTTCCAAGCTTTATTCATATCCTTTCATTTCAGCTTGTCTTACTGAAATAGTCTTAACATGTATTTCCACTCATCAGTTCTTTCCTCCCATCTATATGTTTCTCAAGGCCAGATTAACCTTCCAAAACATTGTTCTTGGTGTTACCTCACTTATTGAACCATACATGCATTCATTATTATACTCAGCATTTATCGGAATCTTACTAAATACAGATAGTGTGCTAAGCTCTACAAATGGAGAGGTGAAAAGCCAAAGTCCCCAGTTTCAAGTCATTTACCTGATGACTGAGGTACAGAATGAGGTCAGAGTCTCAACATCATAATAAAGGTACTTAGTCCAAAAAAAGCAACATGATTAAAGAATTATCTAACCATCAGCCACTATATTTCTAAAATAAATGAGCTATGGGAAGTAAAAGAGAAATTCAAGAAAGATTATAGAACTAGAAAGTTTTTCCTCTAGTATATATTAAAGAGCTATCTTTGTCTAAGATCTAGTTTAAATATCAAAAAGGTTTTAGATATTCCTCTGTGGAAGTTGGGGGTGGGGTGGGGTGGACTATGGGAACATTAAGAAATCTCTTCCAGAATTTTATGGTTCTGAATCTTCTTAAGCAAAGCAAATACAAATTGAAGGCTGTATGGAGAACTACTTGTGCTCTATTAAATAACCTTGAAGTTTTCTAGACTGCAGAATGGGGAACAAGATTGTATCGCTAAAAAACTGTAGAAATCCCCATGAAAATACAAAATTATCCATTTTTAAATAAAATATTTCCAAGCATAGCCACAAGGCATAAAGTAGTATTTCTCTATAAGGAGCCAATATAGACAGAGGAGTCAATATGGCAAAATGAAGCTAAGTTGCCAAATATCCAAAGAATTATGGTGGTTATTTAGATTATTTTTTAAATTAAGTTTATTGAGGTAACATTGGTTAATACAATTATGTAATTTTCAGGTGACATCTATATATTCTATTGTGTGTTTACTACCCAAAGTCCAGTTTCCTTCAGCTACCATATATTTGATCCCCTTTACTCACTTCACCCTCTCCCTACCTCGCTATATTTGACCCCCTTTACCCCGTCTACCTCATCCCTCCTCCCTCAACCCATTAGTAACCACTAATCTATAGTCCTCTGGTAACCACTAGTCTATAGTCCATGTCTACAAGTCTCTGTTTAATTGTCCTATTCATTTGTTCTTTTTAGGTTTATATCCCACACGTGATTTTCAACTTTTTCTGTCTGGCTTATTATGCTTAGCATGATTATTTCAAAGTCCATCCACGTCGTCACAAATGGCAGTATTTCATCTCTTCTTATGGCTGAGTAAGATTCCATTGGATATACATACCAAAGATCCTTTATCCAATCATCAATCATAGGACACTGTGGTTGCTTCCATGTTCTGGCCACTGTGAATAATGCTTCTGTGAACATCGGTGTGCAAATATCTTTTTGGATATGAGTTTTCAAGTCTTTGGGGTAAATACCCAGTTGAGAGCTTGCTGGATTACATGATAGATCAATTCTTAGTTTTTTGAGGAACCTCCATACTGTTTTCCATAGTGGCTGTACCAATTGCAGTCCCACCAGCAGTGTATGAGGATTCTTTTTTCTCCACATCCTATCCAACATTTGATATTACTTGTCCTGTTAATTATAGCTATTCTAACAGGTGTGAGATGGTATCTCATTGTGGTTTTGATTTACATTTTCCTAATAGCTAGTGATGTTGAGCATCTTTTCATATATTTATTGGCCATTTGTATGTCCTCTAGGGAGAAGTGTCTGTTCAAGTCCTCTGCCCATTTTTTGACTGGGTTATTTCTTTTTTTGTTGTGGTTGAGTTGTATGAGTTCTTTGTATATTTGGGATATTAGGTCCTTGTTGGAGGTGTTGTTTGTAAATATAGTTTCCCATTCGGAAGGTTGTCTCTTTACCTTGTTGACGATTTCTTTTGCTGAGCAGAAGTTTTTTTTTACCTTAATGTCATCCCGTTCATTTTATTTTAGCTTTTACTTCCCTTGCTTTTGAGGTGAAATTCATAAAATCCTCTTTAAGTTCAAGGTCCTTGAGTTTAGTTCCTGTGTTTTCTTCTATGCTTTTTATGGTTTCAGGTATTATATTTAGGTCCTTAATCTATTTTAAATTAATTTTGGTGTATGGTGACAGACAACAATCTAGTTTCATTCTTTTGCAGGTGGCTTTCCAGTTTTCCCAGCACCATTTATGGTAGAGGCTTTCCTTTCTCTACTGTATGTTTTTGGCTTTTTTTGTCAAAAATTATTTGCCCATATAAATATCGGTTTACTTCTGGACTCTCAATTCTGTTCTACTGGTCCGTGTGTCTGTTCTGCTGCCAATACCATGTCATTTTGATTACTATGGATTTGCAGTATAATTTTAAGTCAGGCAGAGTGATGCCTCTACCCTCTACTCTCGTTCTTTTTTCTCAGGATGGCTTTGGCAATTCAGTGTCTTTTGTGCTTGCATACAAATCTGATGATTTTTTGTTCCATTTCATTAAAAAATGCTGATGGGATTTGGATGGGGTTTGCATTAAATCTGTATAATGCTTTAGATAATAAGGTCATTTTAACTGTTGATTCTTCCAATCCAAGAACACAGAATATCTTTCCATTTCTTTGTATCTTCTTCAATGTCTTTTAATAGGGTCTTATAGTTTTTATTATAAAGGTCCTTTACTTGTTTTGTTAATTTCTAGATATTTAATCTTTTTGTTGCAATTGCAAAAAAAATATTTTTCCACTTTCTTTATTGACACTTTATTATTAGTTTATAGAAAAGCTATGCATTTTTGTACATTGATTTTGTATCCAGAGATTTTACTGTATTTGCTTATTGTTTCTAGTAGTGTTCTTGTGGAGTCTTTAGGGTTTTCTATATAGAGAAGCATATCATCCACAAATAGTGTCAATTTGATTTCTTCATTTCCTATTTAGCTGCCTTTTATATCATTCTCTTGTCTGATTGTACTCTCTAGGACCTCCAATGTTATAATGAATAACAGTGGCAATAGTGGACAGCTTTGCCTTGTTCCTGCTCTTAGAGAGAAGATTTTTAATTTTTCACCATTAAGTATAATGTTGGCTGAGGGTTTGTTACAGATGGCCTTTATTATGTTAAGGTAGTTTCCTTCTATACCGATTTTGTTAAGTGTTTTGATCATAAATGGATGTTGTGTCTTCTCAAAGGCTTTTTCTGAATCTATTGATATGATCATGTGATTCTTATTTTTTAATTTGTTTATGTGGTGTATCACATTAATCAATTTGCATATGTTGAACAATCCCTGTGCCTCGGGGATGAAGGCCACTTGTTCGTGGCGTATTATCTTTTTAATATGTTGCTGTATGTATTTAGTTCTCCTGTATCTCATTTAGGATTTTTGCATTTGTTTTTATGAGAGATATTGGTCTGTGGTTTTCTTTTTTGTGTGTTATCTTTACCAGATTTTGATATCAGGGTAATATCAGCCTCATAACATAAGTTGGGACATATTGCTTCCTCTTCAGATTTTTGGAAGAGATTGAGAATAGGTATTAAATTTTCTTTGAATGTTTGATGGAATTTACTGGTGAAGTTATCTGGTCCTGGTCTTTTACTTTTGGTAAGTTTTTGATAATTGTTTCGATTTCCATACTGCTGATCAGTCTAAGTAGATTTTCCAGTACTTCCTGATTTAGTCTAGGAAAGTTGTATTTTTCTAAGTACTCTTCCATTTATTCTAGGTTATTATATTTGGTGTTATATAGTTTTTCATAGTATTCTTGTATGATCCTTTGTATTTCTGTGATATCAGTTGTAATTTACCCTCTTTCATCCTAATTTTGTTATTTGTGTCCTTTCTCTTTTTTCCTTAGTAAGTCTAGTCAAGGGTTTGTCAATTTTATTAAACTTTTCAAAGAATCAGCTCTTTGTTTCATTTATTTTTTCTACTTTTTTTCTTTTCAATTTTATTTATTTATGATATAATTTTGATGATTCTTTTTCCTTCTGCTGACTTTAAGCTTCATTTGTTCTTCCTTTTTAGTTTTTTAAGATAAAGCATTATGTTGTTTATTTAGGCTTGTTCTTGTTTTTGGAGATAGGGCTGGAATGTTATGAACTTTCTTCTTATGACCGCTTTTGTGGTGTCCCAAATGTTTTGATATGTTGTACCATCATGATCATTTGTCTCTATGTATCTCTTGATATCTCTTTTTATTTCTTCCTGACTCAGTTATTCTTCTGTAGCATGTTGTTTAGTCCCCATGTATTTGTGGTTCTTCCTGCTTTCTTTTTACAGTTGCTCTCTAGTTCCAAGCATTATGATCAGATAATATGGTTGGTATAATTTCGACTCTCTTCTATTTGTTGACGTTATCTCTGTGTCCCAGTATATGATCGATTCTTGAAAATGATGTGCCATGTGCACTAGAGAAGAATGTATAAGTAACTGTTTGGGGATGGAAGGCTCTGTAAATGTCAATTATGTCTCGTTGTCTAATGTGTCATTTAAAGATGTTATTTCCTTATTGATTTTCTGTTTGGATGATCTGTTCATATCCGACAGTGGGCTATCTAGGCCCTTACTATGATAGTGTGTGGGTCTGTTTCTCCCTTTAGTTCTTTTATTAATTGCTTTACATATTTTGAGGCTCCCTGATTGGGAGCATAGATATTAAGAAGTGTTTTGTCTTCTTGGAGCATGATTCCTTTTATCATTATGAAGTGTCCCTCAGTATCTTTCTTTTCCTTTTATATTTTGAAGTCTATTTCATTCGATATAGTTTTGATACTCCCGCTTTTCTCTGAATGCCATTTGCTTGAAATATCATTTTTCATCCTTTCACTTTGAGTCTATATTTGTCTTTGGAGCTGATATATGTCTTCTGTAGGCAGCGTATAGTTGGGTTTCGTTTTTTGATCTATTCTGCAACTCTTTGCTTTTTATTGTTGAGTTCAGTACATTTACATTTAGGGTGATTATTGGAATATGAGGTCTTCTCATAGCCATTTTATCTTTTGCTTTCTGGCAGCTCATTGTTTCCATTGCTTCCTTGTTCTTGTGTTTCTGTTTTCTTTATTTTGGTTGGCTTTTGTGGGTTTTGCCTCTAGTTCTTCTTGTTTTATATTATATACTTCTGTACTGAATCTTTGGTGTGTGGTTACCATTACAAATATGAAAAGGATAGCCTTATCTCCATTCCCCTTTGCAAATTTAGATTTTTGAATTCTCTTTTTAGTCATTGTTATCTCAATTTGTCCTTATGTATGCTGAACATTCATTACTATCTTGTTATAAAAATTCTCTTCTTATTATTTAAGCTTATAATGTCCTGTTCTTTGTAAGGGTTATACTTCTCTGCTTCTATTTGCCTGATAGTCACTTTACTCCTAATTATGTATTTTTTGTCATTTTTTAAGGTGATCTGACCTCTTTCAGTATTTGCTGTAGTGCAGGCCTCTTAATGAAGAATTCCTTCAGCTTTTATATGTTTGGAAAAATCTTAATTTCTCCTTCATATCTAAAGGAGAGCTTAGCTGGATACATTATTCTAGGCTGGTAGTTCCTTTCACCTAGTAGCTTAAATATTTGAATCCATTCTTTTCTGGCTTGTAAGGTTTGTGCTGAGAAGTGGGGAGATATTCTAATGAGTTTACCTTTATAACGTACCATTTTCTTCTCTCTGGCTGCCTTGACAATTCTATCTTTTTCGCTGATTTTTGATAACTTGAATACAATGTGTCTTGGTTAAGGCCTTTCAAGGTCGACATAATTGGGTGTCGTGTTGACTTCTTGAATTCCAAGCTTCAGCTCATTCCTTAGATTTGGGGAATTCTCATCAACTATTTGTCTGAAAATGCTTTCTAATCCCTGCTCCTTTCCATCGCCTTCGAGAATGCCCATTATTTTTATGTTTTCTCTCCTGATAACATCAGCTAGTTCTTGTGGTTCTCTTTCATTATTTTTCATTCTTCGGTTTCTCTCTTTTTACTTCTGATTTATTTCTAGATTTCTGTTTTCGATATCACTGATTCTTTTCTCCATTTTGTTGACTCTATTTCCCAAGTTTGCTATTTCATTTTTCATCTCTTGCATTATGTTTTATGTATGTATGTATGTATGTATGTATGTATGTATGTATTTATATCTCCAATAGACCTATTCTAGTCTTTTTGAGGGTTTTTATCTCCTTGCTCTGCTCATCTAGTTATTTTTTTTAATTCCTGAAATTGTTGATATGACTTGTTTCAAAACTCATTGAGTTTTGTCAGAAATACCATCCTGAATTCTCTTTCATTTAAGTTGTATATATGTATGTCTCTAAGCTTATTTTCTGGAGATTTTTCTCTTCTTTTCTGAGATGCCTTGTCACCTTGGTTGTTCATGGTGTTTAAAGAACTATTTCTCTGCCTGGGCATTAATGGAAGTGTATTCTGCTGTTTTTCCAGAAATATTTATTATATAAAGGTCTCTCTTTAGCCTGCTGCAAAGAAGTGGCTTTTCTTTTGGTTTCCAGTGGGTGGCATATAAGCATTTTGGATCCCTACTTTATATAAATCCTAAATAATACTTTTTTTTTAATTTTCTTCTAGATATTTAATCTCTCGCTACCCTCAGTTTCAGTCCCTGTCAGTGTCAGCGACAGTCTCGGCAGCATTTGCTCAGATTCTCCTGGGGGCTCTGAAGTGATCAGTCTAAGAGTGTATGGGGGGTGTGGCCCTCTGTTTGGGGTTAGGGGCACTGGGATTGGTAAAATTCAACTATTGTTTCTCTGCCGGCCGCTTCTCTGCTTTCTGCCCTGATGACTGGGCCCTGACACCCTTTGGCCACGGGGAGCTCACAGCTATCCCAGGCAGGAATATTCAGGGAACTCGCCACACAAACTCACCACTCTTCCTACAGGGAGCTCCAGTGGCTATGAGAGGCAGCTTCTTTATTTCTCCCAATCCACCACCAAATACCCAGGGTTCTGACCTATGGTAGCTCTTATGTGCAGGTCCTACACTCAGATTTGGTGGTGTGTAGTTCAGGTGTTTTTTGTTGAGCTTTAGATGTTCAGCTTATTGTTGTTTCAAGGCGAGAGATCTGAGGATGTCTCTCATTCTGCCATGTTTCTGCAAAAAGTCCATGGTTATCTAAATTCTTCTAGGTCAACATTTCCTCCAAAGAATGTGGCCTGAACTTCTTTTTGTTTTAAGTACTTAATTTCACATTTATTTTATGATTGCTTGTTTATGGGTTCTAAAGACAGATAATCAAATTTAAATGTTAATAGAAACAGAGATTATATCTTCCTGACACATCTCCAGAAATTAATATATGGTTAGCTGAATTAGATATTCAATGCTACACAATTTAGATGTAGAATAAAATGGGAATGGTTGGTCTCTTGCAAGAAACTAGAATTTTGAGAGTGAGATGTGAAAATCCTTTGGGAAGGAGAACAAGCCAAGTCTGTGAGGTAGACAGAAATTTTGTCACATCAAATATTTCTGTAAATAAGTGGATCGATCATGGGCTGGGTCTTAGATATTGTTTTATTATATAGAGAGTTTCATTGGAAAGACATTCTTTGTGATGAGATTTGATGCCAAGACTAAAATTGATACATGCTTAGTCGAATATTTAAAATTGAAATATTTCTCACTGTATTTGTTACCTGAGTCATTCACTAAGATAATGTAAGAACAGCTTTGGTTCCATATGCCTAAAATATATACAAATATATAGCAGCTGCCTAAATTTAATTATAGTGGTATTTCTTAAACTCAGGGAGACATTCTGTATAGCCTGTTTCCCAGGGTTAAAATTTAGATATATACTCTGAAAGTTTTCTTACAAAATCTAAACTTGTAGAGATTTTTGTATATACGTGTTAAATTTCTTTAAAATTTCTACTTACAATTTTAGACTACAAGTGCCCTAAAAGTTAAAATTTAAAATTTATTTTTTAACTACTCTAATATATGGAAGGGTAGGGACAAAATTTACATTGATATGTAATATTACATATTGATAGTTATTGCATTTAGTAATTTTTCATTATTATTTGTTGATTTGATTTTTATATCTCACTATAATATAATATAAACTTAGAAGTTTTTGCCTAGCAGTGATTTTAATAATTAGAAAAATTTGAAACATGAAATCAGATTTTTTAAATTGTCTTAAAATTACAGATTTGCATACACAATATTTTTTTAAGGGTGATAAAAAACAATGTGTTGTTAGGAGAGTATGCCTCATGGTGTAAGCATCAGTCAATCATCCATAGCACAACAGAAAGCATTTCCCAAAGAAACTTAATGAACAAGTAGATTATTGGTTCTGGCATTGTAATTTGGGATTTTTCTCATAAACCAATTCTGAGGGTTTTTTTCAGTAACCTCTTATAACAATGACATTAAAGTTGGCCTTCCAGTTCCTAACATGATGGAAAAGTGCACAGATTGCTGACTCCTCCTCCTGAACCCAAACCTGGAAATGATCCAGAAGTATGTATGTGTTGAGCAGAGGAGGTTGTGAGATCCCAGAATCCAAAACAAAAATTGTGAGGAAATTCTAGGGGCAGAAGAAGTGGTTGGATCACATTGCAAAAAGCCACCCATCACAGAAAAAGGAATAGCTAAAGGTAGCTTTCCCGTTATGCTTTTTAGTCTCACCAGCATTTTGCTGGGAAGGTCTTTCTTGATCCTGGCACCATTGCAGGATAGGAAACAATAGGAATAGCACCAGTCAGAGAATGAAGGGCAACATCTGGGTAGCACCAAGCTAAGCTCTCATGAGGGATGGATAATCATAGCCATTGGCAATAAGCTAAGTGGTTACTCTAAGGATTTCCATATACATACTTAATTTGCACAGTGTACTTAGAATCAATATTTTACTTTCAATGAAATATGAAAACTTTACCATTTTATAAGGCCCTTTACCCTCTTCACTTTATGTTGTACTTGTCTTACACATTTCATTTACATACATTGAAAATCTCATAAGTCGATGTTATAAACCTTCAAAATATTGTAAAGAACCTAACAGAAGAATCGTTTATTATATTTACCCAGATAATTACAATTTCTGCTGTTATTTCTCTAATCCTAATTTTCCAAGTTTTCCTCTGGTATCATTTTTCATCTGAAGAATTTCTTTTATCATTTTTTTTTGGAGTGGGTATTCTGGTGGTGAATTTTCTCAGTTTTCCTTCATCTGAAAATATCTTTGTATTACCTTCATTCCAGGAGTATATTTTCATCGGACATAAAATTTTGCATTAACAGTTTATCTCTATAGGCATTTTAAAAATGCTATGACATGTCTTTCTTGCCTCCATAGTTTATAGTGAGAAATCTACTGTCATTGTACCATTATATGTAGTGTGGTGTTTTTCTCTGGTTGCTTTCTATATTTTTCTTCATATTTAGTTTTATGTAGTGTGATTATGATGTGTCTGTATGTGAATTTCCTTGAGTTTGTCCTGGGCGGCATTCACTCAGCTTCTTGAACATGTAAGTATATGCCCTTTGCTAAATTTGAAAAATTCTCATTCATCATTTCTTCAGGTATTTTTTCTGTACCACAATATTTTTCTCTCCTCTGGGACTCTAATGAAACAAATTTTAGATTTTATTTTGCTACTGTTTCTCAGATCCCCGAATTTCTGTTCATTATTTTAAATCATTTTTCTCTATTTTGTTCATTTTAGATAATTTTATTGATCTATGTTCAAGTACACTCAACTTTTCCTTTTAAAGCTTCATTCACTAATTGAATGCATCCAGTAAATTTTTTATCTGATTGTTGTATTTTTCAGTTCCAAAATTTTCATTTAGTTCTTTATATGTTGTTTGCTGAAACTTTCTATCTTTCTATTTGTTTCAAGAGTATTTGACTTTATCAGACAAACAGAAATTGAGGGAATTTGTCTCCAGCAGCCTATGTTGCAAGAAATTATCAAAGTTCTTCAGAGAAAAGGGAAATTATTTAGGTCAAAAACTCAAATCTATATAAAGAAAGGAAGAATGTTAAAGAAGAAATTAATGAAGGTAAAAAAGGTCTTTTTTATCTCCGTTATTCTAATTGATATAACAGTTTGTTAAAATAATAATAACAACAATGTATTTGGTGATTATAGCTTATGGATAAGTGAAATAATTGACAATAGTATTATAAGGGATAAAGGGAAGAAATGGGAATACTCTGTTATAAAGTAACTGTTATTTGAAATGGGATTAGTTATAAACATACACCACAAACTCTAGGGCAACAATTAAAAAAATAAAAAATAAAATAAGTATAATTGATATGCTAAGAGGGGAGGAAAAAATGGAATCACATGAAATGCTCAATTAAAACCAGAGAAGACAGAATAAGAGATGTGTCATCTTGTAGTTGGAATCTGATAATCATTTTGTTTTTTCCCTTGCAAGTTGAGGGTTCTAATTTTTCATATGCTGGGTAATTTTGGACTACACCCTGCACATTTTGAAAATTATGAGACTCTGGGGTCTTGTTTGATTTTTAAAGGAAATGGTGTGGTTGTGTGTGTGTGTGTGTGTGTGTGTGTGTGTGTGCGTGTGTGTGTGTGTTTGGGGGGGTTGTGTTTTTGCTTTAGAAGGTATAAAACTATTAGGGTCAAGCTGCAAGTTCCAATCAAATTCTGTAGACTGTGGTTCCAATGTCAGTTTAGTTTTCAGAATATCTGCAGTGTTATTTGGACCTGTCTTGTGTATGCACCACTCAGTGACCACTCTGAGACTAGGTATAATGGTCTTTGCTTTGAAACTCAGAGGTGTGCCCAGGAGTTCACATACCACTTTACAGGATCTCTCTTGCTAACAAGTTTCTGGCCCTATGGAGCCTTCCATCACAGTCCTCTGGCCAGAAAGCAGAGACTTTCCTTTTCCTGTTCTGATACAACACTTCTCATTGTCTGCACATGGTGTGAAGGGAAGAAAAAATCTTTTCCTCTACCTATCTAAGTTATAGACTGGGGCCACTGTAACAAAAAGTAGATTAACAAGAAGAAAGCGTACAATTATATTTAATGTAAATTTTACATAATGCAGGAGTCTTCATAAGGAAATGAAGACCTGAAGAAGCAATTAACCCTGAGTATTTTTATGATAGGTTTGATGAAGAGTGGAGGGTTGTGGGAAAATGTAAAAGAATAAGAAAGAGTATGAACTAAGTGTAGTAAACTGGGGAAAACAGCGAGTTCTGCTCATTTAGATTCCTTTCAGCATCCTTCTCTCTTTGGAGGTAAGGATGCTCCTTTCCTCCAGGTAGAGGGAGGTAACATCTCTCATGAGGGTCTTATCACCTGTTTCAGGGCAAGGTCAGAAAATCCTTCATGTATCCTGTACTTGCTATTTCTTAAATTCCTTCAGCTTGAAATATTCAATATGACAACATCCCATATTTTGGGGGTAGTGTATCCTGAACCTTATCTATGGCCGAGCAATAGGAAGACAAAGAGAAATAAATAATGTTTCTTTACTCCACACTCTTGGGACCATAGTTCTTCCATATTGCCTGGTGCAAGACTGAACCTGGGCAATTTTCAAAATAGGCAAAGTTGTCTTTGGCATCCTCCTACCCTTTTACTAGCAATTGTCTCTCTACTTTATTTTAGATGACTTCTAAAGTTCCTTTCCCCAGTGAGAGGTTCTTATTTTAAGTAATTCAAAGTCATTAATAGTACAGTATCTGGGGTTCAGGACACTTTTGTTTGGACCTTATTTTCATTTGAATCCAATTTATTAATTGAGTGATCTTAGAAAGATTACTTAGATAATCTGCACCTTAAACAGTACCTGACACATAGAAATAGTAAATGCTTAGTAAACAGGAGCTATTACTTTTGTAACTTAAGAAGAAAATTTGTTGTTCTGGGACAAATATCAAAAGTTTCAACATGGTTTTAAACAGCCACATAATATTAACATATACCAGCATATACATGTATTCTACTGAATATATGGATTTAAATTGTGTCAAAACAAAGGTACAGAGTCTAAAGAGAGTAGGATTCTATTTTATTTGCATTCACTACATTTCAAAGTATAAATTTTACTAATCAACATTTACTTTTATAAATATTGCATGCATTTATTATTATGATTACATGAAATATATTTAATTCTTATTTGAGATTTAGTCATGTATACATTTATTTTGAGGGGGCAATATTCTTTTTAGCAAGGCACAAACTCTAAAGTGATTTAAAGAAGAAATATAAGCAATATGATGTTGATCTCTATGTTTCTGAAGTACAACTCAGAAATAGTAATAATAATAACTTGCATTGAATATTCATTTTATAATTTCCAAAGCACTTCTACATAGCCTCTTTTGAAATTTAGTTAAATTTCATGTTTTAGTCTCAATTGTGAAAAATCTGACTCCACTTAAAAAATGAACTGAAAAAATAAATTTTTCATTTTTATACAATAGTATTTTTTTTTTTTTACTAACAAGGGCTGCACTTGTGTCATGGATAGAACCTACTCATGATCCCAATGCTATAACCCATTTTTCCTCCACAAACTAGGTGGAAGACAGGAAAACATTTTCATGATAGGCATCACACAAGTTAATGTTAGAGATAATAAACAAATAACTTATTTAAACTTAGAAAGTAATTTAAATATATTTAGTAATTTTACTTTTGTAGAAGCAGTCAACATATATTTGTTGAATGAATGACAGGTTGAACTTTTTTATTAATTGAAATGAAAAATTCCAAGAAGAAGATAATGTGAAATTTAATTTTTTGCCAAGCATTTATTAATATGTTTCTCTTCCTGGTTAAAAACAACAGCCTGACACTCAACTTTTGCTGGATTGCTCTTGCCTATCAAAAAATTCATTTAAAAATTGCCATTTAAAAATTCATTATTCTCAGATCTAGTCTGATCTCTTACCATTCTCCTCTTCAAATCCTTAATGCCAGCCTATCTGGACTGTTCTGGACTGTTTTTTGTTTTATGGACACAATCATGCTCTCCCAGCTCAGGGACTCTGCTCACGGTTTGCAACTGAATGACTGCAATGATTCAATGGCTAATGTCCAGAGAGATGTTCACTCACTGGAAATTACCTACTGGAAATTTCACTCAAATCTGGCAGCTGGGCTGGGTTGACTAGAAAATTTCACTCAGCTAGGCTATTGAAAGAAGCAGCTATACGTGGACTCCTTAGGCAGCCTTGACTTTCCACAGCATTGTGGCCTTCAGGTTCCAAAAGTGAATGTCTCAGCAAAAAAAGTCTTACTCATTCTTGAAAGCTCTGATTAAATGCACCTCTCCCATATGAAACCTTTCCTTATTTCTCCCTTCATGAGGTGTGTTTGTTCTCATTGTAGTTTCTTTGTTCCTCTCTTTAAGCACCTTTCCCATTTTGCCTTTGTTTTATAACCATGGTTATGTTTATGTTTATGTTCATCCTATGTTCTTGTCTGTTCCTTGTGAGCATTTTGAGGGCAAGAACCAGGTTTTACTCATCCATGTATTCTCTAAAGCAATTAATAAATTACCTTCTAGTATATTGTACACACTGAACAAATATCAGTTGAATCAAAAAGGAAAGAAAAGCTAGTTTTCTAATCTTCCATTAAGTATTTAGACCACTTAAATACCCACTAAAAAAACACACACTTTTACTTGACACATACATGTGTTTTGGAGTATCATGAGTTATGTCAAATCACAAAAATAAAAAATATATATATCAGTAATACCATTTGGCAGTTGGCAAAGAGGAATTGGGTAACCAATATAAAGTGGTTATTTCCAATCAACCATGCATCCATGGATGATGGTTTGTGAACCATGGTTAATTTAATACCCACACATGCTTATTAAAAGTATTCAGCCTCTTGCTATAATCAACTTGTTTATATATTTACAAGTAATGACTTTCTGGTTATTTTAATTAAGAAACCCTTCATTCATTAGAATTCTGTTGACTAATATAATCCCTTCCAATAGGGCAAACTACAATTTATTGCAGTTGTAGGAAGAGAAGGTTGACAAATTGCCACAGACCTCCACAAAGAGGCCTTGATTAACCTGTTAATGGAAGAATTAAATCAGATAAACATTCTGGAGAGCAATTTTGCAATGTGTATCAAATGATGTTAAATTGTGCATATCCTTTGATCCAACAATTTATCTTCTAGGAATTTATCCACTTGCATTGGTTATAAAAATATGTATTTGGAAATAAAAAAATGTTTATTAATGGAGTATTGGTGAAACAAACAATGGTATAGCCATACAGTGGAATGTTATATAGCTATTAGAAAGATTGAGAAAAATCTACATGCAATAACACTGAAAGATGTCCACGACACATTATTCATCAAGGCAAGTTGCAGGACAATATGTATGTCATGCTCCCATTTATATAGTAAAATCAAAAACACTAACATGTGTTTATAAATTGTAAAAATTTAACCAGGACCAGAGTTGTGTTTAGGGGGAGATGAAGAAAAAAGGAAAGTGGAAGGGAAGATTGGGCTATATTTAGTAGTTCTGACAACCAAATGTGTTGTTAATCTTACTCAAAAAATGTAATTCTAATATCAAGGAGCTCCTCTCTTTTTCTATCATTCTGTCTCCCAATCAGTCAGGCTCAAATCCTCATTCTCTCTGGCTGAGCTCTTTCTTGAGAGCCAGTTCTCAGACTCTCTGTTCTGGCTGGTCTTATCAATTCTATCTCCCTACCTCTCTTGGTTTCCTATTCCTTTCTTATCATTTCCACTTTCTTTACCTGGCAGTTCAGACCTTTAACACTTTATCCTTCAATTATTGCAGTTGCCTCCTAGCAGATCTTCTAGCCTGTAGTTTCTTGTCCCAGCCCATAAACACTCTTTCTGTCCTATACAGAATCTCCTTAATCTCCAGCTGCATGTCAACACAAAGCCTTCAGTGCTTTCCACTGGTATACATTCCAACTCCAGAGGAAGGCTGGGCAGTTGGTTACTCTCCCATAGCCTGGCCCAGTCTATGGTTCCAGGTGTAACTCCCTGGACCCCACATGGTAATGGGCTATGGGGATCTCTATCTGGAAGGCCCTTCCTGCTTTCCAGATCTCTGAATACCACTTATTCTTTAGTACCCACCTGTACCACCATAAGAACCCATTTACTTTTGTGGGCCTCAGCAAAGCCTTCCTCACCAAACTCTTCATTTGCCACTTTTTATAATATTTTATTGACATGTGTGTAAATCCCTAGGATGTGTGTGGAAACTTCCTAAAAGTGTAAACCATGTCTCTTATACCAATTAATAGATTATGTAACCTGAATTTCCTCAAACTTTGCCAGCCTGTGAGCATAATAGGGTCATGAGAATATATACTTCTCTGACTTTTGTGCCTATCTGCTTATGTGGGAGCCTGTATTCATATAAAATGCCCTAGTCTCTAAGTAGCCTCTCACCTTTGCTCATCATCAAGGCCCTGTCAGCTGTCCAGATCCATTGCCAAGTGACATATACATTTCTTGCTCTCAACCTCTGCCAGACACCAGTACCCCACACTGGTCACCACTGCCAATTCCACTGTTTACCACCATGATAGCTGGGCACCAGCTTCCTGCAGGTACCACTACAACTATATTTCTTTCTGCTTGCCACACTGCTGTGAATCTAAGTCTCTCAGACATTACTGTTGAATAAAAAAAGATATTCACTAGGACATGCTTTGATTTACTTTTCCAATGATGAAGATAGGTTGCACTGATTTATCCTTACACTCTCTCCAGTCACCATTGGGGTATGGCAACAAACATTTATGAGGTGGCTTTCAGGGATCAGGATACATGTTTCTGATCCATTGAGCACAGTAATCCTACTTGCCAGGGTTGCCAGCCCAAATCAATTGATTCTACTTTGATATGTTTTGATCCTTATATGGAAACTTCCTATCTCTGGGTCTTTAAAGTTCAAATACAAGCAGGAGTTGATCTCATATTTCAAGAAAGTTCAGCTCACACCTCAAACAAAGTTTCTTTAAGCCCGTCTGCTAGGCCAAAGAGAGAGTTCCCTAATGCAGTTCTCATAAGAACTGGGGTGTAAAACAATCAAAGAAATGCTTTCTCAGGAGTGTCCCAGGGAAGTGCAGCTGGGAATGAATGGACAAATGCTATGCATACAAAAGTGTGGTGGAAGAATGGTCAGAAGACAGTTTAAGAGTGTTTGTTTCTTACTGCTTAACAATATTACCATTCAAATGGTTCCTGAGTCTTTGAAGTCAAAGTTACTGGGAAAGAGAAGTATCCTCACTTTGGATTTCTATCCACTAGACTCAAGGTCAAGTAAACCTGATGGTGTGAAAAGCTCACAATAGAGACTCAAATGGTAAGAAATCTACCTGTGGGTTTCTTTATAAAATACCTGAAAGAATACTGAAATACTCTATAAAAGGCAAAAGGTAACTCTGCATATTCCTCACTAGTTTTAGTAAAAGAAACACTTTCAAATCATATAAAATAGGTTAGTATCTTCCTGTGACATCTAATCATTGATAAGATGTGACATATGTAAGGGAAAAAAGGCTGATGGTCTGAAGTATATGGCATTTAAGTGGCAGATATAACCTTAGAAGTTTCCAAACTTTTTGTAGTAGGTGTCATATTTTCTCAAATTACTTTCATGTAAACATTTTTGGAATTTCTAGGACATTCTTTGTTATATGGGTCTCATTCAAGGATAATACCATAAAGAATCTGATTTCTATACATAGGAGAAACAGGGAGTGATTATTTGCCTAATAAAAGGATTTTCATCCTCTATAGAGTAATATGAAATTAATTTACAAAAATATTTTTTCTCATAACTTCTATTTTTTCTGGTTTTATTTTTTAAAACTCCCACTTACATATTCTTTTTGGATTACAAAAGTAATGCTCATCACTAAAGAGTACTTGAGATTTGTGTGATAGTTTCTGCTGTTTAAGTCTTGCCTCTCTTCCATCCACCCTTCATTTGGTTCTGTCAGCCCTGTGAGAGAGGAGAGCAAGAGCAGAATGTCCTACCTCTATGTTCTTGTAAAATATTGAAATGATTCAAAGTCTAATATAGAAAAATCTATACTGTACATCACTTTTACAATTTTTTTCCATCAACTTAAAAGTATTTTAACTTTTCATATAAAAAAAATCACTGAGGAGCAGTGGTAATATTGTAAGCCTAGAGAAGTGAATCCCAAATCTGACTGTGCATCAGAATCACCCAAAATTGCTAAAGCTAAGGATTTCATAACTCCATCCCAGACCTACTGAATCAGAATCTCTGGAAGTAAGAAACTTAGGGAAAACCTTTGGTAGGACCTCTACTCCTATCTTAAGGAGAGGACTCTGCTCTCCCTAATTCCTTCAGTCCAGACTGTAATATTTAACAGAACTTTATAGAATGAATGGAGGATGGCATAGAGGCAATTGAGGTAGTAGCTTACAACTACCAGCTTATATTTTACAATCCACATTCAATTTCCAGCCCACCTTCTGGCAGTATCATCATAACAGGTTCCAGCTCCCACTGCACACCAACAAGAATTTTTAGGAATTCCCATTTCTAGGATTTTAGCTTCAGCTCCAGTTGGCTCCAGCAAAAGAAGAAACTCCTTCTGTTGTGACATTTAAGATCATTGGCCTACTTTCCAGTCCCAGAGTGGTTGACACTGAGACTCTCCATTTCCTCCTGAGGAAATCCCATTCCTCATTTCCATATCCCATGACCCAGATATATAACCAGGAGTCCATAGTCCATTTTCCAAAGGCTGACATTTTTAGTCTCAAATAATGCCTAGCAGGGCCATCTTTCATCTAGGCTAGCCAGCACTAAGCCAGTTCCACCTCAGTTCTTTGTCACAGTCTTTCCTCCAATTTAAGGCTAAGGAAATGTCAAACCTACATACCTCTCTTGTCACAGACTAACCTCAATTCCAAATCTACTCTGGGGGTTAGGGAAAATCCCAGAGCAAAAAGCCACATTCATCTGGGGGAGGGGAGAAATCCAAGCTTAATCCATTTTTAGAAAAAGGGAAATTCTCTAACATTGAATAATAGTTTTGTTGAAACCCAATTTACATCACCAAACAGATTGATTAGCATCTCACTCTGAAGCAAAGTTCCTCCTGAACAAAAACTGAAGGCTTTTTATGACAAAAGGAGTTCATTGAGGCCATAGACATGGAGCTCACTCAAACAAAGTCAGGACCTGTTCCCCTTGAAGTGTGTCCCTTCCAGCTTCCTCACACTTTCCCTCCTATCTAAAACCTATTCAGCTCAAATTCCTCTTCTTCCTGGAAGCTTTCCCTGACCACACCATACCGAACCAGTAGGGTGTCTCCTTCCAATGCATCACAAAGTTATTATTTATCCTGTTCACCTGGCAATTGTTTACACATAGTCTTGAGATTATTCTTTTAATATTGCCCTGAACTTTTGAGTTCTTTTATCATTCAACTTTGAATATAAATATCTATCACTGCCACCATCACCCATTTCGTCATGAGCTACTAAAATAGTGCCAATGAGAGCATCTTCCAGGCTTCTTTAGACTATCTCAGAGACAGTTCTGTATTCTCCTCCAGGAATAGCTGTATCTGTGCTTGTCACACAAGTAACCGTTGAGTGGTTGATAGATATAATAAAAATATATATATATCCTGCTGCTCTCAAAAATGTCTATAAAATTTATTATTTGTTCAGTCCTCACAACAAACCTATATGGCAGGTGTTGGCATTATCCTCATAACATTGATGAGAAAACAGATTCAGAAAGGTGAGCAGATGCCTTGGGGTCACACAGCTGGGTTACACAGAAGCAATTCTGATCTGACACACAAAGAATGTTCCCCTAGCTATTATTTTAAACTACTTCCCAACAAGTCTATTTTGACTGGACCATAGGATGTATGGAGAGGTATATAGTAATATAAAGTTGGGTCTAATTTAAGAAGGCTTTATGTATCAAGCTATGAAATTTGTACTTAATTTGACAATCAATGGGGTGCTATTGAAGGATTTTGAGCACAGAAATGACAGAATCAGTGTTAGGTGCTAGGAAGATTAATCTGACATTAGGGTGTAAAATGAGAATTATGAGAGCCTTAAGGGTGGAAGACAGGTTAGTAAGGAAAGACAATAATAATCCAGTTGAATGAGTGATTAGAACTTGAAGGAAAGAGGTGGATGTACAAGAAAGAGGAGACTTAAATACTGAGAAGGAATGTCAACATTATCTTCCTATATCAATTTCTGGAGCCAAAGAAGTGAAGAAAGGGTAATTTCTCGATATAATACAAAATGAACATAATTTTACTTGGCACCCCTTTTGTCTTTTCTGATTCTTGTCTCCTTTCTCCTCTTGTGACTAAGCTACAGTCACCTTACATGGGATTTTTCTGTTAAGTATTTAATTTTTTTCTAAGGAAAACAAACATTGAACAGAATTGTGGTTATTTCAACATGGAGCAAAGCCAAAGTATTATATCTTCAAGGGTGAAATACAGTAAAACATGACCAATGTTTCTACCTGGTTCAGATACTTTAGCTTGAATAATATCTCAGACGAATATACTGAAATTAAAGATGACAAAGTGTGAATCAGGAACCTCTTTTTAAAACTATGTATTATAGAAAATAAGCAATTTTTAACTTGTATTAAATTCAGGAATTTGGACTAAACCTAGAAATTTAAACAAAAATAATTACATGTATTTTTTGTTAATGAGGACATAATCACTGATCTAAAAAAAAAACATTTAAAAACCTAAATTAAACTTTTTTTTGAAAACCGATGCAAATATGACTATTGTTTCTCCTACTCAACTCCCTCCTTTCCTATCAGCCCTCCTCCAATTGGATCTTTCTTGCTGTTTTGATTATCTTTATTTTTATATCTCCAGAAAAGTGCATAGTTATATGCTTCTCAGACAAATGTTGTCTTCTGACCCACAATGATGAGGACCTACTGTGTACCATGTCTTACACATCAAATGTCTTTCCAAAGCTTCAAATATTTGGGATTACTAATGTTCCAAAAATGCATTAGGCACTTTGTGGTAATACTGGAGCCACAAGAAAGGAATATTACTTTATTAAAATAGGGTTGAAGTTGTGCTCTTTCATTGAGAGAAGGAAACACAGTAAAAAGCACATATGTTTTACTACGGATACGGAGGAAACACCATCATAAAAAATTAGCATAGAGCCTGGCTCCACAGTATGTCGCCTTAACTCTCACGAAGCTCTTTCCTATTTTAGTAGTAGAATGATTAGTGCCAAAAAGGTTTACAATGACATTGAAAGTTCTCCTGTTTACTGCATTCTGAAAGTCTTACTGTATCATGCCTCTTTTTGGTGTGCATATTATAATAAAATCCATGTGTGAATGTTTATATTTTAAAGATGTTGTGCTCCAATATGTTCTGAGTTAGGGCTTTTGAAAATACTGTATAGATTCAACACAAAGCTAACTGAAAGGCTAATCTTCCCATTGTTACACTTTAATTAGTGAGACCTGTCATTACAACTTTTTATGAGGAAAAGTATCTGGCCTTTTATCTTACTTTTAAGCCCTATTCTGAAAACAGAAAAGGAACTGAAAAGACAAAGGAAATTGCATTTTATGGAACAATAAGGAGAGTCTTTAAAAATCCAGGGAAGTTCACAAACTGCCAATGGAAACTACTTGGAGGCAGCACCACTAAGAAGGTTACTGAGTATACAACATTCGCAATCAGTTACTCCCCTAATCCTCTCCAGAATTCAAGGGACAAGAAAGAATAAGGACATTTCATAAGAGCAGCCTGTAAGGGCAGCCTTTCAATTACATCTCTTAATATGTAGGAATTTAGAGATGAGTTCTAAAGCAGTAAGAAATATCCTGGTTTGTCATACCTGTGTTCTTTTTAACATCAGGTTGGAGATAAATGACATTTATTGCAATTTATTGCAAAGTTATTACATTTACTTCATCATTTGTCTTACTAAAAATTGTTCTGACACCTTTAGTGGAAAATTTGACATTGAAAAACACAAAATTAGTACTACAAAAGGATAAGAAATTGGGAGATTTACACAATTAGCATAAAATATAAACCACAAAACTAAAAATGTTACAGGTTAAACAACTTTTATTAGATGAGCTGAATTTAGCAAAATTGACATTTAAGTAAATAATGCGCTCAAAAAGTTATCGGGAAATGGCAACTTTAAAAAAAGAGAGCTAAAAACGCCAGAAGCCACAGACAAAAATAGGGCTTTCTTTCTAATTTTGTACAATTCCTTTTTGCAATACTATTTTGTAAACATTATTGTAGTTTGTCCTCAAGATAGAAGAAGCTTGATATGAATTAATGTGTTGTTTTGAGGAAATGTGCATGTTTTGAATGCACATGGGACAAAAATACAAAGTTGAGAATGCAGTTTTTGTTTTTGGAATGAGAAATAATTGGTTGGTGTTAAAAAATATGAAAATTAAATCAAGGGTGCAAGTTCCTCCTGTGGAGTAAAAAAATAGTTGATTACTGCTAAAATGCTTTGCCTTCATGCTTATATTATTATCTAATTTGAGTAGATTCAGTTGGTTTACTTTTCATCTGACTTTTTAACCAAAGCTTTAAAATGAGATAAGGGAGAGCTTTTCAAAGTAGAATGGCAAAAAGAGCAGGGGGGTGATTCTGAAAAGAGGGAAGACGCTGCCTTACAAAGTCTCTGCCTTAGAAATTTCAACACACATGCCAATTTATTCTGGTTCTCCACTCCCTACCTGCAGTTAAAGGCTGGGTCCTATATCAAAAACCTGGTTCAGTGTCCATCCCAGTTCTAGAGCTCTCCTTAGCCCTACCCAAACCCTAAGCAGGTGATACAGAAGAAAAGGTGATGGTTTTCTCTTTTACTCCCTCCACTATTAATGACCCCATTTTTTTCTAGGCAGCTGGGGGAGGCAGAGCCAAGGTATGCTTTTCACATCTGTATGAGCCACCAAACACTATTATGGTTCTATCATCTGACTATATCATGAGTTAAAGTTCAAATAAAAGATTTTTTTTACCTCTGTGTGGTAATCCAGGGACTCTATCACTGATTCTAGAGAGACATAAATTGTGAATTTAAAAATAATAGCTTAAAATTTCAAAAGCAAATTTTGGAAAATAACTCATTATTTGTTGGAACTGCCTGTACTGAGAAGACTCAGCAGAGAGCAAGCACTCTATGGCTTAGAAAACGCAGATGAACTAAATATCTCTACTTTCTGCATTCAGAAAATCAAATATAATTGGGAAAAAAATCTTTTAGAATTTGTAATGCTAAAAATTAACTTTAGCGTTGGCTTTTCCTTCCAACTAAAGCTGTTGTAATTTCTGTCTAATAGAAGTATAGGGAAGGTGAAGGAATTATTGTTCTTACTCATTACAGAAAAGGCAAGGACATTCTTTTCTGATTCAAGAACTGCTAGAATTCTTAAGACAGCACAATACTTATAACGTATATCATGATCATTGACACAGAAAACTTGCAGAACTCTGGAGGAGGATTTTTTGCATAATGAATGGGAAATGATTAGACATACAAAAAGACTTGGGTTTTGCATTTAAGTTAAATGTTAAATCAAACAAACACATGCTGAGGAATCTACCCCCTGCTTGTAGATACCAATTTGTCCTGAGATCTACATCTATGTGTCTCTGAATGGCTGGCAGTTCTATGTTGGCAAAATAAAGTTGAAAGAATTGAAAAATTTGTCTACACTGGTAAAAAAAAATTGTCTCACATAAAAGTTATTTTGAAGTTTATTAATTGAGCAGGCCCAACATACTGATTCTTAAAAGACTATTGGTGAACAAGTAGACAAATTGGTAGTAAAGAGTTTCAAGAGTTTTGATTTTTTGTCATTCTCTGTAAAACAACAATTCTAAAACTTCCATATATATCAGATTCCCCTGGAACATTTGTTTAAAAAGCATACTCCAAAGTCCTGATACTGAAAAGTTTGATTTTGTTTATCTGAGCTGGGTCCAAGGAATTTTGATATAAGGTAACTCACAAGCCACACTTCAGGCAGCCCTCTGACCCTCATTATTCTGTGAAAATATCTAAATAAGCAAAAAATAAAGTGTCAGTTAAGTCATACAGGATATTTCATGTAAACAAACTTTGAATTATTCATCTATGTATTTACCACTCATTTATTGGTAGACATTGTGCCAAGCCAGGTACCCAACTATCTGTATAATTTCCCAACTCCCCACTTCATTTTGTCAGTATAAACACAATGCCAGAATCTCCAGCTGATTTAATGAATCAACCAGTTTAAATATACACAATAATTTCATGATTAATACTGACTGTTTTTTGAAAAACTTAAGTTTTGGCTTTGATTAGACAGAGCTAACTTCTGAGTTTTAGAATACCTAACGGAATCAAGGAACATTCTTCAAAGCTTAAAGCAGAAAAGTTCCTGAAATTGTCCTCAGGTTGTATCCTGAATTTAACCATTTAAGAGGGTAAAAAGCCTGTGACACACCACATATCCTTGAGGTTACTGCTCAACTTGAGGAACAGAGAGGTTGCCCACTTCTTTCATTCTAGACAATACATTTAAAAATCAAACATAAATATTTCAGCCATTCAATTTACATTTCGCACAGCAATTATATTTTTATAGCACTAAAGAGATGGGTTATATCATTTATTTTAGCTAAAGAATGCCCCATCCTGATTCTATCAGGAACTTCAGTTTTGAACACCAGACTACCTGAACACTTAGTTTTAATCTAAATTAATATATGTGTGTGCATATACAAGCCACGATTCCTATATTAAACATTTCATATGCACTAAATAAGTTTCAATTTGTGCAGGCTACAGAAGCAATCCTCCCCCACCCCAATAAAAATGCCCAAGGCCATACATTTAAAGAACTGATTGCAAATTGAAAACAAATGCACAATTACCTTTTCAAAATGATTTAATCTTAATTAACATATTTATGTTGTATGTGGATGCTCAATTTAAAACACTTAAAAGAAACAAGTATACATTTCATAAAATATTGATTGTGTATCAAAATTTTGCATTTATTGCTTACCAATTCATTTTCTGATTTAATATTTACCCAGTAGAAAACCATACTGGTTAATTATAAATTAGATGTTGTTTTGAATTTTTTTTCTTTTAAAATCGGAAACTGGTTATTGTCCTGTGTTCTGATTTTTAAGTACTGTATTTCAACTATTCACTTACTTAAAGTGATTATAAGGATTAATAGAAGCATTTGGGCTTAAATTCAGTGTTCAAATAGCTGTATTATGCAATTAGTCGATATGCAATTACGGGGAATCTAATGGAGCCAGATGCAAGCAATCTAGACACATGCAAACTAGAGATTAAGACTTCCTTAGTTTTATGCATATAAGCAAATTATGCAGTTAAACAGGGCTTACTAAAGAATGAATTGCATCTATTTTTAACCAGTTGGACCATGTGAATTTTCATTTTATCAGTTCAGGGAGATACCTTAAAACTCTGAAGCTTTTCAACACTGTAAAGGTGGTGTGAAGTTTCAAGTACCCATAGCAAAGACAACAAAAAAAAGATGTCCTTAATGTTTTCCCTTAATTAGGGCTTCTTTCCCCAGACCCCCCAATTTCTTTCACAACAATGTCTTATCAGAAAGTCTTGTGAGAATACTTTCTGGTAGTCTCATTCACAAGACGAAATCTAGTGCATTGGACATAAATATTGCCATTTCATTGTTCAACAACATAACATTTGATGGAAGAAGCTTCATTCCACATCCTTGATATATCTGCAAATGAGTCTCAAAAATCATGGAAGGCTCATCAATGATCAAGGTATAGACTCTGATGGAACAGATGCACAGATGCTGTGCTGGAGGAAAAGACAAATGCTGAAGTGCATAACAATTTTGAAAAGATTTCTTTATCAAACATGTCATTTGAAAGACCAGAGCTGTTGGTATCAGATGTAGGATATCAGCTTGTTAGTAGAGTGAAACATGATGGCTGCTGGATACTGGCAATTGATGAATCAATTGAAATCACTGATGTTGCTAAACTGAATGTCTTCATTTAATTTGTCAGTGGTCAGAAGTTAATGAAACACCTGTTTAGGTTATCACCACAACCAATAAGATGTCACATCTCAGTGGATACCATGGCTAAATATTTTTTGTAAAGAATAGTGAAGTCGCCAAAGAAATGTTATTGGCTGGCCAACCAATTGCTTACTCTGTCAGTGATTAGCTGAAAAAAATATGAGTGGCACTTTTCTGTGTCAGTTTTGGTTGGGTAACATTAGAGAATCATTTGTAAACAATTTTTATGCACTGGATTTATATCAAGATATTAAAATGCATTTATTTATCTATACCACAATTAGCCTCCTATTATTGACTCTGGCCTATTTACACAGGGAATTTTTGGCAATAACATTTTTTTCTCATTTTGCCAATGAAGTTTCTGACAACTTGATTTTTTTAAAAGACTTTTTCTCCATAAGGAAAGTACAATAAAAGGCAACAGGAGCAGGAACACTTCTCTAAGAATCTACAGATTTGTCCTTCTGGTCCCACCCTGCACCCCCATCCCTGTTCTATGGAAAAGACTGTGCTGACTGACTTGATCCTTAGGACTATAGAGTGAGTTCATCTATAAGAGGATCTGGCCATGGGAGGCACTACATCACTGCACTAGACATCAGTTTTGAAACTGGTCATTTGAGTATAGCCTTGCTCCTACTCAGTAATAAACAACCCATAATCAAAATTTAAGTTAGAAATGGAAGACTCGCACACCGCCCCTCACTGCCATTTAACAGGGCAGGGTCAGGAAAAAAAAAGAGATAAACAAAGGTGATCAACCAGTGAAGAAAGGAATGATGAAAAGTCTCCCAGCTCTCTGTACAAAAGCCATTATCATTTAATAGTACAGACTCTATGAAAAGCTCCAAGTCCCCCAAATTGGTGGGTAAGACATACTTCACACTCAGACAGTTCGAGAAAGAGCTTAGCATGTTGTTTTTTGGTTTGTTTCATTACATAAATAGATCTATAACTGAGAAAAAATACATTTCATAATGTTGTAATTCAAATTCCTACACTTTCAGTGAAGCCTTAATTTTATTAACATAAAATAATCAGGATATCATTTAAAAACATAATAAAACCAATAGTATGGTTGTAAACTAATAAGACTGGTGGCTGGTTTTATTTATTTATTTATTTTTTATCCTAAGTGAGGCCATCACCTAGGAAGTTCATAAGCTTATTCCAAGGACTCTGACATTAGTCAAAACATTTCAGGGATTTTTCTTTCGGAATTGCTTTCAGAGCTAGCTTCCAAGCCTCAAAAGAAAATCAGTATCATTACTCTATAGTCACACCTGCATAATACTAACATAAATTTACTAGGGGGAGACTGAATAATTAAAGATACCATAAGATTTAATCTTTTTGTTAAATTCTAATTCCACTTTTCACATTGTAAATTGTCATTTAACTTAAATATGATAATAATCAAGCTATTGACAAAGTAAAAATTTTATCAAATTAAAAGTAAACCATTAAATTATTATGTTTTCAGATTTTAAGTACACAGCTTATTTTTATCTAAGAATAAATGTATTCATTGGAAGATAATGAACAGACATTTAATAACATTTTAATTTGTGTTTAAATAGTCATAGCAATGTTCATAAACCCACATGCCTGATCTAGTTATTATGCTTATGAAATGTAGTATTTCTTATATGCCCTTAAGTTTCCATTTATTTTCCAAAAACTACATTAGTTTGCACCCCAGTACAAATCACTATATGTTTTTAGTAAAGTATTCCAAAACGTTAAAAATAAGAAACTACCCAAAAGCAACAATGAAAAAGCTACCTTCAAGAGAAAAAGAAGGGAATTAACATTTGTTCAGGGACAATTCTGTGCCAGGCTCTTTATGGACATTTTCCTGTTTAATCCTTAGAATAACCCTAGGAGGTATTATTATCACAGTGCAGCTGACTCATGCACAACTTTGTAGTTTACTTTTCCAAAGGCTTTTTAAATAATCCCATTATAATACTCCACTGCCTGTCTGAAAGAACAGTTCTTGTTCTTAAAAACAAAACAACACAAAAAATTCTACCAACATCATTATGGGGATAAAAAAATGTCAAGTTTTAGGGAAATAAGAATCAGAGACTCATACTCCTTCCTGACTGGTCAGTACTCCTATTCTCAATCTAAATGAACAATGAAAATCAAAGGGAGATGAGCGGTTTTCATTCTACTCAAAAGTTACAATATCATCAGTCTACTTAGCAGAAATTTTAATAAAACAGAATCTAAATAACCAATAGCAATATACTCTATCAGGCTTCAATTTTACAGTACCTCATCATGGCATAATCATGTCAAATAAATAGGATGATGGCTACTCACAGATTAGATTAGATTACAGCTATTAAATTTAAAATGAGAAATAAAGTATCTAGAGTTCCAAGAAATTCTCTGAAGTGTCTTCATCTTCTCTAACACTACAGTTAATGACAACTCGTGTTTTAATAATACCTATATTCCACAATTCTCTGTGTTCTTATCAATCTAATCAACTCTTGCAAGTTGTCTGCTCCAAGAACCACTTTGAGGCTTCTGAATAATATACATGTAATATGCTATGCTGCAATGTCTCCTCTTCAAAGGACCTCCTTTCTCCTTTAAGGTTGTCTTTCCCTCTCTTTCCTACCCAAATAGTGGTGCTCAAATGCTCTTTTTCTTCCAAACTCTTTCCTCCTATTTTCCCTTCTAAATACCCTAATCGACCTCTGATTCTGAATTTTTCCCCTGACCTCCCAAGAACCTGGATCTGAGTCCCTCCAGGAAAACACTGTGAGCTCAAAATGGTTGGGGTTTGTTCAGTGGGTTGTTTTTTCTCCAAGTTTATTGCTCATTGAAAGCCCAGCTATATCATGATCAAAGTGAATACAATACAAATTGTCTCAATTCAACAGGTTAATCAAGATTATTTAGGGGCTACAATTGTCACTATAATAAAACAATCACAAAAAATAATTTAAATGGTTTTATTTAAGTCAAACAACAGTTGTAGACCCTGGGTATTGCTTTTTAAATATGAACATATGAAATTAATAAAACAAACACTCATATTTCTAGTTTTAAACACTTCAATTTTATATGTGGAATGCAGATATTTGAAAGAGATTTTTAACAAGGTCAACAGAATGCATGAGATAATACACACTGGGTTATGAATTAGACCAGTCTTCACCTCCATCCTGCAATTTATAATGTGTCGGGGGGACTCTTTTGCTTTTTCATTTTACAAATGATTGCTCAACACAAAATGAAATATACTAAAAGAATAAAATAGTCTTTTTATACCTAGGGAAAAAGCTACTACTATTAAAATGATCACTTCAAGGTAACAATCAAATTGATGTTTTTTTTTTTTTGAAACCTCATCAGTAAATCATTTCTTGCACAGTAGGTTCGGCATTAACCCTGCATTTAGCATAGGTAGTATTATGGAGGGCTGGCTGCTGCATACCAACGTCAGTATCAAGTTCTTCATCAGGAATTAGAGACTGTCCCGGATACCAAGCAGGACAACACTGGCAAAAAAACAAAAAGTGAACTGCAGATAGGTCAAAACAGGCTAAATTTACTTAGAAAAAAATCATGAAATCTTACTGGCTATGTTGTTTTAAATGCTAGTTTATAATAAAACACAATGGAATATTTTATTTTTAACACTTTATGTTCAAATGGTCTTTATATAGGTTGTATTTTAATAAAACACATTATACACACACACACACACACACACACACACACACACACACACACACACACACACACATACACACACACCCTATCAGAGATCAAACATTATAAACTTGCGATCTGGTAAAGTTTATTGTCATAGTTACACATAAAGCTCACATTTCTCTCTATTCAAAAGATTTGTAAATGGAATAAACTGTTATCACATTAAAAATATATAAAATTGTATGCTTCAGTAGATGATATTTAAGTAATTTTTTTTAGTTTTAACAGATTTTTTAAACAGAGGTTTCTTGAATATTATTCAAAGAAGGTTTTTTCTAAAGAAGCTTTGTTCATGTGTTAAATTACTATTAGTCCAAATGCTCTGAACACTCCCTCCTTTAAATGCTTTCTGCGAACTGGTTTTCAAGCTGTAAATTTCAATAGTTATCATAGAAACCAAATCTCAGTGGGAAAGGCAGTGGCCTTTGGAATCGTCATTCAAACAAATATAAGAGTTTTACCAATTAATCATTCATCCATTTTTGCAAAATTCCATTCACATAACTCCTAGGAAAATCAACCAGAGTTTTACCATATCAAATGACCCAAAGAACACCACAGATATCCAGGGGAGACATTTGACCAGTGCATCTTTAAGCTTGATTTTAAAGTCAACTTAAGAGAAAGTCTGGGCTCTGTAGTTCTTAAAGAGGCAAACTGCATTACCATTAACTAAAGCTTTTCAAGTCAATGAACTTTTTACTTTCCACATTTTTGGTATCAAGAGCTTTAACCAGAAAAAAAGCTCAAATTGCAGCATGAAAAATAGAGTATACAGCAAGTACCACGTACTTCCTTTTATCTCTCAAGGATGTCAAAACTATAGTTCAGTGAGAGGATAGAGGGGAGTGGCTGATCCAAAGAAGGAAACTTCATCCAAAGGGAAAGATAAATCTGTTTGGTGGCAATTTCAAAACAAGTTTTCAAACTGTCTGCAGCCCCATTGACTTGAAGGAATCACATATAAGGACAGAAAATACTACAGAGCATGCTTATTTTAATTGCCCAGAGGTTTCCAATGCAAAGCACGAGAACTTAAATGCATATTCCAAATTCTTGCTCCAAAGCCTTATTCTTTCTTTGTGCAGTGAAAAGAAGGAAAGACAACCCCATCAATTGTTCTCTTCAGATAAAAGCACTGTTTTGTAGATTTCCCCCAGATCTGGGCCAGCTTTGCTAATGACCTGCCCACCCACCTGGGGCCCTCCCCAAGGTGGTCCACAGGAACTACCCCACACCTTCAGGAGCCCAAATGCTTGACAGTGGGCAGTCCCGAAGTGGCTTTTTCATTTAGCTGTTGGCCTTCAGGAACACAGAACCTGAAAGAATTTGTGCTGCTTATTTTCCTAGAGGATCCAGGGAGTCAATAAGTACACTGTTTTATCCCGCGTTTTTTTTTTTCCTTATAAAAGACACTTCTGAAGGTGAATCTGCAGCATTTTTCTGCGGAGAAAACCTGAGCTCAAGATCTCAGAGCTACCAGAATTTTTTCACATGCAATATAAAGGCAGTTGTGCAAAAGCTGAATGAAAGTTTGCGGGACTGTGGCTTTTTTCTTAACCTAAGAGCAACAGTTCTTAGAACACACACAAAAACTGCCATTTTTCATAAGCCTACATTTAAGTGAGATATGCAGAAAATGGGGTCTGAGCAACGTGTTTGATTCGAATTCGAAATGGTGCGTCTCGGTCGATAAGCTGGGGCACTTCATTTGGAAATGGTGCCTTAAGTTCCTCCCTCACAGGCCCCGCCATTGTCCTAGAAGAGAACAGTGCCCACTCACTGGCATTTTTAGGGACTGGTAGGTGCTGTGGAATCCTGAGTTGGGCATAAGTCAAAAATGGCATTCCCCACTCATGAAGCTCAGGGGGAAATGTTTTAATTCAGGATGGGAAAGCAGGTCAGTCTCTGGCGGGTTTCAGGTCCAAGTCTCCTGGGAACCCCAACCTCAAGGCTGGCCAACTTCCCACTGCCAGAATGCCCTGGAAGAACTTATTTGCTTCTGTTTTTTTTTTTTAAACGATTTTGCATTTGGCTGCCACGACCTGCATTCTCCCGTGAGGCGTTCAGAAGCGAGGAATATAACAAGGGAGTTTAAACCACTCAACAGCTCGGCAGACCGCGCTTTGCGGCGCTCTGCGGGGGTTCACATCCGACCGCCATGTTTGCGACTCGAGAGCAGCCCCCAAACCAACCCCCCTTTCCCACATCCCTCTGTTCCCCTCTCTCTTGGCTCAGCCAAGGCCGCGGCGTGCTGTAAAGACACTTTCAATCCCCCCCCACACACACACGCAGCAAAATCCTACCCGACGGCTGCGGGGTGTGCGCCTGCGCGCGCCGTGGAAACCGGGTGGGGGGCGGCTGGTCCCCGGCCGCGGCTTGAAAAGGCCCGAGCGGCAGAGGGGTTGGGGATCGGGCCCGGCCTCCTCCTCTCAGCGGGTCCCCGCTCCTGCTCTGGCCCGGCTCTCATTTGTGCGTGCTAAAACCCACTTCAAAGTCTGTTCCCTGCGCGGGGACAGCCCCTCATGCGCGCTGCCAACCAGGCCTCGGACCCCTTCCAATCGCTAACAGTGCGAAGAGGCTGGAGGGCCCAGAGAGTGGACGCTCGCTTAAGAGCGTCGGGAACCCAGAGCGGCCTTTGGGTGTACCAGTACCTCTCTCCTTCGCTGCCCCTCCTTTTCCCTTTAAGAAAATGAATGGAACACAGCTTGCGGCCAGCGCTACGCTGTAGCCTTCGGATCTCACCATTGTTTGGGCTCGTATTGACCCCAGGTCCGGATTAGGCAGCGGCTGATTCCTGCTTTACAGCCCCCGCCAGCCTAATGAGGCCGGGAGGCGATGGGGCGCGAAGTGTCCTCCGAGCCCGGGCGACCGCCGGCTTACGGCCGCCAAGGGCCCTGTAGGTGGAGGTCAAAGGGTCAGAGGGCCGAGACCACAAGAGAATTGACCCTAGGAAATGAGGTCCTCTCAACCGCCCCCCACCCACCCTTCGATAGGGATTTGCAATAACTTGCCGTGTGCACAGAGAACCTGGGCGCCCCAATGAGGGGCCTGAAGAACGCCAAGCAGGAGCCCTTACTTCCAATTTGCCTGGTCTCATGCTGGGGCAAAGACTAGAAACTTGAGGGTCAGACAGCCTGGGAGAAAACCAACCCTATCTGCTAAGTGGGGAACTGCTCTTCAGGGGATGGGAACGCCGGTGACGATTCTTTCAGAAACTTAAGTGGAAAGAGGTCCTTAGACTTTTTTTCGTTTCAGGGGTTTTATAGAAAGGAGAGGGAGCTAGGGGCGAAGAAGCAAGGAGACAGTAGGCGACGGGAAGGGGCAGGGGTGAGGAAGTCCTGAATACAACTTTTCTGGTAGGCTTTCTGAACAGAGGTGGTCCCTAATGGCTAAGACTGACTGCCCTCCTTAGCTTGGACCCCGATCTTTAACCTTCCAAACTGGATGAAGGCCATACTTCTGTCCTGACTGCTTGGAAATAGGTAGCAGAAGAGGGAGCTGCCTAACAGTACAAATCTTAAACTAAACCCACCATTTTGAAAAAGATAATGGACTTTTAACAAAGGTCTTACCAGGTACAAGAAGGAAAATAACAGGTAGATCACTAAGAGCCTAACTAACATTCATGGTTTCCAGCTGATCCATCTTTAGGGTTGCAAGTTTTTTTTTTTGGGGGGGGGGTAAAGAATACTTATTCTTTAAGGTATTTAATGAAAATTCAAGGATGTAAATATGCACTCCCAGAGTCAGATCTAGATTATAGGAAGAAAATCTGTTAAAAGTTTTCTACTAAAGTAAGCTTTTATTTGCAACAAATGACAAAGGCAGAGGACATAGACTATTTAAGAAATATGATACCACACCGAAATCAGAGTAAACCATGTAGAAGGACAAAACTTTTACATCATTTTATATATTGGTTATCATCATTATTAATTGGCATTTTCCCTTAGTACACAATGCTCTACTGTAAAGTTTTGTGAGAGTAAATTCAAGCCTAAGGATGAAACTCTAAGTATCCTAAAGAGACATGAAATATATTGTAATTGGGGGAGAAGCAAGTTTCTCAGAGAATCTGGCAACCAGCCCATCATTACTCCCATTTAAGGTTAGGTTAAGTTAGGGCAGAAATGGAATTAACAGAGAAAACAGTAAACTGTTGAAGTTCAATTAATATTTCAAAAGAAAAACACTATTTAGACTTCAGATGGAACACATTTAAAACCAATCTTATGAATATACACTTTCTGAAAACTTACTGAGCATTTAAAACACTGTTTTGAAGTGAAGGAAAAATCCTGAAACAGGAATTTGGTCTAGCACCCTGAATGTCAAGGTCAAGACTGGAATGTTTGGGGTACGAGTGGTAAGATTGACCAGGTTACCTGCTCATCACCTGTGAAGTCATCCCAAATCTCTGTTCCCAGCATTCAGGCCCTTGCCTTGTCTACTGGTGGCAGAAAGGGCAAAAAACAAAACAAAACAAAACAACCCAATTCTCCACAAAAAGTTGCATCCATCCAATTAGCAATTAGAAACTGTCAATAATTATCTGTTGACAAAGATCAGTAACTTAAAATAGACTGCTTCAACTGTATCAAGGTAATCAAAATTTAATCATCAGTTCTCTGAGCATTTCAATTTAAGGTTGATTTATTTAAACATGAAAAAAAATCAGGCACCAAGTACAAAAAATTTTATAACATAAATAAGATGTGCCAAGACTTTATTTCTTCAAAAATAACAATAAAGAAAATTCTATAATGCAAAATGTTTATGTCTAATAAATATCAAATTGACTGCCACCAAAAAAACTGGAGCATTGCCCCTTCAAGAGGAGTTACTTAAGCCTATCTATTACATTTCTAAATTCTTTATAATTTGTTATCTCCATCATCCTATTTACTGATTTGCAAGCTGGTTATTCATGTACAGATTGGGCTCTCAATATTAAAAATCATCCTAAATTAATAATTAAAAAAAAGATCTCTCCATACTCTACACATTCCAACATCCCCAAATAGTAATCAGTTTCTTTTTTATATAACAAATGTAAAAGAACTGTTTGCCTGAAATGAGTTGCTTCGCTGAAGATTAAATGGATTGTTAATATCACAAAGGAAACAACCATTTTCATTATTATTGATTTTAATGGAAACAATGCTCTTAACATCTTTGCCTACAAACCGTGAACTTTAAAAATACATATTTTGCAAGTGTTTCTTTCCATATCATTTCAGAACTGCTGCAATTACACACTGCTATAAAAATGTTATGAATAATTGTGAAAATTATGAATTGAACTATATACAGCAAAACAATTCAGTCTTTGCCTTTCGAAATTGTTAATGGACTACGGTTTTTTTTAAGAAGCACTTGAACCATAAGTAAGCACCGCTCAATTGGCTTTACTCATTACCATGGTTTCAGACATACGCTTACTTTTTAAAATATATAGAAAGCTAGATAGATTTGATAGGCAGATAGATAAGTCATAGATACAAACATATATAGGTATATGGGTGATATCTCGATAGACAGACATGCATCCTGCTGCAATGTTCATTTTTATGTAAGATAACGAACTAAGGGATATAAAACTCATTAGGTTATCTTATGTTTATATATGTAGGGCAGGGGTGATTAAATCCAGGTTCTCAAGTCTTTGAAGTACAAGATTGAGATGTCATGGCCACTAACTGAATTGATCAGTAATATTTGATTTGCATGCTGAAAATTCAGGACAAACATATTTAAACTCGCAATTAAACAACTATGCGAGCTAGGGATAAAGAAAGGAGGGTCTTCCCAGATGGAAATTGACACTGTAAGGAATCTATACTGCAATAGAAAAATAATTTAACAATTAAAAAAGGGATTTGAGTGAGTTATAAATACCAACAAACAAGACTCATTTGCTCACGTCTCCTCTTTGTAGGAGGCTGTTACAAAACAAGAGAAAGGAGTCAGAGGTTCAAAAATTGTAAATTTTGTTCTTTCAAAACAATAAAATTTAATGCTAAAGCAGTTATAATCAAAAGCTGTACAGAAATTGTTAGAAAACATTTATCCATAAATATTGTTCAGTTCCCGGCACTTGTAGCAATAATTAAATTACAACGATAAATATGGCATCAATGGATATGTATTTACAAAAAAACTTATTACAAAAGGCAACTGAATACTAAATGTCACAATCTGTGTAGAGTAACATCACATCCTCAGCCTGAAAAAATACTGAACAACAGTTTGACCTCATTAGACAAAAATACATTCACAAGAGTAATGCTCTGAGGAAAAGTTCAAGACATAACAGGACTTTGGCACGGTTTAAGACTGTGAGAGTTTAAACAATCACCACTAAGGCGAAGAATTTCCATCAGTTTAACATCACCACCACCAAGCCTTCTATAACTTCCTCTCAAGAAATAGGACAAGTGTTAAAATGAACTGAAGTAGTTTAGAGATGGGGTGTGCAGAGAGCAAGAGGAAGGGGAGGAAAAAGCAGTAAAAATATTTTTTAAAAAAATCCTTCAAATGCCAAAACATATTTCCTAATCCTGAGAAAAGGGAATGGCTACTTTTGGATCTTACTCAGAAACCTTCCTGGACAATTACAATAAACGAGATGCAGCCCTATATATGGCCTCTTGTCTTAAAACTCCATTTCCATCTGATTGGTCTCAGTTTTTAAAAAATACATTTGGTCCATTCTATGGTTAACAGGGTTTGTGTTTGTATTTGTCCTCAGACGTACCATTCGTTAAAATTGGGAGGAAGTCCAGGGTTGTGGCTGGTGCTAGTTTGAACTGCAGAAGGGGTTTTAGTGGTATCTTTACTGTTTGCAGAAGCTATAGCGGGTGGAGTGGAAGATTCATAGCCTGAACTGGCAGCAGGGGAGGAATCTGACCCTTGAGATTCATGAACCTAAAATTAACATGTATATATTATAATGAATATAATTCCAACTGGCATTGTGCAAGCAAAAACAAGAGCAGAATTTGAGCACTGTAAGAGCAAGACCGCCCAGCGACCCACTTAAAAGTGAAACACTGCTGATTTTTGTTCGTTTTTAATTTCCATATTACCGATGTCTAGAAAACCCGGAGATGTTCAACAAAACAGTTTCAGTCCTAGTATTGGCATTATGGAAAAGGAATAAAGCACTCTTGTTTTATTCATGTCTCTTCAAAAATGCTTTCTCCGCGGATGGAGTGGGATAAGCACTTAGTCTCTGGTGCCTATAAAATACTCCGGGCCCAGGTTTCACCAAGCCCGTTTTTGGCTTGGGAAAGCAGGTAAAGGGCAAGGTGTGGGAATCAGACAGCGCTCCTTGGCCCTATTGTTTTATCAGAAGCCGAAGAGCAAATGAACCACCCATCGCCGGGTTCGGCACGGGTACTCTTGGTTCCCACTGCGGGATGAGCCGGGAAGAGGCACAGCTACAGCAACCTCAAGCCCTGGCGAGCTCGGTTAGAGCTTCCCAGTAAACAACCGACTGTTCCCTGCGCTCCCTCCTCCACCCCACAGTGCTCGCCCCCACCCCCCGCCTCCGGGTCCCCAAAATGGGTTCAAGGTGTCACCGCTGGAGTAAATAGGATTTAACGTGGAGGATACCGGGTTGGCAGCGCAAGCGCTTCTGTTCCACCGCCCAGTGTTGGGACGAGTATTTATAAACGGCCGACCGCTAATAAAGAGGTAATTACCTTCATGTGCTTGCGCAGGGAGCTCGGGTGTGTGTAGGACTTGTCGCACACTTTGCAGATATAGGGCTTGTCGGAGGTGTGCACGTGCATGTGCTTCTTGCGGTCGCTGCTGTTGGCAAAACGTCTGTCACAGCCTTCAAATTCACATTTGAAAGGTTTCTCACCTGAAAAAGGCAAAAACGCAAAGGGGGGGAAATATGGTCAGGGCGTGGAGCTTCCTAGAGTTGAGCAGCGGGAGACAGAGCGCCAGGCGATCTTCCCGGAGAGGGAGCGCCGACTGGGGGCGGTTGTGGCATCTCTTTTCCCTGGAGAAAAATGGAGAGCGCTGGGTGAGCCTGCCGGGTTGGGGAGTGGTGGGCGGGGGTAGGCCAGGGCCGGCCCAGAACCTGCCTGTCCCTTTGTTCTCATGCAAGACGGGAAAGCCCCTGGCTCGTCCAAAGTTTCCCCTAAGTTGTGGTTCCACACAACCTGGCCCAGGGCTCCCAAAGCACGGCCACGTTCCGCCGCTACCTCGGCTATGTAACGAAGCCCGGGAGGGACAATAGACCGGGAATGGGACAACCCCGTTCGGTTCAGTTCCTTCTTTGTACCTTTTAATTTGCCTCTTTCAATTGCAACGGTTTTCCGAAGCCCAGTGTTAAAAAGCTTGGGTCATCGTACTTAACGTACGAAAAGAGAAAACTATATAAATCCCGGGCCCCTAGACAGTTTTACAAGATGTTCTGAACAAACCGCAAAACTGTGGTGCCTTTGCTACTTTAGCTTTCCTCCCAGAGGACTGAATTGAACATAGAACTCCAAATAAAAATAGTTCGACAAAAGTATCAGTCATTTAATTAGGAGATGTGCCAATCACGGGTAAAAAGAGGTAAAAAAGAACGGAAGTAACCGAAAGTTAGCTTTCATTAGCATTTCTATGGTTGCCTTTCCCGAATGTGTGCCGAAAGCTAAGTCTCTTGTAAGCAATACGCTCTCAACACTTTCGGAGTCCCTTCATAGTAACCCAGAGAGGGAGACAAAAAGAGGCGGCGCCAGTTTGTTCCTGGGCGCTAGAAGATTCCAATTAGTTCCTCAGACCGCAGAGCCGTCTGCCTAGGAAGTTAGAAATGGGCAAAAGCGTGGCAGAACAGGAAGGGCAAGAGATGGAGGGACACTGACAGGGGCTTCTTTTCCGAACAGCCCTGGCGGGGCGCCGCCCCTCTTTGGCAACCACCCCACTCCCTAACGCGGAAAGTCAGCTCAATGGCGCGGTGCCAAGGTGAATCCGCGCCTGCCTGCCTTCCACCTTACCTGTGTGGGTCCTCTTGTGGATCTTGAGGTTCTCAGAGCGGGCAAAGATCTTCCCGCAGCCCGGGAAAGGGCATGGGAAAGGTTTCTCGCCCGTGTGCACTCGAATGTGATTGACCAGTTTGTACTTCGCCTTGAAGGACTTGCCCTCGCGGGGGCACTCCTCCCAGTAGCAGACATGGTTGTTCTGCTCCGGGCCCCCCACATGCTCCATGGTGACATGTGTCACCAACTCGTGCATGGTGCTGAAGGTTCGGTCGCAGCTCTTCTTGGGCCGACTCAGCTGAGCCTCGTCAATCCACTTGCACGACAGCTCCTGTTTGATGGGCTGCCGCATATAACGGAAGAAGGCGCCAGGCCCGTGGTGGGCCGCCACGTTCACTCCCATGTTCATGTTCATGGGGCTGTAGTTAGGAAACTGCGCACCGGCCGTGTACGGGTCAGTGCGCGGGCTGGTCACGGGGCGGTATGGTTCCGCACGGCCAAACAGCTCCCCGCGCAGCCCCAGGTGGACCTGGTTGTTGTCCACGTGCCCGGTAGGTGATGGGTGCCCGGCGCCCTGCTCATGTAGCCCAGGGAAGAGCAGGTAGCCTGGGGGCTCGGGAATGCCAGCTGGAGCGTGCAGGCTGCTCGCTGAGCCAGCGAAGAGCCCGTGCTGCCCACCACCTGAGGCCGCCTCACCAAACCCGGAGCCGCGCTGGCGGAACAGAAAGTCGCGCGTGGAGTTGAAAGCGGCGGACGCGGCACCGCCGTAGCTGGGCACCTGGCTGGCGTGGTGATGGTGGTGATGGTGGTGGTGGTGATGGCCCAGGGCATTGGCGTAACCCGAACCCTGCGGCGTGAATGCTGAGCTCTGGCCAGAAGATAGATCGTGAGCCGCGGCGGGGCTCAGCTTGAAGGCGGCGGCGGCGGCAGCGGCAGCAGCGGCGGCGTGGGGTGAGTCCCCGAAGGGATTCAGCCCCATGCCCGCCGGCTCGCGGTTGGGCATATCGTGGTGGCGCGGAGCGCCGAAGCTGCCCACTCCTAGCCCGGGAAACTGCGGGCCTCCGTCCAGGAGCATCGTCATGGGTGGGGCGTTCTGGGGACAGGCGATCCGGCTGCAGTGAGCGAGGGCGCGGGCGAAGGAAGAGATCTCCGATGTGCTGTAGTCGGAGAAGGGTGGCGGCGGATGGACACTGCCGGGAGACCTCCAAGGCAGTACCAGGAGCTGCAACTTTCCGTTGCTTTGAGAGTCTCCTGCAGAGGAGTAGGAGGGAGGAGGGGAAGTAGAGGGAGCTGGAAGGGGGAGGAGAGGGGAAGAAAGAGGAGGGGAGAAAGGAGGAGAAAGACTCTGGGACTAGATCTGGTTTAACAAACTAACAGGCGCGCACAAAGAAAAATAAACAAAATAACAAGTGGAGGGTGGAGTTTGGCAATCCTGGCCGGGTTACCCCTCCTCTCCCGAAGAGCGCAGAACTGCGGGACCAGGAGGCTCCCTCCACTCGGGCTTCCGGGCTGGGCTGCACTAAGTAGCAGAGCCGGCTCGCAGCCAGCAAGCGAGCAAGAGGCAGGCTCGGTCCGCGCCGCTCGCTGCGCAAGTCCAAGCCTCTTCGCCTCCAGAGTAATGTCCTTGGACTGATAAAGTCAATCACTCACTCCTCTCACATAAACCGAGCGGGAGGCCGCGCAGCGCGCGCCAATGGGGAGCCGGCTGGCCCGCGGTCACCTGACCCCCGGCACTGCAGCCCATTGGCCGCTGCCACACTGATTGACAGCGGGGAGTGGGGAACATGGCAGCCGCGGCCGAGCGACCGCTGCTGATTGGACCGTGGCCGGCCGCTTGGCAGGTGAGGCGGCTGCGGCCCGGCGCCCGCGGGTGGGCTCCGCCAGGCTCGCGCCGCTATGGGGAACTGAAGCCAGGCTCCAGTCCGCTACTGGCAGGGCGGAGTCGGGCCTCTCTTCAGCTTCCCTCAATCCCGAAGCGAGCAAGCACTGCTCTCACTCGCTGTACCCGCTTGGGCCAAATAAACTCTTTTGCTCACAAGAATTGTTCCCACCGTCGGCGCGGCGCCTCACCACCCCCAAGTATGTGCTTCCTCCGCGGTCGCAGGGCGCAGTTCCCAGGGGGGAGCAGCACTTCCACGCTCACCGCCCTCTGGCTGCGTCCTCCCTACACACCACTGTGGGCCCTGATGGCCCCGAGCCCCCGGATCCTGGCTGGTCAGCTCTCGTCTGTGCTCTAAGCTGCCGCCGACTGACTGAGGCCCAAACAAGAAGAAACGATTACAATTAGAGCCGACCTCCCTTCCGTCTGAGCCAAGCGTTGACTTTAGTTTGTGAGTAGTGGCTATACTCGCCGCTGCCCCCGCCCACTCCCCACAACACACCAGACAACACAGCAAATACAAAGAACACAGTAAACACAAACACACAGCAGGAAACATGCACACAACACACTAAACACGCACACAACTACACACGACAGTAAACACACAACCCAGTAACAATAAACTACACGCCAAACAGTACATAGGCACACAACAGTAAATCACACGCACATGACATAGCAAACACATAAAAGCGCACATACTAAATATGCACAGAATACACTTAGCCGGTATACACAAAACATGCATACAACAAACTAAACACACTACATAACAAACTCACTGGACACACACAGGATCCGTGCTGTTTTTAAACCACAGGGCTAATCAGCTTCGAATTCTCAACATTTTCAAATGCAAAAGTGGGGGGCGGGACCGAAGACTGAGGTGGAATTTTCCTCCCTCTGAACGGCCAAGGTTTTGCTCTCTTCTATTTCTACTGAGAGAAGCATGTAGTGACTTTGGGTACTTCTTACCCCTTAAAGATTTACTTTACAGGGTTGTGTGTGGGATCACTCCCACCTCCTTTCTGGTGCAGGGTCTTTCTGGACATAATGACCAGTTTCAGACAGGGCTATAAATCCACTCATTTTTTTTGGTCTGGCAGGGCATTTGCAAAGAATGCAGGAGAGTGAGATTGGAAAGAAAAGGTCGAGAGAAAGATGGCTGTGACTGTCACATCAACAGCAGGGCCAAGCCCCAAAGTCCGTGCCTTGAGACAGCCTCACAGTCTGGCGGCCATCTCTCTATAGGAAATAACATCTGATCAAGTTCAGAGGCGCTTGGAAAGACCGCCTCAAACAGCGCTTTGTAACTGCAGCCTGTCACTTCCTGTCCCCCAATCCGCCTGGCCAGGCCAAGGCTTCACCTTCTTTCTTTGCCAGTTTGCTGGGGGGAGACCCTGCTGATAGTCACCTCCTCCCATCAAACTTGCCCAAATTTTCCCTCTACATCCAGAGCTCTCTCCCCAGATTGGAAGGTGAGTTCACTGCTAGCTTAAATTATTACATTTACTGAGAACAGGCTCTCCAAGAATGGTTTCAGTGTCCCTCAACAGAGGGTTTCTTTGGGAGGGGGGAGGCTGCCTCCAGGCATAGGGGGGTTCTGAGAAGAACAAATACGCCTAAATCATGCAAATGAATTCCTGGAGTCAAGTTTACAAAAAGGGAGAGCTGCTTTTCTTTTCTTTCCTTTCCTCCTTTCTTTTCACGTTTCCCTTTATTTTCTTTCTTCCCTTTACCTCTCTTCACCTCCCACCAACCTCCACATAGCCTGGGCTGTTAGTTGGTTTTTAAAAGTTTGAATTTCCTCATTGCGCCTGTCCAGAGAATAGCGATTCTCGAGGCTCAGGGATGGGGAGGGAGTGGCTGTCGAGCCCCAGCAGGGTCAGCACTGAAGCAAGGGTTTCCCGGTAGTCCCACCAGGTACCCGGAGAACCAGGGGCCTTGCGTGTTTGGGAGTCAAGGCGGGCAGCTGGCGAGGGGCTGAGGAAGGAGGACATCGGAGGGAGCCCAGCCTGCCCCTTTGGTGGGGGGAGGCCCCGAGCGCAGGACAGGGGTATGTTGCTGCCGCTGACCTATCGGATGCCCAGTGCCCGTTTTAATATGGCCACATTCCGATAATTAATTGCCTCCAGCACGTGCTCTGTAGTCACTGGAACAAAAAGGCATAATTCAATTAGATCATCAACCGAGGAGTGGGGAGGGGAGATGCTTGTTAAGGGGCAAACCTGAAGCAATTCAGCCAGGCCAAAACCCCGGGCGGTGGAGCCATTCCTGAGGCAACCCGGCCCAGCCCCCGGGTGCAACTCAGTGGATGCAGTGGCTCGGTGGGGCTCAGGGAACCCAGATGCCCCCTAAAAGGACGAGGCTAAGGGATTTATAAACAGCAAGGCAGAGGCAAGCCATTTCAAATTCTATTTCGGTTGGTTTGGGTGGAGGTTTCCTTTTGGGGGACAAGGAACCCTGTCCTTAAAACACAATAGAAAACAAAATATCTCCAGATACTGCAAGTTACTGCATGTGGAAACAAAGCACTCCCCCCTCCCAAGCAAAACACTCCTGTCAGGCAATAATAATAATCAAAGTTTTCCTCATTACCTGCAGCCCCCACCCCTCAACTTGCTTTTCAGAGGAGACCCTAGGAAAAACTTAAGGAGACAGTGGGCTTTTTGGGAGCTGGGTCTGAGAGTGGAGTGGTGACTGAAAAAGGAAGGCGCAGAAGAGAAAAAGTTTTTCTTGCACGGAGGCTGGGGAAAGGCAAAAGAGAACTCTAGCTTCTTTCTTTCTCAGGTGGAGAAAGGACTCACTGGGCTGGGCTAGCCTGGGTCGGGCCGGGCCGGGCCGGGCCGGGCCGAGCCAGGGCAGGGCAAGACAGCTCAAACCCAGGGGTCGTGATTCTTATTTTACGCTATAACGGAGGCTCCCTCAGCAGCTTTGGCTTACTGGGGTTTACATGTGTATTAGGCGGCGTAAATTAACCAATAAATCTCTTTTATGCGTCCCCCAGTTGTATGTGGTCTGGTCTAAATATCCACATGTCTGTAAGGATAGGAAATATAATGGGATTCTTTCCCTCACACTGAGTTCAAACAATAAATAGGAAAAAGATTTATTTTCTTGTCGAAATCTGAAGCAATAAATACAATCAGAGAAACGGATCATTACCAAATGAGCAAAGCTTTTTGAGCCCGAATTTTGAGATTTATCTTGGAGAGGCAGGAGGGAAACAGAATGTCCAGAGGGGTATGAGGGTTCGTTTCTCCATACAATTCAGAGCCCCTTCTGCAGCACTTTTCTATCAAGCCTCCTAAAAAACAAAACACGTACAGCACATTGTACTATTGGGCAGAATTTCTTTCTAAACACATTTGCTGTGGCGAACATAAAATTACCCTAAGTCAGAGAGCTAGCAGTTTTCTTTAAGTCCAAAGGAAACACTGCAGTCTTTTCTTCTGTTTTGTATTTAGAAAAGACTTGCAATCTAACACTCGCAACATTTTAAAGACCCTTTAAACCCAGCAAGCGGATTTCCGTTCTGCCAATGCTTCCTGATTTATTTCAATAAATGAATCTTTGAATCCAGGAAGGGAATTATTCCAAGACACTAAATTTGGTGCCCCTGCCTCTTTCCTAGTAGAGCACAGCGTTTCTCATTGAGACATGTCCTTGAAAGTCATCATTATTGGCATTTTTTTCCCCCTGGTAAACGACACTTTCTTTACATAAATCCCCACCCTCTCTTCAGAGTCCCAGATCTTTTTAAAAAGAGAAACTGCAAATCACAATAAAAAATGAAGGGGGAAGAAAGCTGGAAAAGGAATGCGTTTTTAATTCCTCTTTATTTTTATGCTAAGATAAAGCTCTTAATTGGTTTCAGGGGCTGAGCTCTTTGGAGCTCAGGGACCTTCGGACACACTCGCCAACCCGCCAACCGCTCACACGGGTTCCAGGTTTTATTAGCTACATCAGAGTTTTCACTACAGTCCCATAATTTGACAAATATTTTATAAGCCCTAAATACATTTAAAATTGAATAAATAAATATATATTGTTAACCTGTTTAAAAAATCTGTTTTGCCTTTGTCCTCTGCAGTGCAAGGCATATCACTGCCCAATGTAATGAAATGCAAACCAGACAGGAATGAGTCATTTTCATTGTACTTGTCAATCAAGGCTGTGTAGACAGATTTATATATATATATATATATATATATATATATATATATATATATATATATATATTTATATATATATATTTATATATTTATATATATTTATATGTATTTGAACTTCAGAGACGCAGATTGAAAGAAGTCAGAGAGTTGAACTAGAGCTACCAGAATCCAATTTTGAATTATGAAGAAAGCCCTGGAAATACAGGGAATTAAGTGAAACTCTAGGTGGTGAGCAGTGTTCAGTCACCTATGTCTGATTGCGAGGTTCATGGTGAGCCGTGGTCCTGACCAGCTAGGTGCCACTGCCACTGAGTGAGTACCTTTACTATCCTGGGAGTGCCTAGATGTTAGTTTCCAGGCTCTAAGGTACACTGGCAGTGGCTCTGGGTGCCAGAAAGACAAGCCACATTGGAAGAGGACTTCTGATTCCTTTGGTATCAGAACCCTTTGTAGGTGGGGAGTGCCCAGGCAAGGGAAAAGGGAGACTCAGACAGAGGCAGAAATATGAAAAGATGCATTTCATTTATGTTTACAAGTCTTTCCACAGAGACCTGAAGAGATCGATAAGGAGAATGAATTTGGGGTATGAAACTTTCTTAACATTCTGGCGCACATGTTTAACCAAGACTCCAAGTTCCTTCTAGATGCTAAATGCTCCATTAGTTTTAAAATATAAATTATTTTAGCTCCAAAACAAGTGGAGATAAGCATTTGATTATCCTGAAGTATTTGTTCATTCATTTCTCTGCCTTGAGACAGGATCTTGCATGTAAAATGACCTCTGGACCACATAATGGTTTCTGGCAGTGACTCTCATCCTTGGTGCCTAGGTCTGGGGCCTCCTTTGTCCATCTCCATTTCCCTGGTTCAGGCCTATTCGAGCATTCCTTCTTCCTTCTCCTCTCCCCACTGGGGCAGAAGCTATATTACTTGAATTATTTTCTCTTGCCCAAACCAAAAATAAGAATTCCATAAAAAAAAATGCTGTACCCAGCCCATTCAACTCCCAAGAAACTTCATATAGTTCAGAAATGACATTTTGTAAAATCAAATTGTTTTTGCATTTGGTTTGGAGTCACTCATTTAGTTCTTTCTTTGGGGTGTGGGGATGGGAGGAAAGGACTTTTATATTAAAACAAAGCATGGGTACCTCCCTTCTCCCCTTTTATTTCTCTCACCCCTAAACAAGACAGAGTGGGGGGTAAATAAGACTAACTTCTAGTTTGAATGTGATTTGGCAGCTTGCAAGCCAAATCTGGCCCATAGCCTGTTGTATTTTTATGACCCCAGGAGCCAAGAATATGTGTGTATGTTTTAATCTATAAAGGGTTAGAAGTAGAAAAAGAAGAAGGAAGAGGTAGGCAAGATTATGTTACAGAGACTGAATGTGGCTCACAAAGTATAAAATATTTCTATCTGACCTTTTACAGAAAAACTTTGCTTACCCCTAGCCTAGGTAATCTTTACTGTTGAATTCTATTCAACATCACTCTCCTGTTTTTCAAGCTTCATTTTGCATGACATTATTTTTTTTCAGCCTTACACCTCAATTATTTGCAAGGATAACTTTGGCTTTGGAAAAAGGTGAAAAAGAGTCAAGTGAGGATGAACCACAGGAGAAAGAAGGGACAAAAAGAAAGAATTATGATTATCTATATCCATGATTAGGGGACCTCTGACCCTGAGGTTGGTTTTATTCTTTCTTCTTTGGCTACAAATACATAGTTTATTGACCCTTCCTGCATGATTGAGCCCTGATGGGCAACTTCAGAGGTCAAATCAAGGAAGGTATGTGAGTCCAAGCTAAGGTGGCAAATGAGCAGCCTGCCTTCAGGAAGCCCAAAGGAAGTGACCCCAATTCCCCATGCCTGAGAGTGGGCAAATCATCCCCAAATCAACCGCTCCTCCTCAGTGAAGGCCAGGAATTTACTCCTTTCCTCTTTCTCTCCCAGAAACACTCCCCTCCTTTTTTACCACAGACATATGCCATTAGCCAGTACACTTGGAGAATTTTAGGCTTCCTCCCTGAATGTCTCTCCTTTAAATGATAAGGGTAGGTTATAAATATTCAAGGGTGCTTCCAACAACCCAGTTGGCCAACTACTGCCTTAGCTTATCCTGTTAGGCATGTTTCTCCCCATCCCTTCTTTTTCCTCCATAACTCTGGCCCTATCATGAATTTCTCTTTAAGGTTAAATCTTCTGCTGCCCTCAACACCTGTCCCCTCAGACTCAGCTCTGGTAGATTATACTTCACCTATGGTTTTCCACAGACACCATTTGTGGAAAATTAGCTTGAGGACCGGGTCACCCCAGCAAGGCCATGAAAAAAAGGCAAGCCCAAGAAAGGCCCAGTTGACATTCCCGTTCCAGCTCGGTAAAGGTGCCATTTTATTCAGAAGGGCCAGGAGCCATTTTGGTGGGATTGTTGCAGAAGACATGAAATTTAAAAACAGCCTCCTCCTGGCCCTGCCTAGAGAAATTCTCAGCTATTAGAAGATTGGAAGGGGAAATAACTCAGGGATTAATATTTTCTTGTTGCCCTGCCCCCAAACTCCAGCCCTAGGGCTCCTGCCTCTCCCCTCAGAGGAGGCCCTTAACCTCTTGTAGGAAGCCCTATGCCTGCACTACCAACCACAATGTCTGGTACACTGAAGATGTTGAAGAACCATGCACTGGGGACCTTGAGACTCCATGTGCTACAAGCCTTAAAATCTGGTACATTAACCTCTTGCCACCCTGATGGAACCAGAGGCTGGGGTCTGCCCTGTGCATCCTTTCTAATTTGTTCACCCAAAGTATGTATACCCAAAGGCCCCTCTCCTTTTCCCCCTAGGTTCCAAGTCTCATGCTGCTGACCTGGCCCCCAAAAACTTCTGTGCCTTGCCCTCTCTCCCCATTTCTTTCACTTTAACAGACAGTCCTTCAAGGATCAAGGAGCCTGATTTGAGCAAGAATATCCCAGATGGGACCTCGTTGACAGTCAACAGGAGTTCTCAGAGCCTGTGGTCCCTCTGCTCAGCCCTATCCTTTTTTTGACCTTGGCACATAAGCTTCAGTCAACACCAGCTGTGCAGAAGCCCTGCTGTAGCAGTCTAGGGCTAACAGTCAAGTTTTCCTCAGGACCAAGGGCCTTCTGAAGTACATTTTATCAGCAAACATCTCTTTTTTCCCCTCTCCTGCTTCCCCACTGTATCACACAGTTCTCAATAGAGGTTCTTATCTATCTACCTAGTAAATGAAGGGGGGGGGGAACACCACCTTAGAACATACCCTTTTCCCACTCCCTTAGTATTAATCCAATGGTCAAACCTACCTCAGTAGCCTCAAGAACACTCTAGAACAGTTGTCCCCAATCCTTTTAGCACCAGGACTAGTGCTCCTTAAGAATCTAATACCTGATCATCTGAGGTGGAGCTGAGGGGGTGTTGGCTAGTGGTGGGGAGCTGGCTGCAAATACAGATGAAGCTTCGCTCTCTAGCCTGCTCCTCATCTCCTGCTGTGTGGCCCAGTTTCTATCAGGCCACTGACGGTACCAGTTTGCAGCCTGAGGGTTGGGAACACTTGCTCTAGAAGATCCCTCTATCCCCAGTACCTAAAAACATCTTTCCCATTTTATATAAAGTTCACTAATTCCTATCTCTTACCTGCCCCTACTAGTCCTTGAAGTGGTTTTAGCCTCTAAGTATATCTGAAGCCAAGGAAGCCTCCACTGCCTACTGATGCAAACTAGCCTTTTTGGTGGTTTATATAGCCCTTAATCACTGTGGAATCTGTACACACTTTCCTGTCTTCCCCATTTTCTAACACGCTCCCTAGGAGTGGAGAAGGACCCATTTTCTTTATGTACACAGTTAAAAGCTCTAACTCCAGCCTGAATTGTTATTTTTGTGGTTCTCAATTAGAGAGCTAAATTGCAATATCTAGTTTTCTTTTTCAAATGTCACAACTCAAATTTGGGAGAGGGAGAAGTTGCCTGCCTTCTGCCCCAGAAGCAAGAGAGTGGAGCCAGGGTTCCCGGGAATGGAAACCCCAACTTCCTGTTGGAATCTCCTGAGGATCTTTGAAATATTCAGATGCTGACACCCTCCCCAGTGCTTCTGACTCACTTGATCTAGGGAGGGATGCCATATTACTATTTTTTTAAAAAAAGTTCCCCAAGTGATTCTAAAGAAGGAATCATTGAGCTGGAGTAGATCAATATCTGGAGCCTCTTTGCTCCCACTCTGCAATCTTTCCAGGCTTAAATTCTTAACACTGGCATCACTACCCAGGTCTAAGATACACCAGCTTGGTGTGCTGGTGTATTAAATGAGATTAAACTTGGGATCCCCATATCAGACTGCTATCCCTATCTGTTCTCTTTGCCCACCAGATGTTCCCATGAAGACAAGCCTCACCTTCAACTCCTGCCTTACTATCTGCTTTCTAGAAGTGTACCCTTGCCATGCCCTGGTCTGAAGTGAAAGAAATCATGGGTTTCTGTTAAAAAAATAGTTTGCTCCTGGTCTCATTTATTTCAACTAAAAAGCTACACTTTTGCTATTACATAGTAAAATTTCTACTGGAAGACAGTGAGGAATGGAGATGCTTGAAGAAAAGTACTGTTCTGATCTCACTTCTCTCCATCTTACCCAGTCCAGTCCTGACTTCCTTCCTGAAGTTAGGAAAAGGGGATGGTAATGGGAAGACATTTCCTTTCACTTGGAATTATTCCCCAGGGATACTTTCTTTGCTTCTCCTCCCCTAGGTGGACTCCCCAGGACTTGTGAGGGAAACCTTATGCCTCTCAGAGTCTATATACTTACAAGAAATAGAATTGTCCAGGGATTATACAATTTGGTTCAGGCTGCAGGGACATCTCCCTGAAATTGTGGGAGGTAGAAAAAGATAGGGACAAAATTAAGTGATTTGAAACTTAACCTATTTTTTTCTTAGCATTTTTTTATTTACAAGAGCAATATATTACCCCATATTTAAATATTCAAAAAAATATTTATAGCTTGCCTGCTATATTCAAGACTGTCTTAGGTATTGTAAGGGAGATATGAGTAAATAATATCATGACTCAATCCTGCACATGGACCAGCAAGACATTTTAATATCCAGAAAACAGATGATGCAATTTGAATTTTTAGAATAAATCTTTCATGAACACTATACTGGTTACTTGAATGTTTGGGGTAACTATCAGAGCTTCTTTATTATTATTTTTTTAAAACATGACTCTCTTGGTTATGTCTTTTACAATTCAGATATGTTACTAGAGTTTGCTGGGATGAATACCCAAATGGAACTTTTATAGAAGAGTTCATGTTTTCATGAGTAAGAAAGAAATCAGCTTAAGTTAATTATTTTCCTAGTGTGGAGAGTGGCTTCTTTCATTGTATTCTACTTTTGTCTTCTGCAATATACAGCCTTCCAGATCAAGGACTCCATTTAATACTGCTTACATTA